>JAKZJZ010000262.1:0-59597 GCA_022702705.1 Papilionanthe hookeriana x Papilionanthe teres
GAGGAAGCAAGTTCCATCCCCTCTCCGCCGCAGGGACGAGGAGAATGTTCGAAAGATTGCCGCCGCATTACCACAGCCCGCATACTACAACGATAGCCGCAAGAAAAGAATCGAACTACGCCGCTTGCTTCGACCGCAAACTTTGGTAGAAAAGTTAGCAAGGAAGGAAAATTGCCCCGTGTCGGAAATTCTACGAAGGATAGGACGGACACCGGTCAAATCCCGTCTTGGACCCCGAGTAGAACCCGCCATCATGATAGAAAAGCCAAGCAAGAGAATGAAGGCTAGCCCGTCCGTCGTAGTATCGTGATTACAGACAGGAGGATACCACCTTCCAAAGATTTGGCCGATGCACCATCCGGTCATAGACCTTCCGTCGCTAGAAGGATGGTGTGGCGTCCCACTACGGGCGCTCGAGACCGAAACAAGCAACTCGAGAAAGAAAGTCTCGCCAGAGGCCGGAATCCGAAGAAAGTGCTACCGCGATGAAGGGGACTCGTGAAAAAGGACCCGCAACCATCGCATGACAACCACAAAGATACACGTAAAGCTCCGCTAGAAGATGCCATGGAAAGCCGAGAACCGACATCCGACGGTTGGCAAAAGAAAGAGAAGAAAAGTTCGGAGATGAGATCGACTCATCGGAATTCATGGACAATGAATATGCAGAAATCAACATGGTTGAGACACGAGCTTCATCGCTTCTCAAGGTGCTCCCGCACCGCAGAAGAGAGGAGCCGTAACCGATGAAGAGACAGCCTTCAGAAAAGGACGACACGATCGCTCAAATGGCGAAGAGGATGGAAGAGATGGCCATAGCTCCGGCCACTCTCTAGAGTCAAGTACAACCACATGTAGAGACACCCCGAAGTCATTCACATCGTAGACGGAGGAAAGGAGATTACATCCGTCAACTGGGATGACCAACCGAAAAGGACACAACACAAAGTATGATCCCCGAAAAGGATATCAAGAACTTGTGTAGAGCAGCGAATGCGAGAAGCCCTAGCACAATCGAAGAACGGGACATCCATTCGGACGGTAGACCTTACCTCAAGAATTCGACGCCGTCCAATACCCGAAAGGCTTCGTACCACCTCTCGTTTAAGACCTTCGACGGAACCGGAACCCCCGACAAGATGTTGCACACTTTCGTGCCGCTGTTGCAATGCCGGCGGGAGCGATGCGCTACTCTTCCGACAGCTCGTTAGCAGCTCCGTCGAGAATCGCCTTCGACCGGTATGCGTAACTGCCAAATGGTTCCGTGAAGACGTTCTCGAGCTAGAGAACCTCTTCATCAAGCGATTCGCCGGAGTCTCAACACCACATCACTATAGGTGATTTAAGTGGTAGAGAAACAAAGGCCGAATGAAACTTTGGTGGATTACATACTTCGATGGAGAAATTTAAGCATGAAGTGTGAACCACAACTCGCAAGAACAACATGCAATCCGCATCTTGCTTAAAAGCATTCACGGCCCGATAAGCACTTCTCCTCAAGGGATTCACTATTAAGACTTTCGAGAAGTTGTTAAGCAAGGCCGGAAGCTTGCAAGAAGAGGCGAAGCAATTAAGTTTCGCCGACAAGACGGACAAGCGTAGCCGGTGAAGACTTTCGAAAGAAATCGTGGTCGTTGCACAGCATTGACAAAGGCAAACAACCGATGCAAATACCACCGTAACGGCCGCAAGAACTACAACAAAATTACCGAAGAACTCCCGGTCCAAATTGATCAATGTCTCCGCATAGTATGAACAACCGTCTCGTCCGCAACGTACATCGAGGGAGCTTCGAGCAGAGAATATCCGTTCAAGAATGAAGCAAGCACTCAAAGATGTTCCGTAGCTTAATGAAAACTCCAGATTTCCACCGCCGGAGCCCAAAAGACCAGAGGAAGTCAACAAGAAAGGTGATCCCAACTTTCGCCCCTACCATCTGATGCTCGGGCACAAGATAGAAGACTCGCATTACCTTTAAAAGTCGGCTCAATGACAACCTTCGAAAGGAAATATAACAATCCCGAAGGAGTACATGAAGGAACCCCGTAAAGGAGGTTCCGTCAATGTTATCTCAACCGATCCCGTCATCCCGATAGATCCCTATGCAACCGACGATGGATGGACTACCGCCCGGACGAGATCTTCGAAAAAGATTTTAGACAAGATCCAAACCGCCTGCTGCGAGCTTCAATTCGTAGTTCGAGACCCGTTAAGCCGGTACTATCACTTGCGATGAAGAACCACCTCAACAGGAGACGATCGAAGAGAAGAAGAAAATCGACTTAGAAGAGAGGACCGAGACTCCTAAGGCTAGACTAGGGGCCGCTTATCCTAGGATAGTTGTTTCCGATTCGGGGAGAAATCCTCGAACCTCTCGATTTTGTATGATTATCTCGCTTCACTTCGTGGGATCATATAATGATAAGGGTGATGGCGTTGGCTACGTTTTCGATCGTTTCTAACGATTACGTAACTAGCGACAATCCGGCGTCGATTTCGATACCAATAACAATTCTCAAATCATACAAGATCTCGACGATCAAAATGACGAAGAAGACATCCATCAAGGAGGCTACGAGAGCTCAACAAGCAACGGCTCTATCTCGTGAGTTTCGAGGAGCTCCAGCTACTGATAGAGTTAGAGCCTTCAGTATTTGGAAGATAATCCGAAGAGCCGCCATTCCGATTCAGAGGAGACACCGACAAACTCAATACTAGATTCGAAGAAATTACGTAAGTCAACCTAAGAAGTGGAAAAGTTCTACCTCCGAGAACGGGTCCAAAAGACAAAGGAAAGGTGTGGTCGTTCAAGAAGAATCAACCCTGCCAGAAGAAATACCCATTCGAGAAGAAGCCGAGACGCAGGAGAACAAAGTGGACTACAACGTGCTAGCCCATCTTAGGAAACTACCGACCAAACCGAGCATTTACGATGCTCTCATCTTATCAAAGGAGATGAGGGAAGCTCGATCAAGGCCTTACTTGATCCGGAAATTTGCTTAGCTCAAATGGCCGGAGATTCCTTAGATGAGGTTTCGCTCGTTAAAGGAACAACGAGGTGTTACCTTCACGGACAATGACCTACTACTGGGGATGCCAGATCACAACCGACCGTCGTACATTTCAGGCCATAATCGGGAAGTTTACGCTCTCCCGCAGTTTTGGTGGATCCAGGAGCATCAATCAATATAATGAGTCTTCGAACACTAAGCATACTTGGAAATTGATGCTCGTGAGCTCGAGGCCGACAAAATGTTATTAAGAGGATTCAACCGTAAAGGAGAAAGAGCCCTCGGGTCAATAACACTACCGATGAAGACCTGTGACTTAGCAAAGACAACCGCAAAATTTCACATAATCGATTCGTAAACGTCGTTCAACGCTTATCGGGCCGACCATGGATACATGAAAATAGGATGGTACCATCATCTCTACACCGAATGCATCAAGTACTACGATGGAGGGGAACAAGTGCATTAAAGGTGACTTGCAACCATTCTCCGTACATGAAATTGGAATCCATGAAGATGCAACTTATTATGCACCGCCGAAGAAAACAATCTTCTCCAGAGATACCGTAACAAATGAAGCAAAGAAAGTTCGAGACAACGAAGAACCTCGAAGTTCTAGTCCAACAGCCACTCACCACTCCCTTCCGGAGAGATGGTGAAGGTTTCTCCACAACTCGCATCCGAGGTCGAGGCCGGGACGAGGCCGTGGTAGAGACGCTGGGACAATCGGGATAGCAGGAAACCAACCATCAATGTTGATCGGGATGATAGTTCCGAAGAAGAAAAAGAAATCAAGCAAGAAGCAAGCGACAATAAGTCGAAAGAAGCCGCAATACAAGATCCCCCTCGAAGATGAAAAGAACGAAGAATACAAATCAATGTACGAGAAGATTAACCACTACGTACATACTATGACCCTAACTCCGATCCATTCTAATAAGATCGAGGGTATGGAGGTCAAAGAGGTACGTAGTGACGGTGCAAAGCCGATCAAATTCTACCGTGGTGCTTCTTCCTCCAAAACTGAAAATAATGTACAATTCGAAGATGTCACTTCATCGAATTAATGGAATTACCTTTCGAGTGGTACTCTCCCCGTGTTCAAAATTTAATTCAACGTGGTTTCTTACCTCGACAATGGACAAAAGGCCAATCACAACATTTTGAAAAGTTATGGAATAACTCCGCCGTCCTCCCAATTCAAAGTATGGACTCGGATTCGACACAGTAGGTCAACTGACGATACCGAATTTTGCTTGGTTGTCACTCGCAAGTCCAATGAAAACCGCATGGAAACTACAGTACGAACTCGAAGATTTACAAATTGGAGACGCTCCACCGTAATTCGAAGAAGAAATTAAATCCACAATGATGAGTTAACTGAAGTTAACTTAGGTACTAGCAAAGAGCCTAGACCTATCTTTGTTAGCTCCTTACTCAATAAAGAAGACTCCGAAGAAATAATCAAGTTATTAATGGAATTTAAAGACCGTTTTGCTTCGGAGCTACGATGAAATGTCGGATTAGCCCCGCAGGTCGCAGTACCATAAGCTAGGAGTGGATCCTACTGTCGTCCCACGACAAGGTCCCGAAGAATGCGTCCGGAAATCGAACAACAAGTCATAACCAAGTTAAAAAGCTAATGAGACGCTAAATTTGTCCGTGAAGAACAATACCCGACCCGGTTAGCCAATGTGGTGCCACTAAAGAAGAATGGTCGTATCGAATTTGTGTGGACTTCGCAGATTTAAACAAGGCATGTCCAAAAGATGAATTCCTCTACCAATTCCTGAATCGATGATCGATATCGCTTCGACACATGAAATATTCTCATTCATGGATGGATCTTCGTGATACAACCGCATAAAAATGGCTCCGTAAGATGAAAAGCTTGACAACGATTCGTAACGCCGATCGGAGTATTTTGCTACACAAAGGATGCCATTCGATCGAAGAACGCAGAGCAACCTACCAAAGAGCAATGACAAGAATTTTTGATGATCTCATCCACAATCAAGTCGAATGCTACGTGGACGATGTCGTCATCAAAAGCAAAGTAAAGGAAAACCACCCGTATGATTTGAGAATTGTTTTCGAACGATTAAGACAATTTAACCTTAAGATGAATCCCTTAAAATGCGCCTTCTGCGTCACCTCCGGAAATTCTTAGGATTCGTTGTCCGACATCGTGGAATCGAAATCGATCCGAGAAGATTAAAGCCATCTTAGAAATGCCGCCTCCCAAAACCTTAAAACAATTACGATCTTTTCAAGGGAAGTCGGCATATCTTCGACGCTTTATCTCAAACCCGTCGTAGGTGTCACCTTCTCGCACTAGTTAAAAAGGACGCCAAATTTATTTCGGGAAGAGAAATGCCGTAAGGCCTTCGAAGACATTAAACGATATTTAATGACACCTCCCGTCTTAGCAGCCCCGAGCCTCGTGTAGACCGTCGATACTTTACACCGCGGCTCTAGACGACTCCTGAGCCCCGTTAGCCTGTGTCAATGATGAGGGTAAAGAAAATGCTCTTTACTACTTAAGCCGTCGCTTACTTCCGACGAAGTAAGGTATCCCGCAATTGAAAAGCATTGTTTGCCCCGATCTTCGCCGCTCAAAAGCTCGTGCACTACATGCTTTCTCATAAGGTCAACTTCGATTTCGAAGTTTAATCCATTGCAATACTTCGATGACTCGTCCAACACTTTCCGACGTACTTGCCGCATGGTCAATGATATTATTGCAATTCGATATAACTTTCGTGCCTCTCGCGTGCCGTAAAGGGACAAGTCTTAGCAGTACTCGCAAAGACACCCTTTGCCGGCCGAATCTCCTCTCAATGACGATCCGCCGATGAACAAATAATGAACCTAGAAGACCTCGACGATCGACGTCGGGAATTATATTTCGACGGAGCATCTTCAAGCACACAAAGACGAAGAATCGCAAGTGATAGTGCCCGGTAAGGCAGAATCGGGCTAATCTTTATAACACCTGAGCGGGGATGTTAAGATACTCCTACCACTCGACGTAACCGTGTACAAACAACGGCGGTAATCACGAAGCCCTCATAACGGGATTGGAATTAACCATTCAAATGGGGATAACGTACATCAACATCTACGGGGATTCACAAGCTAATCATTCAACAGATCGCCGGACAATACGGTAATTCTTAAGCCAAGACTCGAACAATACTTCCAAGATGCCATACAACTGTTGGAATGCATTCCAAATGTGACAATCTACAAAATTCCTAGAAAAGAGAATGCTTTAGACAGATGCTTTAGCCTCGTCTCGCAAAAGAATTTGCCTCGTTTGCAAGATGAATCGTTGGAAGTGTCAGCTCACTTGACGTCAGTCCTATCACAGCTCGACATGTACACAATACACAAATCGAAGAAAGCAAAAGAATCAACTAGCAGAAGGACGTAAAACACAGTAAGATCAGGCGATGCACCATCGATGAGACTACCCGCAAACAGAAAGCTACCGGACGATAGTCGCCGGCCCATCGCATCAAGAAAAGAACTCGTCTTACGCATTAATAAACAACACATTATACATAAGGTCTTTCGATCAAATGTGGCTAAGGTGCCTAAGCGGGTCCGAGGCCCGTGAAATTGTTAAAGAGGTGCATTCGTGACTCGTGGCGCTCACCAGCCGGGTCCAAAGATGAAAATGAAAATTAAAAGACTAGGGTACTACCGGCCCTCGATGATGACCGACCGCATGAAAATCGCCAAGAGCCGTCACCAATGCCAAGTGCACGGAGTGGTTCTACACCAACCTCCAAATGTGCTACACCCGACAATCGCGTCGCGGCCGTTCGAATGTTGAGGCACGATATAGCGGGGTCCGATGTAACCACCATCTTCGAAAGGACATCGCTTTATTCTTGCGGCTACGCATTACTTTTCCAAGTAGCGTAGCGCTCCACTTAGAGAAGTGAAAGCACACCACGTGCTACAGCTTTTCAAGAACCAAGTTGTCTACCGTTTCGGAGTGCCGCGCAGATCATCTCGTATAACGGGCCGCATTCGAAGCACACAAATCAACAATTTTGTCGAGAGACACGGAATCGACCGGCGATACTCGACAATTTACTACCCAAGAGCAAACGGCCTCGCCGAGGCTTTTAATAAAACTCTCGTTCAAATCTTAAAGAAAACCTCGGACGATAATAAGAGAAATTGGCACGAGAAATTGTTAGAAGCCTTGCGGCCTACCGACAACCTTCGTAACTCCTACTCAAGCTACACCTTACGCTCCGGTGTATGGGTCCGAGGCAAGTGTTACCTTTAGAGGTTCAACTTCCTTCACTCGTAATCGCAGCTTGCAAACAAGATCACGACGAAGAAAACGCCGTACTACGACTCGAAGAATTAGAAAGCTTCGGAAGGGAAAAGACTTGCACAGCAAATGTAATCTCTAGAACTATACCAAGCTAAGATGGTTCAAGCCCATGACAAACCGGTCCGCCCAAGAACCTTCAAAGTCGGTGATTTAGTTCTCGTTCTCAAGAGACCTATTCTCGCACACCGCAAGATAAGAGGAAAATTTGAACCCACTCGGGAAGGACCGTTTCGTGGTCAAGCGAAGATACCCGTGAGGTTCCTACCAGCCTAGTGAATTGCTGTGGAGAACGACATATGCTTCCAATCAACGGACGATACTTGAAAAAATATTACGCTACCCGATGTTTCGAAGGAATGAATTCTTCATCCCTAAGAAACACTGGTGAAGTAATTACTTATGATCGGGTCCGAACTCAAAAATAAAATGTGCTAAAATAAATAAAATCATGATAATAAAGTTTTCCTCGTTTTCTTCTCCAAATCAAGATCTCTTTCCGGATCTTATCCTACTTCATTCCCGTTAAATTCGAAAATATAAAAAAAAAATCTGAAAAATGACAAACACTAAGTTCACATGAACATTAAATAAACAATAAAATAAAATTTGAACCATTAAAAGATAAACGAAATCAACTTCAAAATCAAATTCCATCCTTCCAAACTTCAAAATCAAATTCCATCCTTCCAAATTCCGAATCAAATTTCAATCTTTTCAAATCTCAAATCAAATTCTCAATCAAATTCCAAATCCACTCTCGATCAAATTTCAAATTTGATCTTCCCAAATCTCAAATCAAATCCTCAATCAAATTCCAAATCCAATCTCGATCAAGTTTCAAACTTGATCTTCCAAATTTCAAATCAAATCTTAAATCGAATTTCAATCGAGTTCAAACTCATCCTTCCAAATTTCCAAATTTCCGAATTCAACCGTTCCAGTGCTTCAAGTCTCAATCAAATTCAATTTCTTCCGCATCTCGAATCAAATATCAATACATCAAATTCAACTCTTTTGGGTCGAGGATTTTACATCCAAGACCGCACCGCTTTAGGATTCTTTTCCTATCGCACCGAAATACATCAAGTTCAAACCTTTGGGTCGAGGATTTTACATCCAAGACCGCACCGCTTTAGGATTCTTTTCCTATCGCACCGAAATACATCAAATTCAAACCTTTTGGGTCGAGGATTTTACATCCAAGACCGCATCGCTTTAGGATTCTTTTCCTACCGCACCGAAATACATCAAATTCAAACTCTTTTGGGTCGAGGATTTTACATCCAAGACCGCACCGCTTTAGGATTCTTTTCCTATCGCACCGAAATACATCAAATCAAACTCTTTTGTGGTCGAGGATTTTACATCCAAGATCGCACCGCTTTAGGATTCTTTTCCTATCGCACCGAAATACATCAAAATCAAACTCTTTTGGGTCGAGGATTTTACATCCAAGACCGCACCGCTTTAGGATTCTTTTCCTACCGCACCGAAATACATCAAATTCAAACCTTTGGGTCGAGGATTTTACATCCAAGACCGCACCGCTTTAGGATCCTTTTCCTATCAGCACCGAAATACATCAAATCAAACTCTTTCGGGTCGAGGATTTTACATCCAAGACCGCACTCGCTTTAGGATTCTTTTCCTATCGCACCGAAATACATCAAATTCAAACCTTTCGGGTCGAGGATTTTACATCCAAGACCGCACCGCTTTAGGATTCTTTTCCTACCGCACCGAAATACATCAAAATCAAACTCTTTTCGGGGTCGAGGATTTTACATCCAAGACCGCACCGCTTTAGGATTCTTTTCCTATCGCACCGAAACACATCAAATTCAAACCTTTCGGGTCGAGGATTTCACATCCAAGACCGCACCGCTTTAGGATCCTTTTCCTATCGCACCGAAATACATCAAATCAAACTTTTTTGGGTCGAGTATTTTACATCCAAGACCGCACCGCTTTAGGATTCTTTCCCTACCGCACCGAAATACATCAATTCAAACCTTTTGGGTCGAGGATTTTACATCCAAGACCGCACCGCTTTAGGATTCTTTCCCTATCAGCACCGAAATACATCAAATTCAAACCTTTGGGTCGAGGATTTTACATCCAAGATCGCATCGCTTTAGGATTCTTTCCCTATCGCACCGAAATACATCAAATTCAAACCTTTGGGTCGAGGATTTTACATCCAAGACCGCACTCGCTTTAGGATTCTTTTCCTATCGCACCGAAATACATCAATTCAAACCTTTGGGTCAAGGATTTTACATCCAAGACCGCACCGCTTTAGGATTCTTTTCCTATCGCACCGAAATACATCAATTCAAACCTTTGGGTCGAGGATTTTACATCCAAGACCGCACTCGCTTTAGGATTCTTTCCCTATCGCACCGAAATACATCAAATTCAAACCTTTTGGGTCGAGGATTTTACATCCAAGACCGCACCGCTTTAGGATCCTTTTCCTATCGCATTGAAATACATCAAATCAAACTCTTTTGGGTCGAGGATTTTACATCCAAGACCGCACCGCTTTAGGATTCTTTCCCTACCGCACCGAAATACATCAAATTCAAACCTTTGGGTCGAGGATTTTACATCCAAGACCGCACCGCTTAGGATTCTTTTCCTATCGCACCGAAATACATCAAATTCAAATTCAAACTTTTGGGTCGAGGATTTTACATCCAAGACCGCACCGCTTTAGGATTCTTTTCCTATCGCACCGAAATACATCAAAATTCAACCTTCGGGTCGAGGATTTTACATCCGAGACCGCATCGCTTAGATCATTTCCCTATCGCAATGAAATACATCAAAATCAAACTCTCGAGGTTAAGGATTTTACATCCAACACCGCTTTGCTCTGAGATCTCTTCTCATTGCAACGATTCAATCTAATCAATTCAATTTTCTTTCGAGTTTGGAGATGTTACATCTAAAACCTCAGAACTCCAATTTTAATTTCAAATCAAATCCCTCAAATTAATTTCGACAAAACTTCAATCTAAAAAAAACACTCCAAGTTGAAATCTAAAACATAAATCTAAAACAAAATAAAATCTAAATCGAAATTCTCCTGTGTCATGTGATTTGGGATTCACCTCCTTTCCTTTCCCTGCCGAGAGTTCAGTATCTCCAGCTTGGGAACATACCCGATACTCCCCAAATGGAATTCTTTTGCTTTGTCCTAAGTTTGTCACTTGGACGTTCGTGCTGGTTTTGTTGATCGTCGCTGGTCAACACCAATACGCGCGGTGTGCTCCGTCACCACCACACCTATCGGGGGTCCATTTGTCGACCTCATTTTCGATGAGGTCTTCTCTTCTCTTTAAGTACTTCAGATCTAGCCTCAGCTTTTCCTTCGACTATCTTAGAGGACTAGAATCGGGACCCGCCTTTAGAAATTCAAACCACTTCTAAACTCCCTACAAACTCCACAAACTCGACCATAGACCCCTAATCACCTAGAGGGTCGAAATCAAATGCGGAAGTTTAAAGGATGAGTTCCTATGTGACTCTTCGGCCTTAGATCGCCCGCGGCCTCGGTCTCGGTGAAGGGCCGACTTACACTACACTTACACACTACATTTCCACACACTTCCTAAAACCACACCCATACCCAACTTAACCTCCCGACTCATGTAGGTGATTCACATGGATGGTCCTTAACCCCTAAGCCCTCGCAAGCAGGTTAGTGAACAACATAACTGAATGCCTCAAATGAGTCCTCTCATGGCTCATATGGGCTTGAGATGGCTTCATGGCTCAACCAAAATGATTTCTTTCCACCTAAATTCACCCAATCTTCAATTTCCCAAATTTTCAATTTTCGACCCCCGAGACCCTACACCTACTAAACCTACCCAAAACCCTCAAATTACCCAAATTTTCGCAAAATTTCCAAATTACCCAAAATTTTCCAAAATCAATCCCAAACATCTCCACATCACTCAAATTGATCATCCATACCCAAAAATACCAAAGATTCCAAAAATACCCCCCAATACCCTCCAAATAACCCAAAATACCCTTCTCGCCTAAAAATCCAAAAATTCAAAAAATTCCCAGAAAATTCCAGAAAATCCCAAATATTCCCAATTTCATTTTGTCCAACTACACCATGGGCCAATTTTGTCAATTTACCCTACTTTTGTCAAAACCCCCAACTCGACCCATTTTAATCCAAAGTGAACCCAATGTCAAACCAAACCTACCCAATTGACCCCAATTTTGGTCCAATTCAATTCTAAACTTCAATTCAACATCCCCAATACCAATCTAGACCAAATCCAAGTCCAATTTGATCGACATTTGGATCCAATTCCACTTTCGACCTTAAGGCCCATTTTTCGACCTAAGCCCAAACCTAACCCAAATGAACCCAAACCCCAAAAATCAAAGCCCAACCAAAGTCAAAACCTCTTTGAAACACTCCCATAAACACTTCTCAACAATAATTCTACATCAATTTCAACCCTAGCCCAACATTGGCCCAACTTCAGCCCACTTGGACCTATATCGGCTCCATTCACCAAAAGAATCCAAATCCAACCCAATTCAAGCCCAAACTACCCCAAATTTGCTTCAAGTTACTCATGACACATCCATGAGCTAAACCCAACAATTATTTGGCCCAACCTTTTACAAAATTTTCATCCATGAACACATTCATAAACTTAAAAGCCCACTTCCCTTAAACCCTTCTAAAAGCCCATTTCCTTCAAAATTCAAAAGCCCAAATCTACCCTAAAGCCCACATGACATCTCCATTTGTCATCCATTTAATTAAATCCATTACCTAAGTCCTAAAATCATCATTGAATTATTCCAAATGAAGCTTCATCCAAATTCCCATCAAATTACCAAAAATTTCTTAAAACCCATTTTTATGAAATCGACTCAACTTTCCCCAAGCCAAAGACAAGCCATGCAAGCCATTGACAAGCCACATGAAGCCATGGGAGGCTTGACATGTGACCATGCCATTAATGGTAAAAGGAGGGGCTCCTTTCCTAATCTTTCATTAAGCCTTTTTACCTTAAGCATGTCACACACTAAACCATGTTTAGCCACCTCATCACTGGATAGAGACCACACCACTCTCTCTCGCCGACCCAACCGATCCTCTCAGCCCAAAATCAGGCCATGGGGAGGTGAACTAAGCCCAAAAGGTGGGTTGACCCATTTGGACCCAAAATAGGCTCATCCCCCATTCCATTTCAATCCAACTCCTTTACACATGGCAATTGCCAATCGATCGCACAAACCTCCACCCCCGACCCACCCGACCCCGAGGGTGACCCATGCTCGGCTCGGCCGCCACCGTGCCGCCGAAAACACCATGGCCGAGAGCTCACATGTGAGCCAACATCGAAATTCTCACTGGCCGAGCCGTCCCATCCCTAGTGGTCACCATGGCCGATCTTCTCCTCACCGAGAGCAACCGATCCCAAGCCCTAACTCTCCCCGGGAGGCCCTCCACCCTCTCCTATTTAAACTCCACCCCTCTCGGCCACGAGGGGAGCCAAGCACAAACCTTGCCAAAACTCGCCAAAATTGTTCCGCACCCTTCTCCACTCTTAGAGCACTTGATCCCCAATGAGATCCCCCGCCATTTCTCCTCCGTAAGCTCAATTTCGTAGTCGAAATTCCACCCAAAATAAGGACACTTCTCCACAAGTGAGCCAATTCCCAAATCGATCGGCTCTACACCTTCACTCGTACTCAAGGGAAGGTGTCCACCATCAAAAGCCCCATCTCCAAAGCCACCCAGCTTGCTCCGTACCTCCAAGCTTTATGATCGGGCTTGTCGAAATCATATCCAGTACAATTCCCTGCACCGTGAGACTTCATCCGGAGCTTGCACGGGACCCAATCGAAGGTGCAACAACTCTCGCATCGAAGCCACACTTCTCTGAGCAAAGGTATGAGCTAATTCTTCATCCCGAGCTTCTGGAGATTCTCCATTTCAAATGCTTTAATTTCAATGCATGATAACCGTATAGATGTGTTTGTCTCTTCAAGACGAATCCATAGAGCATAAGAACATGAAAATCCATCGAGTATCGAGTGAGATCTAGTGGATTTAGTGTGGACGCGCTCTCTGGCGAGGACGCTCGGGGACGATGAACGAAGCCGTCCATTTAATACACGCGCGGACAGACGGCTCGGCGATCACGTCGGATCGAAGACGGAAGCGATACAAGCGGGCCCCAGGAGCCCTGACTCGGATGGCGGCGTCGAATGGGAGCGCGACGCGTGTGCGTTCGGAGATGCCGAGGATGACGCTGCGCCGCGTGGATAAATAGAAAATTAGGGGTATTTTCTATTTATTTAATTCCCTAAACTTCAAAAATTCATAACTTTGTGTAGAAAAATCAGAAAAATAAAATAAAAATACCCTCTCGCTCAGCGAACGTAGGAGAATAATGTGGAAAAGAAATCATTTAATTTCATCAAGTATTTTATTTTTTATAATTTATTTACTCTCTGCATACATTTAATTCTCCATGCATGTATACAATTCACCATGGCATGAGACCATGTGGCTTTTAAAGCCTCCGAATTTGGGAACATTCCCTGAATTTTCCAAAGTCGTAGGCCATCCCTATGAAGAGTTATTGATTTTTCAAATTCATGTTACCGTTTTGAGTATTTTAATTCCAATAAATAGCATGTTGTGAAATAAATTCTAGTAAAATTTGGTGATGTTCCTTATGACCAGTAGAACCCTAGAAAAATAAGTTTTGAGTTAGCTCATTTAAAACAACCCTAATTGGCTTAAACACTCAAAATAGGTCTCTAATTAATTAGAGCTAACCATACATTAAATTGACTTCAAATCAATCCTCCACTGACCTTTAGAATCAGAGGAACCCACCATAAAAATTTGAGGTCAATTGGACTTAGTTAGCCCTATTAATCGGGTCGATTAAGCCATTTAGTCATTTTAAACTTTAAAAATTCATAACTTTCAAAATATCTTTCAAAAATTCACCAAATTGGTTTTGGAGCCTCTCTGATATTAGGGAAATCTAAGAAAATTAAAATTTCAATTTTCTAAAAAAGTTGATTTTTAATATTATTTTAATATTTTTAATAATTAAAAAATAATAAAAATCACAAAAATAATAAAATTCACCAAAATGTCACATTTTGAATTTTAATCACTTAGGAACAAACCCCATATTTTTCTTAGGTATATTTTATGAGATATTAAATTTTAAAGCCCTATGGTAATTTTAAAATTAAAAAAATGTATTTTCTAGCATTTTCACTAAAATAATTATAATAAATCATAGAAAAATCGAAAAATTGAAAAATTTGATTATCTGATTTCCTTGATATCAGAGAGATTTTTGAAAAAAATAAAATTCATTTTTCAACATTTATTTTATTTTTAAAGTAATTAATACTCCAAAACTTAAAATAATTATAATAAAAATAATATAATTCAGAAAATCACCAAAATTGGTCCAAGTGGTCCTCTGGTCATTAGGAATGTCCCCTAATTTTCTTAAGGACAAAAACCTTCCCTTGGTCATGTTATTAAATTTTCCTTGGAAATCTCTATTTTCTACTAAAAATAATTATATAAATAAATTAAATACAGAAAAATCACATTTTCTCCTCTCATGTCTTTATTGACATATGAGTGAAGTCACATAAAAATTTCAAGTTCATTTGAGCTCAATTTAGTGAGTTATGAAATTATTAAGCTTAAAGGGTAAAGTGGTAATTAAATTTTTAAAACCTTAATTAAAACTTTAGGTTTAATAAAAATTAACAAGTAAAATATTTGATCCTAATTTGATTTGGATTATTGAAATTTAAATAATTAAAGGGTAGAAACCCATTAAGCAATTTAAAATGATTAAACTTTAATTAAATAATTGATTAAATTTGGAAAAATAATAAAATCGGAATTATTAAAATAAGGATATTATTAGGAAGAGATTTATTCCTTAATTTAAAAATCCCTAAATTAATCATCTCATTAATATTCAATTCTTAATTAAAATGATAACTCAAATTCAAAATATTAAAAGACTTAATCATTAAACTAAAATTAAATTATTAAACTCTTTTAAAATTTTAATTAAAATTAAAAAAATTAAATTAAATTAAAAATTAAATTAAATTAAGTAAATTGAATTGAATTAACTTAAATTAAAATAAATTAAATAAACAAATTAAATTAAATCAAATTAAATTAAATTAAATAAATTTAATTAAAATAAATTAAATAAACAAATTAAATTAAATCAAATTAAATTAAATTAAATTAAATAAATCAAATTAAAATAAATTAAATAAACAAATTAAATTAAATTAAATTAAATTAAATTAAATTAAATTAAATTAAATTAAATAAATCAAATTAAAATAAATTAAATAAACAAATTAAATTAAATTAAATTAAATTAAATTAAATTAAATCAAATTAAATTAAAATTAAATCAAATCAAATTAATTTAATGTAACATCAAATCAAACTAAATCAATTAAATTGAATTAAATAGAATTAAAACTCAATTAAATTAAATTAAATTAAATTAAGTCAATTAAATATAACATCACCAAAGACATAAAGAATTCAAAATAAATCTAAAATAACTTCAACACTATTCCAAATTTAAACCCATTAATGGAAATTAAACCAAATCACAAACCATTTGAACACCAATTTACCCTCAAAAGCTTTAGTTATCATAACTCCTAAACGTAATATTAAATGAAATGTTATTTCACTCATAGGATATTCAAATGTCCTAGCTCACCGAGCAAGTTAACAAAATTCGAATCCTCTGACGATTAATTCATTTATATAATTAAATTCATTCGGACTTAAAACAATCCTAGAAATATCGAAAAGATGTTTAAGATCCTTCTTAAGCACTTCCTCAATATGATAAGATATTTATAAGAACAATCGAACTTAATTGTTCTTCGATGAAGAAAATCGTCTTCAAACCAAAACACAAAGAACCTAGACGTCATAGAAATGACTAGCCATAGGATTAGAACTTGTAGAAAACCATAACCCTTACCTTAGCTTTACCTAAGGAACTCGCTTAAATATTCTAATTGTGTTTTAAGTGCAACTTGGGATGACTGGAAGACCCTCCATGTACGCTTTTATTTTATTGCAATTTACTTTCGCAATTTACATTATCACAATTTCATTAATCGCATCGCACTTACTTTTTCGCATGATAAACAACTCGTTGCATGAAAACCCACACCTTTAGGATAGTCCCTAAAACCGAAACCAAAACTAAGTTAAAAGTTATCGCAAGATAAAATTCACCGCCACAACATTTCAAAATATAAAACAACTCAAAATTTAATCACAAACAGTAACACAAAACTACAATTACAACTAAATTAAAACGTCCCGTCGGATGATCGGGAATACCTCTGATGATGTAACCTACGTGTTGCTAACGGGATTTCCCACGGCCTAAATGAAAGTGTGGAACTCATTCAACTGAGTTTAAGCAAATTCATCCGGACTAAGTGAATCCGATAAAAATAATGATGCCTAAGGATGGAACCGCGGATCTTAACCTGTGTCGTTATAATCAACTTTAAGATTTGTTTTAATTAAAATATTGAAAACACTTGAAATTAAGATTTTCTCTAAACCAAAACACTTTTCTCATCCCCTCGATTTATGATTTCTAAAACTAAACCTCCGCAACAACAAGGAGCTCTTGAGCATGGTAGGCAAAGACGGCCATCGTCATCAAGAAAACCCGAGTCTACTTCAAAGAAACTTTCCTAGAATTAAATAACCAAGCCATAGGACTTCGAGGTAGTTCGCCTGTGAGCAACATAAATCCTCAATTCTTCGTTAGCATTTGCATTGCAAATTAAGCCCTAACCTAGTCTTAGATTCCGAGGTAGTCGTTCGATACGACATAAACCCTCACATCTTCGAGGCTATTTCGTATGATCTCGTCATGCAAATACAAGCCCTAATTAATTAAAATCGGCAAGATCAAAACATTTAGATAAATATTAGTACTTTCCTAAACTCAAGCCAAACAATAGGATAGTCGAGAAATTATCGAAATTCGCTTCGAATCCGTGATTTCTCCTACTTTTCTTCCTTTCGATTTCTCAAAATAAAATGTTCCAAACTCGATCCATTCCCTATCGAAATTCCAAAATTCAATCCTTTCGAAAACTTACACTTTGAAATTCTTGAGAGCTGAATTATCGATTATTATCGAGAGTTTTCTTAGGTGATTCCCGTCACTTAAGATGTAATTAACTATGTGGCTTGCTCTTATAAGGAATTTTAAAGAACCTGTGAATATAAACCCCGTTTAATGCTTTCATATTAAGCAGTGGAATTTGTCTGGCTTATAAAATTGGTTCGCAGACCAAACGGATGTCACAAATCTTTTAGTTTGTTTAATCGAGCCCCACCATCAGCTGGTGTCTATCCTTAGGATAGATACACTGTTTGTGGTGCGGTGCTCGTTTATATAAACTATTCTGGGATGTGAGATCGGTTTGATTTCATATCTTAAAATCTTCAAATTTAAAATTATTTTCAAAATCAAATACTACTTTTCAAATTATTTATTTAAATTAAATTAAAAATTCGCCGCACAATTTCGTTAGCGACCCCTTTTCAAAATATCACACAACCTAAAAATAGTGCCGACAACTTCTGGCGACTCCGCTGGGGAAAATTCCTCTCTCCATTTTTAGTCAAATAATTTTGCTTTCGAAAATTGGTAGTGTATCCATGTCCCTAATGGATCGAACTACCCTTCTTTCTGTCGGGATACTATGTTCATTTCTACCTCGAACAAGTATAGCCAACATTCTCGGATTTAGGAACCACTGCTAGACACCCCTAAACAGAGAGGTTCCGAGATCCTTTTACCTCATTTCTGAGGTGGGGTGGACCCCCAATAGGTGTTAGTTTAGGAATGATCCTTCGAGTCGAGAAGTCTTGCTTAAGACTCTCTTTTCCTTTCCAACTCCGAATCAGATTCCTTACCTTCTCTACACCTTTGAACATTCCGTTCTAAATAAACAAACCCTCTAATAAGTGATTCTTTTAACAAATGATTCCTTCTTATAAATACATGAACAAGAATGTGTTCTGACTCTTTTCAATTCCTTTCTTTTCGTCCTAAAGAAAAGAAGCATAACTTGGGACCGACAAACTCGAATCTACCCCGTGAAATGGAAGCCCCGAAACCGATTTTCTCCTTCACCAATGGACCGGACTTCGCCGTCTATAAGGATGAGCCGCC
Organism: Papilionanthe hookeriana x Papilionanthe teres; assembly: GCA_022702705.1. NCBI lineage: Eukaryota > Viridiplantae > Streptophyta > Magnoliopsida > Asparagales > Orchidaceae > Papilionanthe > Papilionanthe hookeriana x Papilionanthe teres. The sequence continues at coordinate 18,663 of JAKZJZ010000262.1, forward strand.
CGACAACGGGATCATCCGATTTGGACAAGGATTTGAAAACACGAATGTCAAGATCACCGACGTCTCCCTTTTCGCACCGACGAACAAGGTATCCGAGCCGAGGAGCCGCCGCTCGAGTTCAACCTTAGGTCGACCCAAGAGTTTCCTCCCCGCAAAGGATCCCGACTAATCAGAGTATCGCCGTCCGCAGAGGACCGCTCTTACTACCCCCACCGGTCTTGTTGTTTCCGCACCTACCCCGACTTTTGCCAAATCAAAGGGGAAAGAAGTCCAGAATTATGATGGACCTCGTTACCGTGGAGGGTACGTATCTTCTCGTAAGACCTTCTCGTTTTCGAAATCGGGTCCAGCTTCAAAGATTCCGTCACCGACAAGGACCCAAAGAAGAAACAAGTAGAAGGATCGCGTGAGAAGCCGTAGCCGCCGAAATTGCTTCCTGGAGGAAATTCCGTAACCGCCGGAATATACACCGCTGCCTGAATACATACCACTCTTGGGAGGAAGCAGGTTTCATCCCCTCTCCGCCGCAGAGGATGAGGAGAATGTTCACAAGATTGCTGCCACATTACCACAGCCCGCATATTACAACGGTAGCCGCAAGAAAAGAACTAGAACTACGCCGTTCGCTCGACCGCAAACTTTGATGAGAGAAGCTAGCAAAGAAGGAAAAGTGCCCCGTATCGGAGATTCTACGAAGATGTGGCGGGTGCCGCCAAATCCCGTCTCGGCTCCGAGTAGAACCCGCCATCATGACGTAAAAGCCAAGTAAAAGAATGAAGGCTAGTCCGCCCGTTGTCGTCTCGGATTGACGTATTAGTGGAGGATACCACCTTCCAACATTCGGTCGACGTACCATCCGGTCCCAGACCTTCCGTCGCTAGAAGGATGGTACGGCGTCCCACCACCGGCGCTGAGATCGAAATGCACAGCTCGAGAAAGAAAGTCTCGCCAAGAGGCCGGAACCCGAAGAAAGTGCTACCGCGATAAAGGGGACCCTACAGCCTATCGCACGACAACCGCAAAGACACACGTAAAGCCCCGCTAGAAGATGCCATGGAAAAGCCGAGAACCGATATCCGACGGCCAGGCAAAAGAAAGAGAAGAAAAGTTCGGAGATCGAAATTGATTCATCGGAATTCATGGACGAAGAATATGCGGAAATCAACATGGTCGAGACACGAGCTTCATCGCCTTCGCAAGGTGCTCCCTGCAGCCGCAGAAAGAGAGGAGCCAGAACTGATGAGAAGGCAGCTTCAGGAAAAAGACGACACGATCGCTCAAATGGCGAAAAGGATGGAAGAGATGGCCGTAGCTCTGGCCACTCTCCAGAGTCAAGTACAACCACAAAGAGAGACACCCCCATGAGGTCATTCACATCGTAGACCTGAGGAAAGGAGATTACATCCGTCAACTGCGGATGATCACCGAAAAGGATACAACACAAAGTATGATCCCCGAAAAGGATATCAAGAACTCGGTGGAACATCAAAGTGCGAGAAGCCTTAGCACAATCAAAGAGCGGACATCCATTCGGACGGGTAGACCTTACCCGTAAGAATTCGACGCCGTCCAATACCCGAAAGGCTTCGTACCACCTCCGTTCAAGACCTTCGACGGAACCGGAACCCCCGACAAGCATGTTGCACACTTTCGTGCCGCTGTTGTAATGCCGGTGGGAGCAATGCATTACTCTTCCGACACGTCGTCAGCAGTCAGTCGTGAATCGCATTCGACCGGTATGCAGAATTACCAAATGGTTCGGTGAAGACGTTCTCAGAGCTAGAGAACCTCTTCATCAAGCGATTCGCCGGAGCTCAGCACCACATCACTATAGGTGATTTAGTGGTAGAGAAACAAAAGCCGAATGAAACTTTGGTGGATTACATACTTCGATGGAGGAACTTAAGCATGAAGTGTGAACCACAACTCGCAAGAACAACATGCAACAAGATTTTACTTAAAAGCATTCACGCCCGATAGCACTTCTCCTCAAAGGATTCACTATTAAGACTTTCGAGAAGTTGTTAAGCAAGGCCGGAAGCTTGCAAGAAGAGGCGAAGCAATTAAGTTTCGCCGACAAGACTCGACAAGCGTAGCTGGTGAAGACCTTCGAAAAGAAATCCTGGGATCGTTGCGAGCTAGTTGACAAAGGCAAGCAACCGATGCAAATACCACTAGAACGACCGCAAAGAACCACAACAAGATTACTCAAGAACCCCGGTCCAACTATCACGTCTCCGCAAGATGAACAACTCTCTCGTCCGCAACGTACATTAAGGGAGCTTCCGAAGCGAGAATATCCGTTCAAGAATGAAGCAAGCACCGAAAATGTTCCGTAGTCCGATGAAGACTCCAGATTTCCAACTCAGCCAGAGCCTAAAAGACCGCAGGAAGTCAACAAGAAAGGTGATCCCAACTTTTGCCCCTACCACCGGATGCTCGGGCACAAGATAGAAGATTGCATTACCTTTAAAAGTCGGCTCAACGACAACCTTCGGAAAGGGAATATAACAATCCCGAAGGAGTACATGAAGGAACCCCGTGAAAGGAGGTTCCGTCAATGTCATCTCAACTGATCCCGTCATTCCGATAGCATCCCTATGCGACTAATGATGGATGGATCACCGCTCGGACAAGATCTTCGAAGAAGATTTTAGACAACATCCGAACCGCCTCGGTGCGAGCTTCAATCCGTAGCTCGAGACACCGTTAAGCCGGTACTATCACTCGCGATAGAAGAACCACCTCAACAGGAGACGATCGAAGAGAAGAAGAAAATCGACAAAGAGGAGAGGACCGAGATTCCTAAGGCTAGACTAGGGGTCGCTTATCCTAGGATAGTTGTTTCCGATTCGGGGAGAAATCCCTCGAACCTCTGATTTTGTATGATTATCTGCTCACTTCGGTCGGATCATATAATGATAAGGGTGATGGCGTTGGCTACATTTTGACTGTGTCTAACGATTACGTAACTAGCGACAATCCGGACATCGATTTCGATACCAGCGACAATTCTCAAATCATACACAATCTCGACGAGCAGAATAACGGAGAAGACATCCATCAAGGAGGCTACGAGAGCTCAACAAGCAACGAATCTATCTGCGAGTTTCGAGGAGCTCCAGATACAATAGAGTTAGAGTCTTCAGATTCTGAAGCTAATCCGGAAGAGCCTGTCATTCCGATTCAAGAAGAGACACCGACAAGCTCAACACTAGATTCAGAAGAAATTACAGAAGTCAACTTAAGAAGTGGAAGAGTTCTACCTCCGAGAATGGGTCCAAAAGACAAAGGAAAGCAGGTGGTTGTTCAAGAAGAACCAACCCCAGCAGAAGAAATACCCGTTCGAGAAGAAGCCGAGACACATGGAAATAAAGTGGACTACAACGTGCTAGCCCATCTTAGGAAACTACCGGCCAACCGAGCATTTACGATGCTCTCATCTTATCAAAGGAGATTGAGAGAAGCTCGATCAAGGCCTTACTTGATCCGTAAATTCGCTTAGCTCAAATGGCCGGAGATTCCTTAGATGAGGTTTGCTCGTTAAAGGAACAACGAGGTGTTACCTTCACGGACAATGACCTACTACTGGGGATGCTAGATCACAACCGACCGTTGTACATTTCAGCTTACAATCGGAAAATTTACACTCTCCGCAGTATTGGTGGATCCAGGAGCATCAATCAATATAATGAGTCTTCGAACACTAAAGCATACTTGGAAATCGATGCTCGCGAGCTCGAGGCCGACAAAATGTTATTAAGAGGATTCAACCGGAAAGGAGAAAGAGCCCTCGGGTCAATAACGCTACTAATGAAGACCGGTGACTTAGCAAAGACAACCGCAAAATTTCACATAATCGATTCAGAAACGTCGTTCAACGCTCTACTGGGCCGACCATGGATACATGAAAACAGGATGGTACCATCATCTCTACATCAGTGCATCAAATACTACGATGGAGGAGAACAAAGGCATCAAAGGCGACTTACAACCATTCTCCGTACATGAGATTGGAATCCATGAAGACGCAGCCTTATTATGCACCACCGAAGAAAACAATCTTCTCCAGAGATACCGTAACAAATGAAGCAAAGAAAGTTCGGGACAACGAAGAACCCGAAGTTCTAGTCCAACAGCCACTCACCACTCCCTTCCGGCGAGATGGTGAAGGTTTCTCCACAACTCGCATCCGAGGTCGAGGCCGGACGACGTGGTAGTAGACGCTAGGACAATCGGATGCAGGAAACCAACCATCAATGTCGATCGGGATGATAGCTTCCGAAGAAGAAAAAGAAATCAAGCAAGAAGAAGCAACAATAAGTCGAAAGAAGCCGCAATTCAAGTTCTCCCTCGAAGATGAAAAGAATGAAGAATATAAATCGATGTACGAGAAGATTAACCACTACGTACATACTATGACCCTAACCCCGATCCATTCTAATAAGATCGAGGGTATGGTGGTCAAAGAGGTACGTAACGACGGTGCAAGGCCAATCAAATTCTACCGTGGTGCTTCTTCCTCCAAAACTCGAAAATAATGTACAATTCGAAGATGTCACTTCATCGAATTAATGGAATTACCTTTCGAGTGGTACTCTCCCCGTGTTCAAAATTTAATTCAACGTGGTTTCTTACCTCGACAATGTGACAAAAGGTCAATCTCAACATTTTGAAAAATTATGGAATAATTCCGGTCGTCCACCCAATTCAAAGCATGGTCTCGGATTCAGCACGAAGAGGCCGGCCGACGATACCGAATTTTGCTTGGTTGTCACTTGCGAGCCCAATGAAAACCGCATGGAAACTACGGACGAACTCGAAAATTTACAAATTGGAGACGCTCCACTAGAATTCGAAGAAGAAATCAAATCTATAATGTATGAGTTAATCGAAAGTTAACTTAGGTACTAGCGAAGAGCCCAGACCTACCTTTGTTAGCTCCTTTCTCAATAAAGAAGACTCCGAAGAAATAATCAAGTTATTAATGGAATTTAAAGACCGTTTTTCTTGGAACTATGACGAGATGCCAGGATTAGCTCCAGTAGGTCGGTACCATAAGCTGAGAGTGGATCCTACTTCGTCCCGCCGACAAGGTCCCGTAAGAATGCGTCTAGAAATCGAACAACAAGTCATAGCCAAGTTAAAAAGCTAATAGATGCTAAATTTGTCCGTGAAGAACAATACCCAACTCGCTAGCCAATGTAGTGCCACCGTAAAGAAGAATGGTCGGATCGAATCTGTGCGGACTTCGGAGATTTAAATAAGGCATGTCCGAAAGATGAATTCCCTCTACCGATCCCGTAACTAATGATCGACATTGCTTCGACACATGAGATATTCTCATTCATGGATGGATCTTCGGGATACAACCAGATAAAAATGGCTCCGTAAGATGAAAAGCTTACAACGATTCGGAACGCCGATCGGAGTATTTTGCTACACAAGGTGATGCCATTCGGACCGAAGAACGCAGGAGAAACCTACCAGCAGAGCGATGACAAGAATTCTTGATGATCTCATCCACAATCAAGTCGAATGCTACGTAGACGATGTGGTCATCAAAAGCAAAGTAAAGGAAAACCACTCGTATGATTCGAGAATTGTTTTCGAACGATTAAGACAATTTAACCTTAAGATGAATCCCTTAAATGCGCCTTCGGCGTCACCTCCGGGAAATTCTTAGGATTCGTTGTCCGACATCGTGGAATCGAAATCGACCCGGAAAAGATTAAAGCTATCTTAGAAATGCCGCCTCCCAAAACCTTAAAACAACTACGATCTTTTCAAGGGAAGCCGGCATATCTTCGACGCTTTATCTCAAACTCGTCGTGAAGGTGTCGACCTTTCTCGGCACTAGCTAAAAAGGACGCCAAATTTATTCGGGAAGAGAAATGCCAGAAGGCCTTCGAGGACATTAAACAATATTTAATGACACCTCCCGTCTTAGCAGCCCTGGCCTCAGTGTGACCGCCGATACTTTACACCGCGGCTTTAGACAACTCTCTCGAGCCCCGTTAGCCTGTGTCAATGATGAGGGTAAAGAAAATGCTCTTTACTACTTAAGCCGTCGTTTACTTTCGACGGAAGTAAGGTATCCCGCAATCGAAAAGCATTGTTTGGCCCCGATCTTCGCCGCTCAAAAGCTCGTGCACTACATGCTTTCTAATAAGGTCAACCCGATCTCGAAGTTTAATCCATCGCAATACTTCGATGACTCGTCCAACACTTTCCTGCAGACTTGCTGGACGATCAATGATATTATCGCAATTCGATATAACTTTCGTGCCTCTGCGTGCCGTGAAGGGACAAGTCTTAGCAGACTTTCTCGCAAAGACACCCTTCGCCTGCAGAATCTCCTCTCAACGACGATTTGCCGACGAACAAATAATGAGCTCTAAGACCCCGATGATCGACGTCGGGAATTATATTTCGACTGAGCATCTTCAAGCACACAAAGACGAAGAATCGCAAGTGATAAGTGCCCAGTAAGGCAAGAATCGGGCTAATCTTTATAACGCCGGAGCGGGGGATGTTAAGATACTCCTACCACTCGACAAAACCGTGTACAAACAACGAAGCGTATCACGAAGCCCTCATAACGGATCGGAATAAACTATTCAAACTGGGATAACGTACATCAACATCTACGAGGATTCGCAGTTAATCATTCAACAGTATCACCGGACAATACAAAATTTTAAAGCCAAGACTCGAACAATACTTCCAAGATGCCATACAAATTGTTGGAATGCATTTCAAATGTAACGATCTACAAAATTCCCGTAAAAGAAAATGCTTTAAGCAGATGCTTTAGCCCGTCTCGCAAAAGAATTTCGCCCGTTTGCAAGATGAATCGCTGGAAGTGTCGATCACTGACGTCATGTCCTATCACAACTCGACATGACACGATACACATATCGAGAAAAGAAGAAGAATCAGCTTGCAACAAAGGATGTAAAAACACGAAGATCGGCGATACCATTACATGACTACCCGCAAACATGAAAACTACACGGACGATAGGTCGCTAGCCCATCGTATCAAGAAAAGAACTTCGTCCTACGCATTAATAAACAACACGTTATACGAAGGTCTTTCGATCAAATGCGGCTAAGGTGCCTAAGCGGGTCCGAGGCCCGTGAAATGGTTAAAGAGGTGCATTCAGACTCGTGGCGCTCACCGCCGGGTCCGAAGATGAAAATGAAAATTAAAAGACTAGGGTACTACCGGCCCTCGATGATGACCGACCGCATGAAAATCGCCAAGAGCCGTCACCGATGCCAAGTGCACGTGAGTGGTTCTACACCAACCTCCAAATGTGCTACATCCGACAATCGCGTCGCGGCCATTTGAATTTGGGGCACGTATATAGTAGTCCAATAGACCACCATCTTCAAAAGGACATCGCTTCATTCTTGCGGCTACAGATTACTTTTTCCAAGTGCAGAGCAGCTCCACTCGTAGAAGTGAAAGCACACCACGTGCTACAATTTTTCAAGAACCAAGTTGTCTACCGTTTCGGAGTGCCGCGCAGATTATCTCGTATAACTGGTCAGCATTCGAAGCACACAAATCAACAATTTTGTCGTGAGACACGGAATCGACTGGCGATACTCAACAATTTACTACCCAAGAGCAAACAGCCTCGCTGAGGCTTTTAATAAAACTCTCGTTCAAATCTTAAAGAAAACTTTGGACGATAATAAGAGGAATTGGCACGAGAAGTTGTTAGAAGCCTTGCTGCCTACCGGACAACCTTCGAACTCCTACTCAAGCTACACCTTACGCTCCGGTGTATGGGTCCGAGGCAAAGGTTACCTTTAGAGGTGCGCAGTCCTTCACTCGTAATCGCAACTGCAAACAAGATCACGACGAAGAGAACGCCAAATTACGACTCGAAGAATTAGAAAGCCCGGAAGGGAAAAGACTTGCAACGCAATGTAATTTAGAACTATACCAAGCTAAAATGGTTCAAGCCCACGACAAACCGGTCCGCCCTGAACCTTCAAAGTTGGTGACTTGGTTCTCGTTCTCAAGAGACCTATTCTCGCACACCGCAAGATAAGAGGAAAATTCGAACCCACTGTGAAAGGACCGCTTCGTGGTCAAGCAACAGTGTACTCGGGAGGTTCCTACCAGCCTAGTGAATCGCTGGTGAGAACGACATATGCTTCCGATCAATGGACGATACTCGAAAAGTATTACGCTACCCGATGTTTCGAAGGAATGAATTCTTCACCCCTAAGAAACACGGCGAAGTAATTACTTATGACCGGGTCCGAACCAAAAATAATAAAATGTGTTAAAATAAATAAAGTCATGATAATTAAGTTTTCCTTGTTTTCTTTTCCAAATCAAAATCTCTTTCCTGATCTTATCCCGCTTCATTCCCGTTAAATTTAAAAAAAAAAGAAGAAAATATATGTCTTTAATAAACATTTCCTTAATGTTCTTGTTCTTAAGTATGTCCTCGATTTTTTTCCTCGTCTTTTCGCAGTGGAAATGTCGAACGGCGGTTGGTCCCGAACTTTAAGAATGGCGTAAGCCTCTGCACTCGATAAAAAGAGGGTGAGAGATGGAGCGATAATCGAGATCGACTCGGATTTCGCACCCAGCCAGGCCTACAAGTACGAGGAAAGTGACCGGGTCCCGCCGGACCGAGAAGAATTGCCCGGGCAGACAAGTGATGAAAGTGGGTGGCCCAAGCCACTAATCCACAGACGAAGAAAAGAAAGGCAAACATTGATGAAGATAAGAAAATGAAATCTGTAGTCGCTATAGCAGAGGGCAGGCTTGTCAGCACCGTGCCCACAGAGATTCAAGAAGTGCGGAGAGCTACTCTCACAGCAACGCAACGAAGAAATAAGAATCGCCGTATCCGTAAGATGTTAACAAAACTAGTCGCGGACCAACGACGACGAGACAAGCATCACGCGCACGTACACTTCAAGGACACCGGCTCACCAGAACCCGAAGAAAGGAGGCCAGCTCCTAGATACCGTAAAGAACCGTGGAAATCCCCGAAGATCGAAGAAAGAAGGCTACCACGCCACCGGATAGAACCACCGAGTAGTGCATGACCTTGTCGCGAAGCAACCCCGGGGATTTCCCGACGTGCATCATTCCCGAGGAGCCGAGGTATGCGTAGGAGGACGTGAAGGGATTGAACCGTATATCCCACAATATGTCACCGTGCCTCGCCATCTCGCATCATTCCGAATAAGAGCCGGAGAGAATGCGTAATGTTGAAAAGAAAACCTTCGAATACTTCGAGAGAATTAGAGGCGAAGGATCAACATACTCGAGGGCCTCGAGCTACATACGTACGTATTCTCGTAGTATGAACAACAAGAATCGTTGATTGCATCCGGATTTGAAAAGAATGGGCCGAGCAGGCCGCCCGAGGGAAAACACATACTCGTAACCCCGGAGATGGATGCCGGGGAAGGCAAGAATCACAATACAATGCGGATGCCGCACAACTTTGCGGAGGACAGAAGGGAAACCCACCTGAATACTCCTTCACGGGCATGTGGATCCGATGCCATTAGTCATCAAGAGAATGGTAAAGAGATCGATAACATGGAGGGTACCGCCAGCGCATTGCATACTCAATAGCTACATTATTAACATCTACAAGCAGTGGTGACTACATACCCCCGCACATAGATCACCACGACTTTGTCGACCTTCGCACAGCCTCTTTCCCGAATGAGTGCAAGCATCATGTTCGGATATGACCTTCGGATAACAGGCCCGTGCGAGTTCCGAGGGCCGCTGAAGATACCTTTACCTGTAGGTTCCGTCATGATACCGAAGGGCAACGGAGAAAATATCGCTAAGCATTGCATACCAGGAGTACCAAGAAGCGATCTCGCTACTTTCGTGAGAATGGATGACAGAAGACACCTTACCATTACCAGCCGTACCCGTAGCTAGAGAACCTCCGGCCTTACGAGCCGTGAGTTACATGGGAAATATCACACCTCCAACGTACATCCAACCGGCATCCTTGCCAAGGATGGCTTGGAAGGTGATGTTATTAACCATGTACCCCACTATTCGTACATGGATTTTCGATGATGCTTCTTTCGATGGATCGACGAATATCATACATAGTCCGTTTTGAGTCTACATGGATTGTATGAGATGTATTCCGCATCGAGTTGTATGATGTATCTTCAACATGATTGGAATGAAAGTGACCATGTCACATTTTTCGCCTTCACCTCTTTTGTGCAAATTGACCGGGAAACGCCATTAAAGTTAAATGAACTTCGAACAAAGAACAAAAGAAAAAAAAAGAAGAATAAAAGAAAACTTTCCTAAAAAATCTAAAAATGACGAACACCAAATTCACATGAACATTAAATAAACAATAAAGTAAAATTAATCATTAAAAGATAAACAAAATCAACATAAGTGTTAAATCAAATCTCAAATCAAATTCTCAATCAAATTTCAAATCCAATCTCGATCAAATTTCAAATGTGATCTTCCAAATTTCAAATCAAATCTTAAATCAAAATTTCAACCGAGTTCAAACTCATCCTTCCAAATTTCAAATTCAATCTTTTCCAGTATCTCCAAATTTCAATCAAATTCAAATTCAATTTCTTCCACATCTCGAATCAAATCTCAATCAAATTCAAATTCTTTGGGTCGAGGATTTTACATCCAAGACCGCACCGCTTTAGGATTCTTTCCCTATCTGCACCGAAATACATCAAATTCAAACTTTCGGGTCGAGGATTTTACATCCAAGACCGCACCGCTTTAGGATTCTTTCCCTATCGCACCGAAATACATCAAATTCAAACTTTTGGGTCGAGGATTTTACATCCAAGACCGCACCGCTTTAGGATTCTTTCCCTATCGCACCGAAATACATCAAATTCAAACTTTTGGGTCGAGGATTTTACATCCAAGACCGCACCGCTTTAGGATTCTTTCCCTATCGCACCGAAATACATCAAATTCAAACTTTGGGTCGAGGATTTTACATCCAAGACCGCATCGCTTTAGGATTCTTTCCCTATCGCACCGAAATACATCAAATTCAAACTTTTGGGTCGAGGATTTTACATCCAAGATCGCACTCGCTTTAGGATTCTTTCCCTATCGCACCGAAATACATCAAATTCAAACTTTTGGGTCGAGGATTTTACATCCAAGACCGCACCGCTTTAGGATTCTTTCCCTATCAGCACCGAAATACATCAAATTCAAACTTTTGGGTCGAGGATTTTACATCCAAGACCGCACCGCTTTAGGATTCTTTCCCTATCGCACCGAAATACATCAAATTCAAACTTTTGGGTCGAGGATTTTACATCCAAGATCGCACCGCTTTAGGATTCTTTCCCTATTGCATCGAAATACATCAAATTCAAACTTTTGGGTCGAGGATTTTACATCCAAGACCGCACCGCTTTAGGATTCTTTCCCTATCGCACCGAAATACATCGAATTCAAACTTTCGGGTCGAGGATTTTACATCCAAGACCGCATCGCTTTAGGATCTTTTCCCTATCAGCACCGAAATACATCAAATCAAATTCAAACTTTTGGGTCGAGGATTTTACATCCAAGATCGCACCGCTTTAGGATTCTTTCCCTATCGCACCGAAATACATCAAATTCAAACCTTTGGGTCGAGGATTTTACATCCGAGATCGCATCGCTTTAGGATCTTTTCCTATCGCAATGAAATACATCACAAATCAAACTTTCGGGTTAAGGATTTTACATCCGAGATCGCATCGCTTTAGATTCTTTCCCTACAAGCAATGAAATACATCAAAATCAAACTCTCGAGGTTAAGGATTTTACATCCAATACCGCATCGCTTCGAGATCTCTCCTCATCGCAATGATTCAATCTCGATCAATTCAATTTTCTTCGAGGTCAAGATGTTACATCTAAAACCTCAAAATTCCAATTTTCATTTCAAATCAAATCCCTCAAATTAATTTCGACAAAACTTCAATCTAAATTAAAACTCCAAACTAAAATCTAAGCTCACACATCAAAACTTAAACCGAAACAAAATAAAATCTAAATCGAAATTCTCCCGAGTCATGTGATTTGGGATTCACCTCCTTTTCCTTTCCCCGCCGAAAGTTCAGTATCTCCAGCTGGGAACATACCCGATACTCCCCACGTGAAATTCTTTTCGCTTCGTCCCAAGTTTGTCACTCGACATTCGTGTTGGTCTTGTTGATCGCTTCGGTCAACGCCAATACGCGCGTGTGCTCCGTCACCACCACACCTATCGGAGTCCATTTGTCGACCTCATTTTCGATGAGGTCCTCTCTTCTTCTTTTAGTGCTTATGATCTAGCTCAGCTTTTCCTTTCGACTATCTTAGAGGACTAGAATCGGGACCCACCTTTTAGAAATTCAAACCACTTCTTAACTCCCTACAAACTCCACAAACTCGACCATAGACCCCTAATCACCTGGGAGGGTCGAAATCAAATGCGGAAGTTTAAAGGATGAGTTCCTATAGACTCTTCGGGCCTCAGGATCGCCCTGGCGGCCCGGTCCGGTGAAGGGCCGACTTACACACACACTACACTTATACATTACACTTTCACACACTTCCTAAAACCACAACCATACCTAACTCGACCTCCCCGACTCATGTAGGTGATTCACATGGATGGTCCTTAACCCCTAAGCCTTCGGCTAAGCAGGTTAGGAACAACATAGATGAATGCTTCAAACGAGTCCCTTCATGGCTCATATGGGCTTGATATGGCTTCATGGCTCAACCAAAATGATTTCATTCCACTCAAATTTACCCAATCTTCAATTTTCCAAATTTTCAATTTTCGACCTCCGGACCCTACACCCGCTTAACCTACCCAAAACTCTCGAAATTACCCAAATTTTCGCAAAATTTCCAAATTACCCAAAATTCTTCAAAATCATTCCCAAACATTTCCACATCACTCAAGTTGATCATCCATACCCAAAAATACCAAAAATTCCAAAAATACCTCCCAATACCCTCCAAATACCCAAAATACCCCTCTTAACCCAAAAATCCAAAAATTCAGAAAATTCCCAGAAAATTCCAGAAAATCCCAAATATTCCCAATTTCATTTTGTCCAACTACACCATGGGCCAATTTTGTCAATTTACCCTACTTTTGTCAAAACCCCCACTCGACCCATTTTAACCCTAAGTGAACCTAATGTCAAACCAAACCTACCCAATTGACCCAAATTCTGGTCCAATTCAGTTCTAAACTTCAATTCAACATTCCCAATACCAATCTAGACCAAATCCAAGTTCAATTTGATTGACATTTGGATCCAATTCCACTTTTGCCTTAAAGCCCAATTTGGACCTATGACCCAAACCTAACCCAAACTCACCCAATTCAACTCCAATTAACCCCAAATCTTTTCTAAATCTTCCTTAACATCCCCACAAGCAAAACACTAACATGATTTGCCCAAAATTTAGACCCAAACCCCACTCAAATTCAACTCAAAGCTAAAAGGCCCATTTTCGACCTAAACCCAAACCTAACCCAAATGAGCCCAAACCCCAAAATCAAAACCCAACCAAAGTCAAAACCTCTTTGAAACACTCCCATAAACATTTCTCAACATTAATTTTACATCAATTTCAACCCTAGCCCAACATTGGCCCAAGTTAGCCCAATTCGACCTACATAGGCCCACTTACCAAATAAACCCAAATTCAAACCAATTCAACTCCAAATCACACCAAATTGACTCCAAGCCCTTCATAGAACATCCCTAAACCAATTATGACATTTATTTGACAAAGTCCTTCACAAAATCTTTACCCAAATGCCCATCCTAAAATCAAAAAGCCCATTTCCCTTAAACTTTCCTAAAAGCCCACTTCCTTCAAATTCAAAAGCCCAAATTCATCCAAAGCCCACATGGCACTTCCCTTCATCATCCATTTAATCAAAATTGTCCCTAAGTTTCAAAGTCATCAATCAAATAATTCCAAATCAAGCCACATGCCAAATCACCCCTCAAATACCAAAATTTTTCTTAAATCCATTTCCATGAAATCGACCCAAGCTTTTCCCAAGCCAAATGAGCCAAGCGATGAGCCATTCACAAGCCATATGAAGCCATGAAAGTTTGGCATGCGACCATGCCATTAATGGCAAAAGGAGGAGGCTCCTTTAACCTAATCTCCTAATTAAGCCTTTTTACCTTAAGCATGTTTCACTCTAAACCAAGATTTAATCCAAATCATTCTTGGATAAGGACATCACCACTCTCGACTCAGCCGAGCCTAACCGATCTTCTCAGCCTCAAGACCAAGCCATGGGGAGGTGAACCTAACCCAAACCAATGGGTCGACCAATTTCAAGCCAAAGTGGCCTCTCCCCCATACCATTTTAATCCAAGCACTTTACACATGTCCAAGCCCAATCGACTTCACCATTGCCAAGCCCCCGACCTCCCCGGCCAAGATGGTGACCCATGCTCGCCGGCCACCGCCCGGATCGCCGGAAAACACCACACCCGAGAGCTCACATGTGAGCCAACTTTGAATTCCACCTCGCCGAGCCGCCCCATGCCCAATGGCCACCATGGCCGTTCTTCCCACTGACCAGAGCAGCTCGATCCCAACCTCGTCATCCCCGGGAGGCTCTCCACCCACCTCCTATTTAAACCCGACCCCCTCACGGCCACGAGAAGAGAGTCGCACAAACCTCGCCGAAACTCGCCAAAATTGTTCCAAACCCTTCTCCACCCTCGCAGCAGCTTGATCCCCGATGTCAATTTGCCCTAATCCCCACCGATAAAACTCCAATTTCCCAACCGAAATTCCACCCAAAACCAGGACACTTCTCCACAAGCGAGCCAATCCCCAAATCGATTGGTTCTACACCTTCACTGCACCAAGGGAAGGTGTCCACCAAAGAAAGCCCCATCTCCGAGCCACCCAGCTTGCTCCACTCTCCAAGCTTTGTGATCGGCCGTGGTCGAAATCACACCTGGACAATTCACTGCACTGCAGAGACTTCATCCGGAGCTCGCTAGGATCCAATCGAAGGTGCAACAACTCTCGCATCGAAGCCACACTTCTCCGAGCAAAGGTATGAGCTAATTCTTCATCCCGAGCTTCCGGAGATTCTCCATTTCAAATGCTTTAATTTCAATGCATGATAACCGTATAGATGTGTTCGTCTCTTCAAGACGAATCCATGGAGCATAAGAACATGAAAATCCATCGAGTATCGAGCGAGATCTTAGTGGATTTAGTGCGTGGACGCGCTCTCGGCGAGGACGCTCGGGACGATGAACTGGATGCCGTCCATTTAATACACGCGCGGACGGACGGCCCGATCGCGTCGGATCGAAGACCGGAGCGATACAGCGGGCCCCGGAGCGCCGACTCGGATGGCGGCGTCGAACGGGAGCGCGACGCGCGTGCGTTCGGAGATGCCGAGGATGACGCGGCGCCGCGTGGATAAATAGAAAATTAGGGGTATTTTCTATTTATTTAATTCCCTAAACTTCAAAAATTCATAACTTTGTGTAGAAAAATCGAAAAATAAAATAAAAATACCCTCTCGCTCAAACGAATGTAGGAGAATAATGTGGAAAAGAAATCATTTAATTTCATCAAGTATTTTATTTTTTATAATTTATTTACTCTCCGCATACATTTAATTCTCCATGCATGTATACAATTCACCATGGCATGAGACCATGTGGCTTTTAAAGCCTCCGAATTCGGGAACATTCCCCGAATTTTCCAAAGTCGAGGCCATCCCTATGAAGAGTTATTGATTTTTCAAATTCATGTTACCGTTTTGAGTATTTTAATTCCAATAAATAAGCATGTTGTGAAATAAATTCTAGGAAAATTTGGTGATGTTCCTTATGACCAGCAGAACCCTAGAAAAAATAGTTTTGAAGTTAGCTTCATTTAAAACAACCCTAATCGCCTTAAACACTCAAAATAGGTCTCTAATTAATTAGAGCTAACCATACATTAAATTGACTTCAAATCAATCCTCCACTGACCTTTAGGATCGAGGAACCCACCATAAAAATTCGAGGTCAATCGACTCTAGTTAGCCCTATTAATCGGGTCGATTAAGCCATTTAGTCATTTTAAACTTTAAAAATTCATAACTTTCAAAATATCTTTCAAAAATTCACCAAATTGGTTTTGGAGCCTCTCTGATATTAGGGGAATCTAAGAAAATTAAAATTTCAATTTTCTAAAAAAGTTGATTTTTAATATTATTTTAATATTTTTAATAATTAAAAAATAATAAAAATCACAAAAATAATAAAATTCACCAAAATGTCACATTTTGAATTTTAATCACTTAGGAACAAACCCCATATTTTTCTTAGGTATATTTTAGTGAGATATTAAATTTTAAAGCTCTAGGGTAATTTTAAAATTAAAAAAATGTATTTTCTAGCATTTTCACTAAAATAATTATAATAAATCATAGAAAAATCAGAAAATTGCAAAATTTGATTCTCTGATTTCCTTGATATCAGAGAGATTTTTGAAAAATATAAAATTCATTTTTCAACATTTATTTTATTTTTAAAGTAATTAATACTCCAAAACTTAAAATAATTATAATAAAAATAATATAATTCAAAAAATCACCAAAATTGGTCCAAGTGGTCCTCTGGTCATTAGGAATGTCCCCTAATTTTCTTAAGGACAGAAACCTTCCCTTGGTCATGTTATTAAATTTTCCTTGGAAATCTCTATTTTCTACTAAAAATAATTATATAAATAAATTAAATACAGAAAAATCACATTTTCTCCTCTCATGTCTTTATCGACATATGAGTGAAGTCACATAAAAATTTCAAGTTCATTTGAGTTCAATTTAGTGAGTTATGAAATTATTAAGCTTAAAGGGTAAAGTGGTAATTAAAATTTTTAATCCTTAATTAAAACTTTAGGTTTAATAAAAATTAACAAGTAAAATATTTGATCCTAATTTGATTTGGATGATTGAAATTTAAATAATTAAAGGGTAGAAACCCATTAAGCAATTTAAAATGATTAAACTTTAATTAAATAATCGATTAAATTTGGAAGAATAATAAAATCGAATTATTAAAATAAGGATATTATTAGGAAGAGATTTATTCCTTAATTTAAAAATCCCTAAATTAATCATCTCATTAATATTCAATTCTTAATTAAAATGATAACTCAAATTCAAAACATTAAAAGACTTAATCATTAAACTAAAATTAAATTATTAAACTCTTTTAAAATTTTAATTAAAATTAAAAAAATTAAATTAAATTAAAAAATTAAATTAAATTAAGTAAATTGAATTGAATTAACTTAAATTAAAATAAATTAAATAAACAAATTAAATTAAATCAAATTAAATTAAATTAAATTAAATAAATCAAATTAAAATAAATTAAATAAACAAATTAAATTAAATTAAATTAAATTAAATTAAATTAAATAAATCAAATTAAATTAAATTAAATTAAATAAATTAAATTAAATTAAATTAAATTAAATTAAATTAAATTCAAATTAAAATTAAATTAAATTAAATTAAATTAAATTAAATTAAATCAAATTAAATTAAAATTAAATCAAATCAAATTAATTTAATGTAACATCAAATCAAACTAAATTGAATTAAATTGAATTAAATAAATTAAAACTCAATTAAATTAAATTAAATTAAATTAAGTCAATTAAATATAACATCACCAAAGACATAAAGAATTCAAAATAAATCTAAAATAACTCGAACACTATTCCAAATTTAAACCCATTAATGGAAATTAAACTCAATCACAAACCATTCAACACCAATTTACCCTCAAAAGCTTTAGTTATCATAACTCCTAAACGTAATATTAAATGAAATGTTATTTCACTCGTAGGATATTCAAATGTCCTAGTTCACCGAGCAAGTTAACAAAACTCAATCCCTGACGATTAATTCATTTATATAATTAAATTCATTCGGACTTAAAACAATCCTAGAAATATCAAAAGATGTTTAAGATCCTTCTTAAGCACTTCCTCAATATGATAGATATTTATAAGAACAATCGAACTTAATCGTTCTTCGATGAAGAAAATCGTCTTCAAACCAAAACACAAGGAACCTAGACGTCATAGGAAATGACTAGCTATAGGATTAGTGAATTCGAGTAGAAAACCATAACCCTTACCTTAGCCTTTACCTAGAACTCGCTTAAATATTCTAATCGTGTTTTAAGTGCAATTGGGATGACTGGAAGACCCTCCAGTACGCTTTTATTTTATCGCAATTTACTTTTCGCAATTTACATTATAAGCAATTTCATTAATCGCATCGCACTTACTTTTCTTGCATGATAAACAATCGTTGCATGAAAACCCACACCTTTAGGATAGTCCCTAAAACCGAAACCAAAACTAAGTTAAAAGTTATCGCAAGATAAAATTCACCGCCACAACATTTCAAAATATAAAACAACTCAAAATTTAATCACAAACGTAACACAAAACTACAATTACAACTAAATTAAAACGTCCCGTCGGATGATCTGGAATACCTCTGATGATGTAACCTACGTGTCGCTAACTGGATTTCCCACTGGCCTAAATGAAAGTGTGGAACTCATTTAGTCGAGTTTAGCAAATTCATCCGGACTAAGTGAATCCGATAAAAATAATGATGCCTAAGGATGGAACCGTGGGATCTTAACCGGTGTCGTTATAATCAACTTTAAGATTTGTTTTAATTAAAATATTGAAAACACTTGGAAATTAAGATTTTCTCTAAACCAAAACACTTTTCTCATCCCCCGATTTATGATTTCTAAAACTAAACCTCCGCAACAACAAGGAGCTCTGAGCATGGTGGGCAAGCACGGCCATCGTCATCAAGCAAAACTCGAGTCTACTTCAAGAAACTTTCCTAGAATTAAATAACCAAGCCATATGACTTCGAGGTAGTTCGCTCAGTAGCAACATAAATCCTCAATTCTTCGTTGTGCATTTGCATCGCAAATTAAGCCCTAACCGGCCTTCAGATTCCGAGGTAGTCGTTCGATACGACATAAACCCTCACATCTTCGAGGCTATCTCGCATGATCGCATCATGCAAATACAAGCCCTAATTAATTAAAATCGGCAAGATCAAAACATTTAGATAAATATTAGGACTTTCCTAAACTCAAGCCAAACAATAGGATAGTCGAGAAATTTCCGAAGTTCGCTTCGAATCCGTGATTTCTCCTACTTTTCTTCCTTTGATTTCTCAAAATAAAATGTTCCAAACTCGATCCATTCCCTATCGAAATTCCGTAATTCAATCCTTCGAAAACTTACACTTCGAAATTCTCGAGAGCATAATTATCGATTATTATCGAGAGTTTTCTTAGGTGATTCCCGTCACTTAAGATGTAATTAACTATAGTGGCTTGCCCTTATGTGGAATTTTAAAGAACCTGTGTAATATAAACCCCGTTTAATGCTTTCATATTAAGCAGTGGAATTTGTCGGCTTATAAAATTGGTTCGCAGTACCAAACGGATGTCACAAATCTTTTAGTTTGTTTAATCGAGCCCCACCGTCATGCAAGGTGTCTATCCTTAGGGATAGATACACTGGTCATGGTGTGGTGCTCGTTTATATAAACTATTTGGGATGTGAGATCGGTTTGATTTCATATCTTAAAATCTTCAAATTTAAAATTATTTTCAAAATCAAATACTACTTTTCAAATTACTTATTTAAATTAAATTAAAAATTCGCCGCACAATTTCTGTTAGGCGACCCCCTTTTCAAAATATCACACAACCTAAAAATAGTGCCGACAACTTCTGGCGACTCCGCTGGGGAAAATTCCTCTCTCCATTTTTAGTCAAATAATTTTGTTTTCGAAAATCGGTAGTGTATCCATGTCCCTAATGGATCGAACTACCCTTCTTTCGTCAGGATACTATGTTCATTTCTACTCGAACAAGTATAGCCTAACATTCTCGCATTTAGGAACCACCGTTTAGACACCCCTAAACAGAGAGGTTCCGAGATCCTTTTACCTCATTTCCGAGGTGGCGGACCCCCAATCAGATGTTAGGCTTAGAATGATCCTTCGAGTCGAGAAGTCTCGCTTAAGACTCTCTTTTCCTTTCCAACTCCGAATCGCATTCCTTACCTTCTCTACACCTTCAACATTCCGTTCTAAATAAACAAACCCTCTAATAAGTGATTCTTTTAACAAATGATTCCTTCTTATAAATACATGAACAAGAATGTGTTCTGACTCTTTTCAATTCCTTTCTTTTCGTCCTAAAGAAAAGAAGCATAACTCGGGATCGACAACCTGAATCTACCCGCGTAAATGGAAGCCCCGAAACCGATTTTCTCCTTCACCAACTGGACCGGACTTCGCCGTCTATAAGGATGAGCCGCCCGACAATGGGATCATCCGATTTGGACAAGGATTTGAAAACACGAATGTCAAGATCACCGACGTCTCCCTCTTCAGCACCGACGAACAAGGTATCCGAAGCCGAGGAGCCGCCGCTCGAGTTCAACCTCAGTCGACCCAAGAGTTTCCTCCCCCGCAAAGGATCCCGACTAAGAGGAGCATCGCCGTCCGCAGAGGACCGTTCTTACTACCCCCATCGGTCTAGTTGTTTCGCACCTACCCCGACTTTCGCCAAATCAAAGGGGAAAGAAGTCCGTAATTATGATGGACCCGTTACCGCGGAGGGTACGATCTTCTCGTAAGACCTTCTGTTTTCAAATCGGGTCCGCTCAAAGATTCCGTCACCGACAAGGACCCAAAGAAGAAACAAGTGAATGATCGCCAGAGAAGCCGTAGCCGCCGAAATCGCTTCCTGCAGGAAATTCCGGAATCGCCGTAATATACACCGCCGCTCGAATACATACCACTTCGGGAGGAAGCAGGTTTCATCCCCTCTCCGCCGCAGAGGACGAGGAGAATGTTCACAAGATTGTCGCCACATTACCACAGCACTCGCATATTACAACGGTAGAAACTCGCAAGAAAAGAACTAGAACTACGCCGTTTGCTCGACCGCAAACTTTGATAGAGAAGCTAAGCAAAGAAGGAAAAGTGCCCCGTATCGGAGATTCTACGAAGGATGGGCGGGTGCCGCCAAATCCCGTCTCGGGCTCCGAGTGGAACCCGCCATCATGACGTAAAAGCCAAGTAAAAGAATGAAGGCTAGTCCGCCCGTTGTCGTCTCATGATTACAGACAGGAGGATACCACCTTCCAACATTGGCCGACGCACCATCCGCGTCCTAGCATCTTCGCCGCTAGAAGGATGGCATGGCGTCCCACTACTCGGGCAACGAGATCGAAACAAAGAAACTCCGAGAAAGAAAGTCTCGCCAAGAGGTCGGAACTCCGAAGAAAGTGCTACCGCGATAAAGGGGACCCGTAGCCTATCGCACGACAACCGCAAAGACACACGTAAAGCCCCGCTAGAAGATGCCATGGAAAAGCCGAGAACCGATATCCGACGGCTGGCAAAAGAAAGAGAAGAAAAGTTCGGAGACGAAATCGATTCATCGGAATTCATGGACGACGAATATGCGTAAATCAACATGGTCGAGACACGAGCTTCATCGCCTTCGCAAGGTGCTCCCCGCAGCCCGCGAAAGAGAGGAGCCGTAACTCGATGAGAAGGCACCTTCAGAAAAAGACGACACGATCGCTCAAATGGCGAAAAGGATGGAAGAGATGGCCGTAGCTCCGGCCACTTCCGCAGTCAAGTACAACCACAAAGAGAGACACCCCCGTGAGGTCATTCACATCAGACGACGAGGAAAGGAGATTACATCCGTCAACTGGGATGATCACCGAAAAGGATACAACACAAAGTATGATCCCCGAAAAGGATATCAAGAACTCGTGGAACATCGAAAGTAGGAAGCCTTAGCACAATCAAAGAGCGGGACATCCATTCGGACCGGCAGACTCTTACCCGTAAGAATTCGACGCCGTCCAATACCCGAAAGGCTTCGTACCACCTCTCGTTCAAGACCTTCGACGGAACCGGAACCCCCGACAAGATGTCGCACACTTTCGTGCCGCTGTCGTAATGCCGGCGGAGCGATGCATTACTCTTCCGATACGCTTCGTTAGCCACTCGTCAGAATCGCATTCGACCGGTGTGCATGCAATTACCAAATGGTTCTAAGTGAAGACGTTCTCGCAGCTAGAGAACCTCTTCATCAAGCGATTCGCCGGAGCTCAAGCACCACATCACTATATGTGATTTAGTGGTGAGAAACAAAAGCCGAATGAAACTTTGGTGGATTACATACTCGATGAGGAACTTAAGCATGAAGTGTGAACCACAACCGCAAGAACAACATGCAACCGGCATTTTACTTAAAAGCATTCACGGCCCGATAAGCACTTCTCCTCAAAGGATTCACTATTAAGACTTTCGAGAAGTTGTTAAGCAAGGCCGGAAGCTTGCAAGAAGAGGCGAAGCAATTAAGTTTCGCCGACAAGACTGGACAAGCGTAAGCCGTGAAGACCTTCGAAAAGAAATCCGGATCGTCGCAAAGATAGCCGACAAAGGCAAGCAACCGATGCAAATACCACCGTAACGACCGCAAAGAACTACAACAAGATTACCAAAGAACCCCGGTCCAACCTATCGCCGTCTCCGCAAGATGAACAACCGTCTCGTCCGCAACGTACATTAAGGGAGCTTCCGAGCGAGAATATCCGTTCAAGAATGAAGCAAGATCGAAATGTTCCGTAAGTCCGATGAAGACTCCGCATTTCCAACCGCCGTGAGCCTAAAAGACCGTGAGGAAGTCAACAAGAAAGGTGATCCCAACTTTCGCCCCTACCACCGGATGCTTCGGGCACAAGATGTAAGATTGCATTACCTTTAAAAGTCGGCTCAACGACAACCTTCGAAAGGGAATATAACAATCCCGAAGGAGTACATGAAGGAACCCCGTAAAGGAGGTTCCGTCAATGTCATCTCAACCGATCCCGTCATTCCGATAGATCCCTATGCGACTAATGATGGATGGACTACCGCTCGGACAAGGTCTTCGAAGAAGATTTTAGACAACATCCGAACCGCCTCTGCGAGCTTCAATTCGTAGCTCGAGACCTCGTTAAGCCGGTACTATCACTCGCGATGGAAGAACCACCTCAACAGAGACGATCAAGAGAAGAAGAAAATCGACGAAGAGGAGAGGACCGAGATTCCTAAGGCTGGACTAGGGGCTGCTTATCCTAGATGATAGTTGCTTCCGATTCGGGGAGAAATCCCTCGAACCTCTCGATTTTGTATGATTATCTCGCTCACTTCGGCGGGATCATATAATGATAAGGGTGATGGCGTTGGCTACGTTTCGATCGTGTCTAACGATTACGTAACTAGCGACAATCCGACATCGATTTCGATACCAACGACAATTCTCAAATCATACACAATCTCGACGAGCGTAATAACGGAGAAGACATCCATCAAGGAGGCTACGAGAGCTCAACAAGCAACGAATCTATCCGCGAGTTTCGAGGAGCTCCAACTACACAGAGTTAGGAGCCTTCGCATTCGAAGCTAATCCGAAGAGCCCGTCATTCCGATTCAAGAAGAGACACCGACAAGCTCAACACTAGATTCGAAGAAATTACGTAAGTCAACTTAAGAAGTGGAAGAGTTCTACCTCCGAGAATGGGTCCAAAAGACAAAGGAAAGGTGTGGTCGCTCAAGAAGAACCAACCCCAGCAGAAGAAATACCCGTTCGAGAAGAAGCCGAGACACATGGAAATAAAGTGGACTACAACGTGCTAGCCCATCTTAGGAAACTACCGGCCAAACTGAGCATTTACGATGCTCTCATCTTATCAAAGGAGATGAGAGAAGCTCTGATCAAGGCCTTACTTGATCCGTAAATTTGCTCAGTCTCAAATGGCCGGAGATTCCTTAGATGAGGCTCGCTTCGTTAAAGGAACAACGAGGTGTTACCTTCACTGACAATGACCTACTACTTGGGACATGCCAGATCACAACCGACCGTCGTACATTTCAGCTTACAATCGGAAAATTTACACTCTCCGTAGTATTGGTGGATCCAGGAGCATCAATCAATATAATGAGTCTTCGAACACTAAAGATACTCGGAAATCGATGCTCGCGAGCTCGAGGCCGACAAAATGTTATTAAGAGGATTCAACCGTAAAGGAGAAAGAGCCCTCGGTCAATAACGCTACTAATGAAGACCGGTGACTTAGCAAAGACAACCGCAAAATTTCACATAATCGATTCGAAACGTCGTTCAACGCTCTACCGGGCCTACCATGGATACATGAAAACAGGATGGTACCATCATCTCTACATCGCTGCATCAAATACTACGATGGAGGAGAACAAGTAGCATCAAAGGCGACTTACAACCATTCTCCGTACATGAGATTGGAATCCATGAAGACGCGACTTATTATGCACCACCGAAGAAAACAATCTTCTCCAGAGATACCGTAACAAATGAAGCAAAGAAAGTTCGGACAACGAAGAACCCGAAGTTCTAGTCCAACAAGCCACTCACCACTCCCTTCCGGCGAGATGGTGAAGGTTTCTCCACAACTCGCATCCGAGGTCGAGGCCGTGGACGAGGTCGTGGCAGTAGACGCTAGGACAACCGGATCGCAGGAAACCACCCATCAATGTCGATCGGGATGATAGCCAAGAAGAAAAAGAAATCAAGCAAGAAGAAGCAACAATAAGTCGAAAGAAGCCGCAATTCAAGATCTCCCTCGAAGATGAAAAGAATGAAGAATATAAATCGATGTACGAGAAGATTAACCACTACGTACATACTATGACCCTAACCCCGATCCATTCTAATAAGATCGAGGGTATGGTGGTCAAAGAGGTACGTAACGACGCGTGCAAGGCCAATCAAATTCTACCGTGGTGCTTCTTCCTCCAAAACTCGAAAATAATGTACAATTCGAAGATGTCACTTCATCGTAATTAATGGAATTACCTTTCGAGTGGTACTCTCCCCGTGTTCAAAATTTAATTCAACGTGGTTTCTTACCTCGACAATGGACAAAAGGTCAATCTCAACATTTTGAAAAATTATGGAATAATTCCGGTCGTCCACCCAATTCAAAGCATGGTCTCGGATTCGGCACAAGTAGGATCGGCCGACGATACCGAATTTTGCTTGGTTGTCACTGCGAGCCCAATGAAAACCGCATGGAAACTACGTACGAACTCGAAGATTTACAAATTGAGACGCTCCACCGTAATTCGAAGAAGAAATCAAATCTACAATAGTATGAGTTAACGAAAGTTAACTTAGGTACTAGCGAAGAGCCTAGACCTACCTTTGTTAGCTCCTTACTCAATAAAGAAGACTCCGAAGAAATAATCAAGTTATTAATGGAATTTAAAGACCTGTTTTGCTTGGAACTATGACGAGATGCCGTGATTAGCTCCGCAGGTCGCAGTCCATAAGCTAGGAGTGGATCCTACTTCGTCCCGCCGACAAGGTCCCGTAAGAATGCGTCTAGAAATCGAACAACAAGTCATACCGAAGTTAAAAAGCTAATCAGACGCTAAATTTGTCCGCGAAGAACAATACCCAACTTGGCTAGCCAATGTAGTGCCAGTCGAAAGAAGAATGGTCGATCGAATCTGTGTGGACTTCGCAGATTTAAACAAGGCATGTCCGAAAGATGAATTCCTCTACCGATCCCGTAACTAATGATCGACATTGCTTCGACACATGAGATATTCTCATTCATGGATGGATCTTCGTGATACAACCAGCATAAAAATGGCTCCGTAAGATGAAAAGCTTACAAGATTCGTAACGCCGATCGGAGTATTTTGCTACACAAGGATGCCATTCGGACCGAAGAACGCAGGAGCAACCTACCGTAGAGCAATGACAAGAATTTTTGATGATCTCATCCACAATCAAGTCGAATGCTACGTAGACGATGTGGTCATCAAAAGCAAAGTAAAGGAAAACCAACCGTATGATTCGAGAATCGTTTTCGAACGATTAAGACAATTTAACCTTAAGATGAATCCCTTAAAATGCGCCTTCGGCGTCACCTCCGGAAATTCTTAGATTCGTTGTCCGACATCGTGGAATCGAAATCGACCCGAAAAGATTAAAGCTATCTTAGAAATGCCGCCTCCCAAAACCTTAAAACAACTACGATCTTTTCAAGGAAGCCGGCATATCTTCGACGCTTTATCTCAAACTCGTCAGTAGGTGTCAGCCTTTCTCGCACTAGCTTAAAAAGGACGCCAAATTTATTCGGGAAGAGAAATGCCGTAAGGCCTTCGAGGACATTAAACAATATTTAATGACACCTCCCGTCTTAGCAGCTCTGGCCTCGTGTAGATCACCGATACTTTACACCGCGGCTTTAGACGACTCTCTCTGAGCCTCGTTAACCTGTGTCAATGATGAGGGTAAAGAAAATGCTCTTTACTACTTAAGCCGTCGTTACTTCCGACGGAAGTAAGGTATCCCGCAATCGAAAAGCATTGTTCGTCCCCGATCTTCGCCGCTCAAAAGCTCGTGCACTACATGCTTTCTCATAAGGTCAACCCGATCTCGAAGTTTAATCCATCGCAATACTCGATGACTCGTCCAACACTTTCCGTACGACTTGCCGCATGGTCAATGATATTATCGCAATTCGATATAACTTTCGTGCCTCTTCGTGCCGTAAAGGGACAAGTCTTAGCAGACTTTCTCGCAAAGACACCCTTTGCCGCCGAATCTCCTCTCAACGACGATTTGCCGTATGAACAAATAATGAGCTCTAGAAGACCCCGATGATCGACGTTGGGAATTATATTTCGACGGAGCATCTTCAAGCACACAAAGACGAAGAATCGCAAGTGATAGTGCCCGTAAGGCAGAATCGAGCTAATCTTTATAACACCTGAGCGGGGGATGTTAAGATACTCCTACCACTCGACAAACCGTGTACAAACAACGAAGCGTAATACGAAGCCCTCATAACTGGACCGGAATTAACTATTCAAATGGGGATAACGTACATCAACATCTACGGGGATTCGCAGTTAATCATTCAACAGTATCGCCGGACAATACAAAATTTTAAAGCCAAGACTCGAACAATACTTCCAAGATGCCATACAACTGTTGGAACGTATTCCAAATGTGACGATCTACAAAATTCCCGTAAAAGAAAATGCTTTAAGCAGATGCTTTAGCCCGTCTCGCAAAAGAATTTGCCCGTTTGCAAGATGAATCAGCTGGAAGTGTCGCTTCACTGACGTCATGTCCTATCACAACTCGACATGTACACAATACACATATCGAGAAAAGAAGAAGAATCAGCTGCAACAAGTGATGTAAAAACACGTAAGATCGAGCGATAACCATTGACAGACTACCCGCAAACAAAGAAAACTACCGGACGATAGGTCGCTAGCCCATCGCATCAAGAAAAGAACTCGTCCTACGCATTAATAAACAACACATTATACGTAAGGTCTTTCTGATCAAATGCGGCTAAGGTGCCTAAGCGGGTCCGAGGCCCGTGAAATCGTTAAAGAGGTGCATTCAGGACTCCGTGGCGCTCACCGCCGGGTCCGAAGATGAAAATGAAAATTAAAAGACTAGGGTACTACCGGCCCTCGATGATGACCGACCGCATGAAAATCGCCAAGAGCCGTCACCAATGCCAAGTGCACGGAGTGGTTCTACACCAACCTCCAAATGTGCTACATCCGACAATCGCGTCGTGGCCATTCGAATGTTGGGGCACGTATATAGTGGGTCCAATAGAACCACCATCTTCAAAAGGACATCGCTTCATTCTTGCGCGCGCATTACTTTTCCAAGTGGGCAGAGGCAGCTCCACTCGTAGAAGTGAAAGCACACCACGTGCTACAATTTTTCAAGAACCAAGTTGTCTACCGTTTCGGAGTGCCGCGCAGATTATCTCGTATAACGGCCGCATTCGAAGCACACAAATCAACAATTTTGTCGTGAGACACGAATCGACCGGCGATACTCAACAATTTACTACCCAAGAGCAAACGGCCTCGCCGAGGCTTTTAATAAAACTCTCGTTCAAATCTTAAAGAAAACTTTGGACGATAATAAGAGAAATTGGCACGAGAAGTTGTTAGAAGCCTTACGAGCCTACCTGACAACCTTCGTAACTCCTACTCAAGCTACACCTTACGCTCCGGTGTATGGGTCCGAGGCAAAGTTACCTTTAGAGGTTCAGCCTTCCTTCACTCGAATCGCAACTTGCAAACAAGATCACGACGTAAGAGAACGCCAAATTACGACTCAAGAATTAGAAAGCCCGGAAGGGAAAAGACTTGCAACGCAACTGTAATTTAGAACTATACCAAGCTAAGATGGTTCAAGCCCATGACAAACCGGTCCGCCCAAGAACCTTCAAAGTTGGTGACTTAGTTCTCGTTCTCAAGAGACCTATTCTCGCACACCGCAAGATAAGAGGAAAATTCGAACCCACTTGGGAAGGACCGTTCGTGGTCAAGCAAGATACTCGGGAGGTTCCTACCAGCCTAGTGAATCGCTAGTGGAGAACGACATATGCTTCCGATCAACGCGACGATACTCGAAAAGTATTACGCTACCTCGATGTTTCGAAGGAATGAATTCTTCATCCCTAAGAAACACGAGCGAAGTAATTACTTATGATCGGGTCCGAACCCAAAAATAATAAAATGTGTTAAAATAAATAAAGTCATGATAATTAAGTTTTCCTTGTTTTCTTTTCCAAATCAAAATCTCTTTCCCGATCTTATCCCGCTTCATTCCCGTTAAATTTAAAAATAAAAAGAAGAAAAAATATATGTCTTTAATAAACATTTCCTTAATGTTCTTGTTCTTAAGATGCATCCCCCGATCCTTTTCCTCGTCTTTTCGCAGGAAATGTCGAACCGGCGGTTGGTCCCGAACTTTAAGAATGGCGTAAGCCTCGCACTCGATGAAAAGAGGGTGAGAGATGGAGCGATAATCGAGATCGACTCCGATTTCGGCACTCGGCGCAGCCTAGCGTACGAGGAAAGTGACCGGGTCCCGCCGACCGAGAAGAATCGCCTCGGCAGTACAAGGATGAAAGTGGGTGGCCCAAGCCACTAATCCAAAGAAGAAGAAAAGAAAGGCAAACATCGAAGAAGATAAGAAAATGAAATCCGTAGTCGCTATACAGCAGGGCAGCTTGCCGCCGCCGCGCCCACAGAGATTCAAGAAGTGCGGAGAGCTACTCTCACAAGCAACGCAACGAAGAAATAAGAATCGCCGTATCCGTAAGATGTTAACAAAACTAGCCGCGACCAACGACGACGAGACAAGCCACTAACGCCGCACGTACACTTCAAGGACACCGGCTCACCAGAACTCGAAGAAAGGAGGCCACCTCCTAGATAACAGAAAGAACCGTGGAAATCCCCGTAAGATCGAAGAAAGAAGGCTACCACGCCACCGGATAGAACCACCACAGAATGCACGACCTCGTCTGGCAGAGCAACCCCGGGAATGTCCCGACTGTGCATCATCCCCGAGGAGCCGAGGTATGCGAGTGAGGACGTGAAGGGATCGAACCGTATATCCCACAATATGTCACTGAGCCTCGCCATCCGCATCATTCCGAATACGAGCCGGAGAGAATGCAGAATGTCGAAAAGAAAACCTTTCGAATACTTCGAGAGAATTGTAGAGGCGAAGGATCAACATACTCAGAGGGCCTCGAGCTACATACGTACGTATTCTCGCAGTATGAACAACGAAGAAATCGTGGATCGCATCCGGATTCGAAAAGAATGGGCCGAGCAGCCGCCCGAGGGAAAACACATACTCGTAACCCCGAGATGGATGCCGAGGAAGGGAAGAATCACAATACAATGCGGATGCCGCTACAACCCTCATGGAGGACAGAAGGGAAACCCACCGGAATACTCCGTCATGGGTAAGTGGATCCGATGCCATTAGTCATCAAGAGAATGGTAAAGAGATCGATAACATGGAGGGTACCGCCAGCAGATCGCATACCCAATAGCCGCATTATTAACATCTACAAGCAAGGTGACCAGCATACCCCCACACATGCATCACCACGACTTTGTCTGACCTTCGCACGCCTCTTTCCCGAACGAGTGTAACATCATGTTCGGATCTGACCTCCGGATAGCAGCCCGGTGAGTTCCGAGGGCCGTTGAAGATACCTTTACCGGTAGGTTCCGTCATGATACCGAAGGGCAACGGAGAAAATATCGCTGAAGCATTGCAGATACCGAGAGTACCATGAAGTGATCTCAAATACTTTCGAGAGAATGGATGAAAGGAAGACACCTTACCATTTCCACACATTGACCTGCAGCTAGGAGAACCTCCGCCTTACGAGTCGCGAGTTACATGGAAATATCACACCTCCAACGTACATCCAACTGCGATCCTCGCTAAGGATGGCTTGGAAGGTGATGTTATTAACCATGTACCCCACTATTCGTACATGGATTTTCGACAGTATGCTTCTTCTGATGGATCGACGAAGATCATACATAATCCGTTTGGAGTCTCATATGGATTAGTAGTGAGATGTATTCCGGATCGAGTCGTATGATGTATCTTCAACATGATCGGAATGAAAGTGACCATGTCACATTTTTCGCCTTCACCTCTTTTGTGCAAATCGATCGGGAAACGCCATTAAAGTTAAATGAACTTCGAACAAAGAACGAAAAGAAAAAAAGAAGAATAAAAGAAAACTTTCCTAAAAAAAATCTAAAAATGACGAACACCAAATTCACATGAACATTAAATAAACAATAAAGTAAAATTTAATCATTAAAAGATAAACAAAATCAACATAAGTGTTAAATCAAATCTCAAATCAAATTCTCAATCAAATTTCAAATCCAATCCCGATCAAATTTCAAATGTGATCTTCCAAATTTCAAATCAAATCTTAAATCAAAATTTCAACCGAGTTCAAACTCATCCTTCCAAATTTCAAACTCAATCTTTCCGTACTCCAAATTTCAATCAAATTCAAATTCAATCTCTTCCACATCTCGAATCAAATCTCAATCAAATTCAAATTTCGGGTCGAGGATTTTACATCCAAGATCGCACCGCTTTAGGATTCTTTCCCTATCAGTACCGAAATACATCAAATTCAAATTTTGGGTCGAGGATTTTACATCCAAGACCGCATCGCTTTAGGATTCTTTCCCTATCGCACCGAAATACATCAAATTCAAATTTTCGGGTCGAGGATTTTACATCCAAGACTCGCATCGCTTTAGGATTCTTTCCCTATCGCACCGAAATACATCAAATTCAAACTTTCGGGTCGAGGATTTTACATCCAAGACCGCACCGCTTTAGGATTCTTTCCCTATCAGCACCGAAATACATCAAATTCAAATTTTCGGGTCGAGGATTTTACATCCAAGACCGCACCGCTTTAGGATTCTTTCCCTATCGCACCGAAATACATCAAATTCAAATTTTCGGGTCGAGGATTTTACATCCAAGACCGCACCGCTTTAGGATTCTTTCCCTATCGCACCGAAATACATCAAATTCAAACTTTTGGGTCGAGGATTTTACATCCAAGACCGCACTCGCTTTAGGATTCTTTCCCTATCGCACCGAAATACATCAAATTCAAACTTTTGGGTCGAGGATTTTACATCCAAGACCGCACCGCTTAGGATTCTTTCCCTATCGCACCGAAATACATCAAATTCAAATTTTCGGGTCGAGGATTTTACATCCAAGACCGCACCGCTTTAGGATTCTTTCCCTATCGCACCGAAATACATCAAATTCAAACTTTCGGTCGAGGATTTTACATCCAAGACCGCACCGCTTTAGGATTCTTTCCCTATCGCACCGAAATACATCAAATTCAAATTTTTGGGTCGAGGATTTTACATCCAAGACCGCACTCGCTTTAGGATTCTTTCCCTATCGCTACCGAAATACATCAAATTCAAACCTTTGGGTCAAGGATTTTACATCCGAG
This sequence comes from Papilionanthe hookeriana x Papilionanthe teres, assembly GCA_022702705.1. Lineage (NCBI taxonomy): Eukaryota > Viridiplantae > Streptophyta > Magnoliopsida > Asparagales > Orchidaceae > Papilionanthe > Papilionanthe hookeriana x Papilionanthe teres. The sequence continues at coordinate 50,703 of JAKZJZ010000262.1, forward strand.
ACCGCACCGCTTTAGGATTCTTTCCCTATCGCAATGAAATACATCAAATCAAATTCAAATTTTTGGGTCGAGGATTTTACATCCAAGACCGCACCGCTTTAGGATTCTTTCCCTATCGCACCGAAATACATCGAATTCAAACCTTTCGGGTCAAGGATTCTACATCCGAGACCGCATCGCTTTAGGATTCTTTCCCTATCGCAATGAAATACATCAAATCAAATTCAAACTTTTCGGGTTAAGGATTTTACATCCGAGATCGCACCGCTTTAGGATTCTTTCCCTACAAGAATGAAATACATCAAAATCAAACTCTTGAGGTTAAGGATTTTACATCCAATACCGCATCGCTCCGAGATCTCTCCTCATTGCAATGATTCAATCTCGATCAATTCAATTTTCTTTCGAGGTCAAGATGTTACACCTAAAACCTCAAAATTCCAATTTCATTTCAAATCCCCTCAAATTAATTTCGACAAAACTTCAATCTAAATTAAAACTCCAAACTAAAATCTAAGTTCACGCGTCAAACTTAAACCGAAACAAAATAAAATCTAAATCGAAATTCTCCCAAGTCATGTGATTTGGAATTCACCTCCTCTTTCTTTTCCCTGCCAAAGTTCTGTGTATCTCCAGCTTGGGAACATACCCGATACTCCCTACGTGAAATTCTTTGCTTCTTTCCCAAGTTTGTCACCTCGGACTTCGTGCTGGTTGTGTTGATCTCTTCGGTCAACGCCAATACGCGCGTGTGCTCCGTCACCACCACACCTATCGGGGGTCCATTTGCCGACCTCATTTTTGATGAGGTCTTCTTCTTCTTTTTAAGTGCTAGGATCTAGCCTCAGCTTTTCCTTTCGACTATCTTAGAGGACTAGAATCGGGACCCACCTTTATAAATTCAAACCACTTCTTAACTCCCTATAAACTCCACAAACTCGACCGTAGACCCCTAATCACCTGGAGGGTCGAAATCAAATGCGGAAGTTTAAAGGATGAGTTCCTATGTGACTCTTCGGCCTCAGACCGCCTGCGCGGCCCGGTCTCGGTGAAGGGGCCGACTTACACACACACTACACTTATACACTACACTTTCACACACTTCCTAAAACCACAACCATACCTAACTTGACCTCCCGACTCATGTAGGTGATTCACATGGATGGTCCTTAACCCCTAAGCCCTCGCGCTAAGGTTGGTGAACAACATAAATAATGCTTCAAATGAGTCCCTTCATGGCTCATATGGCTTGATATGGCTTCATGGCTCAACCAAAATGATTTCATTCCACTCAAATTTACCCAATCTTCAATTTTCCAAATTTTCAATTTTCGACCTCTGGACCCTACACCCGCTTAACTCTACCCAAAACTTCGAAATTACCCAAATTTTTGCAAAAATTTCCAAATTACCCAAAATTCTCCAAAATCATTCCCAAACATTTCCACATCACTCAAATTGATCATCCATACCCAAAAATACCAAAAATTCCAAAAATACCTCCCAATACCCTCCAAATACCCAAAATACCCTCTTCGACCCAAAAATCCAAAAATTCAGAAAATTCCCAGAAAATTCCAAAAAATCCCAAATATTCCCAATTTCATTTTGTTCCAACTACACCATGGGCCAATTTTGTCAATTTACCCTACTTTTGTCAAAACCCCCACTCGACTCCATTTTAACCCTAAGTGAACCCAATGTCAAACCAAACCTACCCAATCGACCCAAATTCTGGTCCAATTCAGTTCTAAACTTCAATTCAACATTCCCAATACCAATCTAGACCAAATCCAAGTTTAATTTGATTGACATTTGGATCCAATTCCATTTTTGGCCTTAAAGCCCAATTGGACCCATGACCCAAACCTAACCCAAACTCACCCAATTCAACTCCAATTAACCCCAAATCTTTTCTAAATCTTCCTTAGCATCCCCACAAGCAAAAACACTAACATGATTTGCCCAAAATTTAGACCCAAACCCCACTCAAATTCAACTCAAAGCTAAAAGGCCCATTTTCGACCTAAACCCAAACCTAACCCAAATGAGCCCAAACCCCAAAATCAAAACCCAACCAAAGTCAAAACCTCTTTAAAACACTCCCATAAACATTTCTCAACATTAATTTTACATCAATTTCAACCCTAGCCCAACATTGGCCCAAGTTAGCCCAATTCGACCTACATATGCCCACTTACCAAATAAACCCAAATTCAAACCAATTCAACTCCAAATCACACCAAATTGACTCCAAGCCCTTCATAGAACATCCCTAAACCAATTATTACATTTATTCGACAAAGTCCTTCACAAAATCTTTACCCAAATGCCCATCCTAAAATCAAAAAGCCCATTTCCCTTAAACTTTCCTAAAAGCCCACTTCCTTCAAATTCAAAAGCCCAAATTCATCCAAAGCCCACATAGGCACTTCCCTTCATCATCCATTTAATCAAAATTGTCCTTAAGTTTCAAAGTCATCAATCAAATAATTCCAAATCAAGCCACATGCCAAATCACCCCTAAATACCAAAATTTTTCTTAAATCCATTTCCATGAAATCGACCCAAGCTTTTCCCAAGCCAAACTGAGCCAAGGACGAGCCATTCACAAGCCATATGAAGCCATGAAAGCTTGGCATGCGACCATGCCATTAATGGCAAAAGGAGGAGGTCCTTTAACCATCTCCTAAAAGTCATTAGCTTTAAGCATGTTTCCCCTTAACCAAGATTTAATCCAAATATTCTCTGATAAGGACATCACCACCCTCGACCAACCTAGCCTAACCGATCTTCTCAAACCTAAGACCACAACATGGGGAGGTGAACCTAACCCAAACCAATGGGTCGACTCAATTTCAAGCCAAAGTGGCCTCTCCCCCATACCATTTTAATCCAAGCACTTTACACATGTCCAAGCCCAACCGACTTCACCATTGCCAAGCCCCGACCTCCCCGGTCAAGATGGTGACCCATGCCGTCGGCCACAGCTCGCCCGGATCGCCGAGAAACACCACACCCGAGAGCTCACATGTGAGCCAACTTTGAATTCCACCTCGTCGAGCTACCCCATGCCCAATGGCCACCATGGTCGTTCTTCCCATCGACCGCAGCAACTCGATCCCAACCTCGTCATCCCCCGGGAGGCTCTCCACCTACCTCTATTTAAACCCGACCCCTCACGGCCATGAGAAGAGAGCCGCACAAACCTTGCCGAAACTCCTGCCAAAATTGTTCCAAACCCTTCTCCACCCTCGTAGAAGCTGATCCCCAGTGATCAATTTGCCCCAATCCCCACCGATAAAACTCAATTTCCCAACCGAAATTCCACCCAAAACCAGTGACACTTCTCCACAGCCGAGCCAATCCCCAAATCGATCGGTTCTACACCTTCACTGCACCAAGGGAAGGTGTCCACCATAGAAAAGCCCCATCTCCAGCCACCTACTTGCTCCAGCCGTTTATATAAACTATTCGGGATGCGAGATCGGTTTGATTTTATATCTTAAAATTTTTAAATTTAAAATTATTTTTCAAAATCAAATACTACTTTTTCAAATTATTTATTTAAATTAAATTAAAATTCACCGACAATTTCTGTAGGCGACTCCCTTTTCAAAATAAAACACATAACCTAAAATATGCCGACACGAGCTTCTGGAGATTCTCCATTTCAAATGCTTTAATTTCAATGCATGATAACCGTATAGATGTGTTCGTCTCTTCAAGACGAATCCATAGAGCAGAAGAACATGAAAATCCATTGAGTATCGAGTGAGATATTAGGGATTTAGTGTGGACGGCTCTCGTCGAGGACACTCGGGGACGATGAACGGATGCCGTCCATTTAATACACGCGCGGACGGACGGCCGGATCGCGCCGGATGAGGAGACGGAACGATACAACGGGCCCCGGACGACCGACTCGGATGGCGGCGCTCGATCGACGCGCGCGACACGTGCCCCTTCGGAGCTGCCGATGTTTCGCCGGCGCCGCGTGGATAAGTAGATAAATAGAGTTATTTAATGTATTTATTAAATATCCGAAACTTTAAAAATTCATAACTTTGTATAGGAAAATCGAAAAATAAAATAAAAATACCCTCTCGCTCAGCTGAATCGTAGGAGAATAATGTGGAAAAGAAATCATTTAATTTCATCAAGTATTTTATTTTTTATAATTTATTTACTCTCTGCATACATTTAATTCTCCATGCATGTATACAATTCACCATGGCATGAGACCATAGTGGCTTTTGAAGCCTCCGAATTTGGGAACATTCCCCGAATTTTCCAAAGTCGTAGGCCATCCCTATGAAGAGTTATCGATTTTTCAAATTCATGTCACTGTTTTGAGTATTTTAATTCCAATAAATAGCATGTTGTGAAATAAATTCTAGGAAAATTTAGTGATGTTCCTTATGACCGCAGAACCCTAGAAAAATAGTTTTGAGTTAGCTTCATTTTAGACAACCCTAATTGGCTTAAACACTCACAATAAGTCTCTAATTAATTAGAGCTAATCATACATCAAATTGACTTCAAATCAATTCTCCATTGACCTTTAGAATCAGAAGAACCCACCATAAAAATTTGAGGTCAATTGGGCTTGGTTAGCCCTATTAATTGGGTTGATTAAGCCACTTAGTCATTTTAAACTTTAAAAATTCATAACTTTCAAAATACCTTTCAAAAATTCACCAAATTGGTTTTGGAGCCTCTCTGATATCAGGGAATTTAAGAAAATTAAAATTTTAATTTTCTAAAAAAGTTGATTTTTAATATTATTTTAATATTTTTAATAATTAAAAAATAATAAAAATCACAAAAATAATAAAATTCACCAAAATGTCACATTTTGAATTTTAATCACTTAGTAACAAACCCCATATTTTTCTTAGGCCTATTTGGTGAGATATTAATTTTTAAAGCTCTAGGGTAATTTTAAAATTAAAAAATGTATTTTCTAGCATTTTCACTAAAATAATTATAATAAATCATAGAAAAATCAGAAAATTGCAAAATTTACTTCTCTGATTTCCTTGATATCAGAGAGATTTTTGAAAAACATAAAATTCATTTTTCAACATTTATTTTATTTTTAAATTAATTAACACTCCAGAACTTAAAATATTTATAATAAAAATAATATAATTCAAAAAATCACCAAAATTGGTCCAAGTGGTCCCCTGGTCATTAGGAATGTCCCCTAATTTTCTTAAGGACAGAAACTTTCCCTTGGTCATGTTATTAAATTTTCCTTAGAAATCTCTATTTTCTACCAAAAATAATTATATAAATAAATTAAATACAGAAAAATCACATTTTCTCCTCTCATGTCTTTATTGACATATGAGTGAAGTCACATAAAAATTTCAAGTTCATTTGAGTTCAATTTAGTGAGTTATGAAATTATTAAGCTTAAAGGGTAAAGTGGTAATTAAATTTTTTTTTAATCCTTAATTAAAACTTTAGGTTTAATAAAAAATTAACAAGTAAAATATTTGATCCTAATCTGATTTGGATGATTGAAATTTAATAATTGAAGGGTAGAAACCCATTAAGCAATTTAAAATGATTAAACTTTAATTAAATAATTGATTAAATTTGGAAGAATAATAAAATTGAATTATTAAAATAGGGATATTATTAGGAAGAGATTTATTCTTTAATTTAAAAATCCCTAAATTAATCATTTCATTAATGTTTAATTCCTAATTAAAATGATAATTCAAATTTAAAACATTAAAAGACTTAATCATTAAACTAAAATTAAATTATTGAACTCTTTTAAAATTTTAATTAAAATTAAAATGAATAAAATTAAATTAAAAAAATTAAATTAAATCAAATTAAATCAAATTAAAAATTAAATTAAATTAAAAATTAAATTAAAAATTAAATTAAATTAAATTAAATTAAATTAAATTAAATTAAATTAAATTAAAAATTAAATTAAATTAAATAAATTAAATTAAATTAAATTAAATTAAATCAAATTAAATTAAAAAAATTAATTAAATTAAATCAAATTAATTTAATGTAACATCAAATCAAACTAAATTGAATTAAATTGAATTAAATTAAATTAAATTAAATTAAATTAAATTAAATTAAATTAAGTCAATTAAATAACATCACCTAAGACATAAAGAAATAAGCCTAAAATAACTTCAACACTATTCCAAATTTAAACCCTTCAATCGAAATTAAGCTAAATCACAAACCATTTCAACACCAATTTACCCTCAAAAGCTTTAGTTATCATAACTCCTAAACAGAATATTAAATGAAATGTTACTTCACTTATAGGACATTCAAATATCCTAGTTCACTCGAGCAAGTTAACAAAAGTTGAAAACCTCTGACGATCGATTCATTTACATAATTAAATTCATTTGGACTTAAAACAATCCTAGAAATATTGAAAAGATGTTTAAGATTCTTCTTAAGCACTTCCTCAATATGATAGGATATTTATAAGAACAATCGAACTTAGTTGTTCTTTCGATGAAGAAAATCGTCTTCAAACCAAAAACACAAGGAACCTGAGACGTCATAGGAAATGACTAGCTATAGGATTAGAATTTGGTAGAAAACCATAACCCTTACCTTAGCCTTTACCTAGGAACTTGCTTAAATGTTCTAATCGTGTTTTAAGTGCACTTGGAATGACGGGAAGACCCTCCAGTGTATGCTTTTATTTTATCGCAATTTACTTTCCCGCAATTTACTTTCTTGCAATTTATTTTATCGCAAATGCACTTTACTTTTCTTGTATGATAAAACAACTCGTTGCATGAAAACCCACACCTTTAGGATAGTCCCTAAAACTGAAACCAAAACTAAGTTAAAAGTCATTGCAAGATAAAATTCACCGCCACAACATTTCAAAATATAAAGCAACTCAAAATTTAATCACACACGTAACACAAAACTACAATTACAACCGAATTAAAACGTCCCGTTGGATGATCGGGAATACCTCGGATGATGTAACCTACGTGTTGCTAACGGGATTTCCCACGGTCTAAATGAAAGTGTGGAACTCATTCAGTTGAGTTTAGCAAATTCATCCGGACTAAGTGAATCCGATAAAAATAATGATGCCGAAGGATGGAACCGTGGGATCTTAACCGTGTCGTTATAATCAACTTTAAGATTTGTTTTAATTAAAACACAAAAAACACTTGGAAATTAAGACTTCTCTAAACCAAAACACTTTTCTCATCCCCCGATTTATGATTTCTAAAACTAAACCTCTGCAACAACAAGGAGCTCGGAGCATGGTGGGCGACGACGGCCATCGTCGTCGCAGAAACTCGAACCCACTTCAAGAAAACCTTCCTAGAATTAAACAATAAAGCCATAGGACTTCGAGGTAGTTTGCCTAGTGCAACATAAATCCTCAACTCTTCGTTAGGCATTTGCATTGCAAATTAAGCCCTAACCGGTCTTAGGATTCCGAGGTAGTCGTCCGATACGACATAAACCCTCATATCTTCCAGTGCTATTTGTATGATTCTATCATATAAATATAAGCCCTAATTAATTAAAATCGGGAAGATTAAAACATTAAATAAACATTAGGACTTTCCTAAATCCAAGCCAAACAATAGGATAGTCGGGAGATTATCGAAGTTCACTTCGAATCCGTAATTTCTCCTACCTTTCTTCCTTCGAATTCCCAAAATAAAATGTTCCAAACTTGATCCATTCCCTATCGAGATTCAAAAATTCAATCCTTTGAAAACTTAAACTTTGAAATTCTTGAGAGCGTAATTATTGATTATTATCGAGAGTTTTCTTAGGTGATTCCCGTCACTTAAGATGTAATTAACTATAGGGCTTGCCCTTATAGGGAATTTTAAAGAACCCGGTAATATAAACCCCGTTTAATGTTTTCATATTAAGCAAGTGGAATTTGTCGGCTTATAAAATTGGTTCGCAGACCAAACGGATGTCACAAATCTTCTAGTTTATTTAACCGAGCTCCACCATCAAGCAAGTGTGTTTATCCTTAGGGATAGATACACGGCTCATGATGCGGTGCTCGTTTATATAAACTATTTGGGATGTGAGATCGGTTTGATTTCATATCTTAAAATTTTCAAATTTAAAATTATTTTCAAAATCAAATACTACTTTCTAAATTATATATATATTTAAATTAAATTTAAAATTCGCCGACATTCACCAAATCCCAGCTCTGACCCCACTGGTCAAGATGGTGACCTGACCCTGGCCGGCCAGCCACCACAGCCGCCGGAAAACCCCATGGCCGAGAGCTCCATGTGAGCCAAAAAATTCAAAACTCACTCGCCGAGTCGTCTCATGGCCGATGGACACCATGGCCGTTCTTCCCTTGACCTAGGCAGACGAATCCCAACCCTTAGTTTCCCATGGGAAGCCCTCCAGCCAGCTCTATTTAAACTCCACCCCCTCTCGGCCAAAGGAGGTGCTGAACAAAACCTTACCAAAACTCTGCCAAAATTGCTCGACACTCTTCTTCATACATAGAGCACTTGATCCCCACTGAAATCCAGCCCTAATTCCCTCTGGCCGAGCTCAATTTATGAGTTCAATTTCAAGCCTAAAACTAGGACACTTCACCACAGTCAGTCAATCCTTAAATTGATTGAATCTACACCTTCACCAGACCAAGAGAATAAGTTCCCCAGCAAAAGCCTCCTCTCCAGGCCAGCCATTTCTTCTGTCGGCCAAGCTTTGAAATCGGGCTTGGTGGAAATTAGGTCTAGGTAATTCACCAGAGCCAGAGACTTCATTTGGAGCTTCCTTGGGTTTAATCGAAGGTGCCACAACTCTCTGATTGAAGCTTCACTTCTCAGAGCAAAGGTATGAACCTCTTCTTCCTCCTGAGCTTCTCTGAGTTCT
>JAKZJZ010002620.1:0-14997 GCA_022702705.1 Papilionanthe hookeriana x Papilionanthe teres
TACATCCAATAACCGGAGAGAGAAAATTGATGTCATTTTATTTTTTCCTCAAAATGTCAATGTCAATATTTGGTTAGAGGAAAGCAATGATTTTCGTGTCAGGAAAGGACTTACATCCAATAACCGAAGAGAGAGAATAGATGTCATTTTCTATTTTCCTCAAAATGTCAATACCAAGATTTAGTTAGAGGAAAACCATGATTTCTAAGTCAGGAAAGGACTTACATCCAATAACCGGAAAGAAAAAATAGATGTCATTTTCTATTTTCCTTAAAATGTCAAAGTCAAGATTTGGTTAGAGGAAAGCCATGATTTCCGTGTCAGGAAAGGACTTACATCCAATAACCGGAGAGAGAAAATAGATGTCATTTTCTATTTTCCTCAAAATGTCAATGTCAAGATTTGGTTAGAGGAAAGCCATGATTTCCGTGTTAGGACAGGACTTACATCCAATAACCGGAGAGAGTAAATAGATGTCATTTTCTATTTTCCTCAAAATGTCAATGTCAAGATTTGGATAGAGGAAAGCCATGATTTCCGTGTCAGGAAAGGACTTACATCCAATAACCGGAGAGAGTGGCGAACTCACTAATATTTTTGGTGGGAATATCCTCTGGGGTTTTGACCTATATAGGTCGAATGATAATTTTCATGTTTAGTGACCCACAATTTTATATTATGATATTTTTAATTTAATTGCAACGAAGCCAAAAACTTGACCCCGCTATATTATATGTATAGAATTGTAATTGTTTATGTTGTGGATGCAATGCAAGTATACATATCGTATCAAGTAATACAGGGCTCTAGTGGAGTCCTAGTTATCGATCCCACAGGGAAAGAGAAAATAAAATAACAGCTAATTTTAAAATAATAATAATAATTTTAAAAAAGTATACGAAAATTTGGAATTCTAAATTTAAGCGCAATAATGTAAACTAAGTATTTCAATTAGGTAACTTAACTAAGTAGAAAATTAATACGTATTGAAAGTGCAGGAAATTAAACTAATTGCTAAATAAGTCTTAACTATTCAGAAAAAGTATCTTTCCCCTTGTTTAGAAATTTAAGTAATTGATGAATTTAAATAGATAATTTTAAGGTATTGTGACAAATAGGAGCATTCCTATTCTTTACCCTTTGGTCCGAGTGTAAAGAATATCGACTAATCCTATGTTTGATTATCGAATCTGCGGCTAGGCTGGAAGGATACCGACTGCCACTTCAGAGCTCCCACGTTCCCCTCGCTTGAGGGCTAACATTTACACTTCAGCTCTCAAACAATAGGACCGAATTGAATATTTTAGTCTGTCACACTAAAATGCTCAATTCTACGCCCAATGATATTATTTCCCTATTTATTTGCACCTTCCTTCCAAGGCTTTTGAATTCCTCGAATATCAGATGTAATTTTTACTATAGTTGATATTCAACACATTTTAACAAATCAAATGGCCAGTTTGAAAGAAAATTAAGTTTTAAGTAAAAATTATCACAATTTATTAATATATAAAAGTACTTCTATTTTTAGTTCATCAAGTCACTTAATTTCATAACGAGGAGAAAGACTAATAAATCAGCTCGAATGCATGGGAACTAAACTAAGCATGGATTTCATTTAAAGTTAAAAACAATAAATACAAATACTTATCTCGATTTATCCCCAAGCAGACTCCTCGCAGTTCCTTTGACTCTTCCTTCCAGTACAGCAAGACTCACTAAAAACTCACTAACTCACTAAATACTCACTAAAGACTCAAATTAACACACTTATAACACTTAACACCCAATAATACCAATTAACACACAAAAACTGCACACCTGAACACCAAAAACCGTCGAATTTCGGCCTCTATATATGAGGTGAGCAAAGGACCAAGAGGTGTGTAAGCATCTCTTCAAAAAGTGTCCAGTGTTCAATGTATCCGAGCCATTTGAACTAGCTCACTGTCGGCGACGAACTACCTCATTGCTCGGCGAGGCTTCTGAAGATCTTCGAACGGCGCTAGCTCGTTGTCAGCGGGCTCGGGCTCACTGTCGACGAGACGGTTATAATTCCTTCGTAAATGTCTCCTCGTAGCCTCGCCGTCGGCGGGCTCGATCTCGCCGTCGGCGACTCAGCACAAATTTCATTATTTTCTTCATTTTTGCTCCAAATTCGTTCCTTTTATGATTTTTGCTTTTATCACCTAAATTCTTCATTCCTGCAATAAAATAAAGAAAATATCTTTCTTTAAAGTGCAATTTCATCAAAAATAGGTATGAATTTCTTAATAAAATTTTCAGTGATCAAAATCCCCCAAACTTACTTATTACTTGTCCTCAAGTAATTTTAGTACTACATAAAAATAATGAGTTTTATAATAAGATTTTTCAATTTAAATTAACTATGAATTAGATTAATTAATATCATAATAAAGTTAAAAAATAATTCATGTAATTTAATTAATCTTACAGAAATAAATTATTTAGTTATCAGGTCTAAGATTTCTAGCTTACTATTCATTTCAGGAATGAATATATTTAAAAGAATAACTACTTAAGATATTCATATGATAAGAAATTTAAGAAAACACTATTAGGAAAAATTCTAATCCATAAACAAAAGTTTGGAAATATCTAAGTTTTTCCCTTTAGGTTAATTCAAATGAAGCCAATTTTTGATAAGGCATCTCCTCAAGCTTCTCCTCATTTTTCTTTTTTTTATTTTCTTTTTCTTTTTCTTTTCTTTTTCTTTTTCTTTTTCTTTTTTTTTCTAATGAGGATTACTGTATCTGGAGAGCCTGTTAATAATTTCGAACTTCATTTTTATCTTCCTAAATTTGAAACTTAGAAATATTTCTTAGCTTATATATACTTCATAGTTTTTACTTCATTGATTTTCAATCTTTTCTTTTTCACTTGAATACTTAAGAATTTTAAATTTAGAATATAGTTTTCCTTACTAAAAATAGTTTACTATATTCTTATTCCCTTTAACCAAATATTTTATTTTATTTAATCAATTAAAGCACTAGAAATATTTCATTTAACCTTTTATAATAATTAAATTAAATAATTCATATTAATTAAATTGAAAAACTTTGCTATAAAAATCATTTTATAATAATTTGAAAATAGAAATTGAGAACAAGTTAATAACTAAATTTGTATTTTACTCCCCCCCCCAACTTAAATTTTTATATCTAATCTAAATAATGAAAAAGGAGGAAAGTAAATAAATCATACCTTTCGAAGTTTAGGTATTTCTTTTTTTTGAAATTTTTGCAGGCTTTTTCATTTTTCATTGAACCTGTACTCGTTAGTATTCTCCATATATATATAACAATTTAAAGAAAATGCAGTGGATAAAATCTAAGATAAGTATTAAACACAACAATTAAAATAACTCTACACTACACATATGAATTACTAACATATTAAAAACAATTGAACTAACAAATTAACAATTTTAAAAACTTAAAACAATACAAAATAAAATAAAAACATACTAAAGAAAACTATCATCCTATTTAACATAAAAAAAAATGCAATTAACTAACACAAAAACAAAAACTAAACTACTATAACAATTCAAGCAAATAATCTAACAAACATCCAATGTCTCACAACATAAAGTACTGAATATTACAAACATATAAAAGTTTCCAAAATATCTTAACATCAAACAAACAAAACAAATAAAGTCCTAATCTTCGACATCAAAGTCCCAAACTATATTATCATCCCCTCCTTGATCTGTAGGCTGAGAAGACTGAGCAGGATGATACTGAGTATACCTCGGGCATTCTGGAAAGACAACTTCTAAATCTCCACTCCTATAATGACGTTCAGCTTCATAGTATGCAATTTCGTATTCCGAATGTCACTGGAAGTATTTACTATCATAATCATGTCTTCTCTCCAGATTATCAATCCTTTGATCAAAATGATCAAATCTTCTCCCCATTGTCTCTCCAAACCGCTCAAAACTCCTCCTATGCGAGGTGAATTCATTCATCGGATCTTGTAGGGTAGGTGTGGTAGGCTCGGGAGGTTCATAGCTAGTAGAGGGTATATCTCTACTTGACCGAGTGAAATAACTTCTCACTCCCGATCTCCACCCTTCATGAGATTCATACTTCTTAATGTTGGCGACTGTGAGTGGTTTCATAGGTTCCACCCATTCTTCATCATCTCTAGCCTCAACTCCGGAGAGTTGGCGAGTGCAAAATTAATCCAGTGGTGTCCCAATCCAGCTCCACTCTCATTTCGAGGAGTGGCTTGGATGTTTTGATAAATAATTCTCCCGATGTTGATGCTTCTGTTTTTCTGAATACAGAAATTCAGAATTGCTCTATCTCTTGTTACCTCACTGTGGTGATATGTGGGTAACAGAGTAGAACAAATAAAGTAATGCCGAGCTTTGGAGATCGCATTTAATTTAGAAAGAGGAAAATTCACTCTTTCCCGTCGCTTAATTTTCCAAACTCCGGTCCCATCGGTGAGAAAGCTAATGACTTCCTCCAGTGGTCCTTCCATCGTTCCAAAAGTTTCATACTCACTAAAGTGTGAGTCATGAACTTCATAGAACGCGTTAATTCTTGCAACATTGAAATATACAAAAAACCCTTGTACCTTTACTGGTGCATCTTCAGCGGCAGTCAAATTGGCATAAAATTCTTTAACCACCTCTACAGCTGCTCTATATCGAACGTAACAGAAATTCTCCCAACCTCGTTCCTTAATAATCCGCTCTACTTCTCCTCCCAGATTTTTGAATACCCGATCCACGATGCACTTTCTTCCTTGTATATTTTCAAAATATTTAGCCTGTGCTCGTGCATTGATGAATCGGTTTTCGTCGAATTCTAATCGACGTTTTTGACGTGGAGCCATACGATCGATCTGTGAAAATCGTGAAAATTTTCACTAAACTTAAAAATAATACTAAGAAGGCTTCCTACAACATTTATAAGCAATTTAAATCAAATTCCATGGATTTCCACCGAATATTTCTTCCACATTTTGATTTTTCCCAAAATTTGCAATGTGGTGAAAATATATGGTGAAAATCAAAAATTTTTGCATAGGAGTGAAGCTCTTACCAAGGGAAGATGAAATCCGGTGTCAAAAAGTGTTGAAATCGCTTCAAATCCAAGATCTCTCAAGCCCTAGGTTGATTTTTGCGAAAATGAGAGGTTGGGGATGATGAATAGTGTTTTTGACCGGTCAAAATATATGTTTTTCCCGACCTCGCTGTCAACAAGATTTTTCTCGCCGTCGGTGAGCTAATATTTTTCGGAACCAAAAACTCTCGGGAAAAATCCGCTGTAGGCTAGAAATTCTTCGCTGTCAGCGAGATCGATCTCGCTGTCGGCGGGATTTTTCTCGCCGTCGGCGAGATTCCAAAAAATTTTAAATTTCGAAATTCGTCACTCATTTTCGTCCTCGATTTGCCTTATATTATATTTCCGATCACATCATTTATTACTTTAATATGAAGATTAGCTACTTATACATGTTGGCGAATTTTTAATTTAATTTAAATAAATAATTTGAAAAGTAGTATTTGATTTTTAAAATATTTTTTTTTAAATTTGAAGATTTTAAGATATGAAATCAAACCGATCTCACATCCCAAATAGTTTATATAAACGAGCACCATACCACAAACCGTGTATCTATTCCGAAGAATAGGCACACTTGCTCGAAGATGGGGCTTCGATTAAATAAACTAGAAGATTTGTGACATCCGTTTGGTCCGCGAACCAATTTTATAAGCCGACAAGTTCCCCGCTTAATATGAAAGCATTAAACGGGGTTTATATTACTTCGGTTTCTTTAAAATTCCCTATAAGGGCAAGCCCCTATAGTTAATTACATCTTAGGTGACGGGATTCACCTAAGAAAACTCTCGATAATAATCAATAATTCTGCTCTCAAGAATTTCAAAGTTTAAGTTTTCAAGGGATTGAATTTTGGAATTTCAATAGGGAATGGATCAAATTTGGAAGATTTTATTTTGGGAATTCAAAGGAAGAAAGGTAGGAGAAATCACAGATTCGAAGCGAACTTCGGTAATTTCCCGACTATCCTATTGTTTGGCTTGAATTTAGGAAAGTCCTATATTTATTTAATGTTTTGATCTTGCCAATTTTAATTAATTAGGACTTATATTTGTATGGTAAAATCATACAAGTAGCCTTGAAGATGTGAGGGTTTATGTCGTATCGGACGACTACCTCGGAATCCTAAGACCGGTTATGGCTTAATTTACAATGCAAATGCCTAACAAAAGGTTGAGGATTTATGTTGCACTAGGCAAACTACCTCGAAGTCCTATGGCTTTGTTGTTTAATTCTAGGAAAGTTTAGCTGATATAGAGTTGTTTTGCTGATGAAGATGGCCGTGCTGCCCACCGTGCTCCAAGCTCCTTGTTGTTGCAGAGGTTTAGTTTTAGAAATCATAAGTCAGGAGATGAGAAAGGTGTTTTGGTTTAGAGAAGTCTTAATTTTCAAGTGTTTTTTATGTTTTATTTAAAACAAATCTTAAAGTTGATTATAACAACACCGATTAAGATCCCATGGTTCCATCCTTCCGGCATCGTTATTTTTATCGGATTCACTTAGTCCAGATGAATTTGCTAAACTCAACTGAATGAGTTCCACACTTTCATTTAGACCGTGGGAAATCCCGTTAGCAACACGTAGGTTACATCATCCGAGGTATTCCCAATCATCCAACAGAACGTTTTAATTTAGTTGTAATTGTAGCTTTATGTTCTGTTTGTGATTAAATTTTGAGTTGTTTTATATTTTGAAATGTTGTGGCGGTGAATTTCATCTTGCAATGACTTTTAACTTAGTTTTGGTTTCAGTTTTAGGGGCTACCCTAAAGGTGTGGGTTTTCATGCAACAGTTGTTTATCATGCAAGAAAAGTAAGTGCGATGCGATTAAATAAATTGCAATAAGGTAAATTGCAATAAAATAAAAGCGTACCCGGAGGGTCTTCCCGTCATCCCAAGCTGCACTTAAAACACAATTAGAATATTTAAGCAAGTTCCTATGTAAAGCTAAGGGAAGGGTCATGGTTTTCTACCAAATTCCTAATCCTATAGCTAGTCATTTCCTATGACGTCTAGGTTCTTGTGTTTTGGTTTGAGGACGATTTTCTTCATCAAAGAACAATTAAGTTCAATTGTTCTTATAAGTATCCTATCATATTGAGAAAGTGCTTAAGAAGAATCTTAAACATCTTTTCAATACTGCTTAGGATTGTTTTAAGTCCAAATGAATTTAATTGATCGAGGTGAAGTAATCGTCCGAGGATTCAAGTTTTATTATTATCTTGCTCAGTGAACTAGGACATTTGAATATCCCATAGGTGATGTAACATTTCATTTAACGTTTTATTTAGGAGTTATGACAACCAAAGCTTTCGAGGGCAAATTGGTGTTCAAATGATTTAATTTAAGTTAATGGGTTTAAATTTGGAATAGTGTTCAAGTTACTTTATTTTGAACTTCTTTAAATTCTTTATGTCTTAGGTGATGTTGTTTAATTCAATTTAATTTAACTTTAATGTAATTTAACTTGGTTTAGTTTTAATTTTAATTTAATTTTAATTTTTAATTTTAATTTTAATTTTAATTTTAATTTTATTTTATTTTAATTTGATTTTTTATTTTTTTTTTATTTTAATTTAATTTAATTTAATTTAATTTAATTTAATTTAACCATTATTTTGATTTAATTTTATTTAATTAATTTAATTTGACTTTAATTAAATTTAATTCAATTTAATTTAATTTATTCAATTTAATTTAATTTTATTTTATTATTTTAATTTAATTTAAATTAATTTAATTTAAATTAATTTAATTTGTTTGATTTAATTTAATCTTTAATTTAATTTTATTTTTAATTTTAATTTAATTGAAAATTTAAAGAAAAGTTTAATAATTTAACTTTTAACTTAATTTTGATGATTAAGTCCATTAATAATTTAAAATTTAAATTTGAATTATCATTTTAATTGGATATTAAATATTATTGAGATGATTAATTTAGGGATTCTTAAATTAAAGAACAAATCTCTTCCTAATAATATCCCTATTTAATAATTCCAACTTTATTATTCTTCCAAATTTAATCAATTATTTGATTAAAGTTTATTTAAATTATCTTTAAATTGTTTAATAGGTTTCTACCATTTAATTATTTAAATTTCAATCATCCAAATCAGATTAAGATCAAATATTTTACTTTTTAATTTTATTAAACCTAAAGTTTTAATTAAGGGTTAAAATTTTAATTACCGTTTTGCCCTTAAAGCTTAATAATTTCATAACTCACTAAATTGAACTTAAATGAACTTGAAATTTTTATGTGACTTTACTCATATGCCAATAAAGACATGAGAGGAGAAAATGTGATTTTTCTGTATTTTAATTTATTTATGTAATTATTTTGGTAGAAAATAAGAATTTCCAAGGAAAATTTAATAATATGATAAAGGGAAAGTTTATGTCCTTAAGAAAATTATGGAACATTCCTAATGACCAGAGGACCATTTGGACCAATTTTGGTAATTTTTTGAATTATATTATTTTTATTATAATTATTTTAAATTTTGGAGTATTAATTAATTTAAAAATAAAATAAAGGTTGAAAAATTAATTTTATATTTTTCAAAAATCTCTCTGATATCAAGGAAATTAGAGAATCAATTTTTACAATTTTCTGATTTTTCTTTGATTTATTAGAATTATTTTAGTGAAAATGCTAAAAAAAATACATTTTTAATTTTAAAATTACCTTCGGGCTTTAAAATTTAATATCTCATTAAATAGACCTAAGAAAAATATGGGGTTTTTTCCTAAGTGATTAAAATTCAAAATGTGATATTTTGGTGAATTTTATTATTTTTGTGATTTTTATTATTTTTTAATTATTAAAATATTAAAATAATACCAAAAAATCAACTTTTTTAGAAAATTGAAATTTTAATTTTCTTAAATTCCCCTAATATCAGAGAGGCTCCAAAACCAATTTGGTGAATTTTTAAAAAGCATTTTGAAAGTTATGAATTTTTAAAGTTCAAATTTACTAAATGGCTTAATCAACCCATTTAGTAGGGCTAACCAAGTCCATTTGACTTCAAATTTGTATTGTGAGTTCCTCTGATCCTAAAGGTCAGTGAAGAATTGATTTCAAGTCAATTTGATGTATGGTTAACTCTAATTAATTATGGATCTATTTTGGGTGTTTAAGCCAATTAGGGTTATTTTAAATGAATTAACTCAAAACCTTTTTTTCCTAGGGTCCCCTGGTCATAAGAGACATCACCATATTTTCCTAGAATTTATTTCACAAGATGCTAATTATTGGAATTAAAATACTCAAAACAGCAACATGAATTTGAAAAATCAATAACTTCTCCTAGGGATGGCCTCTGACTTTGGAAAATTCAGGAAATGTTCCCAAATTCAGAGGCTTCAAAAGCCCTATGGTCTCATGCCATGGTGAATTTTCTATATGCATGGAGAATTAAAATAATGCAGAAGGGAAATAAATCATTAAAAATAAAATACTTGATGAAATTAAATGATTTCTTTTCCACATTATTCTCCTCTGTTCACTGAGCAAGAGGGTATTTTTATTTTATTTTTCTGATTTTTCTACACAAAGTTATGGATTTTTAAAGTTTAGGGAATTAAATAAATTAGAAAATACCCTAATTTTCTATTTATCCACGCGGCGCCGCGTCAACCTCGGCAGCTCCGAACGCACACGTGTCGCCTTCTGATTAGGCGCCGCCATCGGACTCAGCGATCGAGGGGCCCGCTGTGTCGTTCTGTCTCTCCGATCCGGCGCGATCCTCGGCCGTCCGTCCGCGCGTGTATTAAATGAACGACATCCGTTCATCGTCCCCAAGCCTCCTGACCGAGAACCGTCCGTCTTCGAGCCTAAGATCTCACTCGATACTTGACCAAATTGAACGTTCTTATGCTCTATGGATTCATCTCGAGAAGACGAACACATCCATACGGTTTATGTGGCATGAAATGGACTCAATAAAAATGGAGAATGTTCAGAAGCTCGGGAAGAAGAGTGAGGCCATACCTTTGCTCAGAGAAGTGTGGCTTCGATCTGAGGGTTGTGTCACCTTCGATTGGATCCCAGCAAGCTCCAGATGAAGTCTCCTAGTCTGGTGAATTGCCTAGCTATGAAAGTGACCACAGCCGATCACAAAGCTTGGAGGCTGGAACAACCTGGGTGGCCTGGAGATGGGGCTTTCAGTGGGAAACTTCTCCTCTTGGTTCAGTGAAGGTGTAGGACCAGTCAATTTTAGGATTGGCTCACTATGGCAAAGTGTCCTGGTTTTGGGTGAAATTTCAGTTGAGAAATTGGATTCTGTTGGTGGGGATTATGGCAAATTGACACTGGGGATCAACTGCTCTAAGTATGGAGTAGGGTTTGGAACAATTTTGGTAGAGTTTCGGCAAGGTTTGTGCAACTCTCCTCTCATGGCCGTGAGGGGGTCGGGTTTAAATAGAGGTGGTTGTAGAGCCTCACAGGGATGGCCAAGGGTTGGGATCAGCTGCTCTGAGCATGGGAAGAACAGCCATGGTGGCCATTGGGCATGGGGCAGCTCGACGAAGGTGGAATTCCAAAGTTGGCTCACATGTGAGCTCTCGGGTGTGGTGTTTTACGGCGACCGGTGGTCGGCCGGCCACGCACCGGTCACCATCTTGTTCGAGTGGGTCGGTGGCAGGGTTTAGTGTAGGCGATTAGCAAATGCCATGTGTAAAAGGCTTGGATTAGAATGGAATGGGAGAGGGCTCATTTTGGCTCAAATTGGTCAACCCATCCATTTGGGCTAGCTGCACCACCCAAGGTTTGTTTTAAGTTGAATAGAAAGTGATGCTAGGTCAGCTTAATCGATGGGGAATGGTCACCATCCAAGTACAATTAAGCTTAAGCAAGGTTTAGTGGAATCATGGGAGTGGTTAATCACCTTTAGGAATTAAGGAAAGAGTCTCCTCCTTTTGCCCAAAATGGCATGGTGACATGTAAAGAGGCTCTCATGGCTTCCATGTGGCTCATGCATGGCTTCATGGCTCATCTTTGGCTTGGGAAAAGTTAAGTCAATTTCATGGAAATGGATTTAAGAAAAATTTTGGTATTTTGATGGGAATTTGTATGGGGCTTAATTTGGAATGGCTTCATGATGAATTTTCAAACTTAGGGATTGATTTTAATCAAGGGTATTCTGAGAAGAATTTGTCATATGGGCTTTAGCATGAAATTTGGGCTTTTAGGAAGGTTTCATGTAAGTGGGCTTTTGGTTTACAAATAGATTTATGGATGGGAATTTTGTAGAAGTTTGGGCCAAATAATTGTTGGTTTTAGCTCATGGATGTGTCATGAGTGATTTGAAGCAAATTGGGAGTGATTTGGGTTTGAATTGGGTTGAATTTAGGCTTCTTTGGTGAATGGGCCAATATAGGTCAAACTGGGCTAAATTGGGCCAATGTTGGGCTAGGGTTGAAATTGATGTAAAATGAATGTTGGGAAATGTTTATGGGAGTGTTTCAAAGAGGTTTTGGCTTTGGTTGGGCTTTGATTTTGGGGTTTGGGCTTATTTGGGTTAGGTTTTGGTTTAGGTCAAAATTGGGCTTTTTGGTTTTGGGTTGAATTTAAGTGGGGTTTGGGTCTAAATGTTGGGAAAATCATGTTAGTGTTTTGTTTGTAGGGATGTTAAGGATGGTTTAGAAAAGATTTGGGGTTAATTGGGGTTGAATTGGGAAAGTTTGGGTTAGGTTTGGGTCATGGGTCCAAATTGGGCTTTAAGGCCAAAAGTGAAATTGGATCCAAATGTCAATCAAATTAGACTTGGGTTTAGTCTAGATTGGTGTTGGGAATGTTGAATTTAAGTTTAGAATTGAATTGGACCAGAATTTGGGTCAATTGGGTAGGCTTGGTTTGACATTGGGTTCACTTTGGGTTAAAATGGGTCAAATTGGGGGTTTTGATAAAAGTGGGGTAAATTGACAAAATTGGCCCATGGTGTAGTTGAACAAAATAAAATTGGGAATATTTGGGATTTTCTGGAATTTTCTAGGAATTTTCTGATTTTTTTAATTTTTGGGTCAAGAGGTGTATTTTGGGTATTTGGAGGGTATTGGGAGGTATTTTTGGAATTTTTGGTATTTTTGGCTATGAATGATCAATTTGAGTAATGTGGGATTGTTTGGGAATAATTTTGAGGAATTTTGGGTAATTTAGGTGATTTTGCAAATTTTGGGCAGTTTCAAGGGTTTTGGGTAGGCTAGGCGAGTGTAGGGTCCCGGGGGTCAAAAATTGAAAATTTGGAAAATTGAAGATTGGGTAAATGTAAGTGGAATGAAATCATTTTGGTTGAGCTATGAAGCCATATCAAGCCCACATGAGCCTTGAAGGGACTCATTTGAGGCATTCACTATGTTGTTCCCAACCCTCTTAGCCAAGGGCTTAGGGGTTAAGGACCATCCATGTGAATCACCTACATGAGTCAGGAGGTCAAGTTGGGTATGGGTATGATTTTAGGAGGTGTGTGCAAGTGTATTGTATGAGTGAAGTGTGTGTGTAAGTCAGCCCTTCACTCGGACACGAGCCACCTGAGGCGGTCCTAAGGCCAAAGAGTCCTATAGGAACCCATCCTTTAAACTTCCACATTTTATTTCAACCCTCTAGGTGATTAGGGGTCTATAGTCAAGTTTGTGGAGTTTGCAGGGAGTTAAGAAGTGGTTTGAATTTCTAGGTGGTGGGTCCCAATTCTAATCCTCTAAGATAGTCAAAGGAAAAGCCTAAGGCTAGATCCTAAGTACTAAAGAGAAGAAGAGAAGACCTCATCAAAAATGAGGTCAACAATACACAAACAAATTCACACAACACAACAAATTAACTTTAATATTGAAATCCATGAGATGTACAAACTAACATAATTTTAAACTCTATAATCAAACTTCAAACTTCAATTCTTACTACTAATCAGCATCGCAAACCAATCCACGACACACTAAATGCTGATACAAAACTATGACGCATATCTCAACTAAGTTTGAGATCTTCAAATCATCACTCCACACATAATAAAATCTAAATCAAATCAAATAACATAAATGCAAACATACTATGGAAATCTTTACTACTATTCTTCAATGTCAGAATCTTCATCTTCTCTGATATTTCCGATATGACGATGATGCACAAATAAGTTATAGAAAGGCTCGAAGGGAAACTCCGGCGGATTCTTTAGTGATCCAACCCTTCTGTCTCAGTAAATGAAGAAAGCTAGCTTCCAGGTGTCCAGAATGATCAAAGTGTTCCTTCATCCTCCAGTCAATGTGATCAAATAAATCAAATATATTGTCGATTAAATCTCTCACATTCTGCAGTTCTTTCTCCATTCCTTTAATTTTCTTCATAAGTAACTCCGTTTTATCCGAAATAGGCCTTGCTTATAGGATTATTCCGTGAAGCTCTATCGAGAGATGAATGTAATGTCTTCATTATTGTCCAAAGTAGGGAACATATCCGTAGGATCAAGCGGCTTCCAAGGTAACGTAACCTTTTCCCAAGCTTCATAAGAAACTCAGTATCGATCGCATAATGCAAAAATAGTAGATGGGTGTCCTAGTCCGTGAACTGACCCATGCACAATTAAACCCAATGCAGACTTAACAATTATTGATCCAACATTAATAGGCAATCCAATTTGAATACAATAATTCAATATAGCGCATTCTTTCGAAACCTTGTTTACCCTCATAATAGGTAACAATTTAGATGAGATGACAAAGTGCCGGTGCTTTGAGACAGGATTCAAAAGTGATGCAGAGAAACTAACATACCCGTCTTCACGCATTTCCCAATCTTCCGGTTTATCAGTCAGATATCGAAATATCTCATTCATATTATATCGAGAAGGTACAAAATTTGAATAAGTGACATACCGGGGTGTTTTCTATAGAGAATAATTCATTTACTCTTGATGGAGTAAGCGTCACCCATCTTCCTCGGACGTAGATATTCCCATTGTTGATCGCATGTAAGTTAGAGTAGAACTCTTTCACAACTGGAATAACAACAGCAGACGTAGTGTAACAAAATACCTCACAATGCCGCTGCGCGATTATTTCGTCTATCTTCATAGTGGAATTCTCTAATCCTCGATTGACAAATCTCCGTTCCTTGATAACTCTTTTCTTTACCAAAACCTTGTTGAATATCCGCTGCGCTTCCACACTCACAAATTTCCTCCGGTTAAACACTCCAGAATTAGAGGAATCTAAGAATTTGGAGGCCATTATGGTGAATGGAATAAATTCTAGTGAAGAAGGCAGATCTAGAATGATTTAAGAATGGGTTTTCACTAAGGAATTGGTGTTGAAACCGTCCAAATCGGCATTCAAAGTATAAATAACTCATCTTTATAACTTCATCGCTGTCGGCGAGAAGTTTCTCGTCGTCGGTGACTCAGTTATAAAAACTGCCTCTCATGTTCTCGCTGTCGGCGGGACGTTTCTCGCTGTCAAAGAGCTCGATAAATAAACTAAATTTAATTTAGGCGCGAACCTCGCTGTCGGCGAGTATCGACCTCGCTGTCGGCGAGATTCCAAAATAATGTCCAATTTCGCTCTAAATCGAATAATTTTTTTTCTCATCATAATGGTTCGAATATGTGATGATTTTTAATAATAATTGAGTAGTAAAGTTTCAATAATATAGACTAACTATTAAGATACAATAAAAATAGATAACTAATATGGGTTGCCTCCCATAAAGCGCTTGGTTTAACGTCGTCAGCCCGACCTAATTTCAATTATTAATCGAGTCGACTAAGCATTAAAACCTCTTTATAGTTAGGTCTTATACCTTCAAAATATGGTTTTAATCTATGTCCATTAACTTTAAATTTATGTCCGTGTTTTGGATCTTCGATTTCTATAGTTCCGTATGAAAATATTT
>JAKZJZ010002621.1:0-14992 GCA_022702705.1 Papilionanthe hookeriana x Papilionanthe teres
TTTGTCGAAATTAATTTGAAGGATTTGATTTGAAATGAAAATTGGAATTTTGAGGTTTTAGATGTAACATCTTTAACCCCAAAAGAAGATCGAATTGATTAGATTGAATCGTTGCAATGAGAAGAGATCTCAGAGTAATGCGGTGTTGGATGTAAAATCCTTAACCTCAAGAGTTTGATTTTGATGTATTTCAGTGCAATAGGAAAAGAATCCTAAAGCAGTGCGGTCTTGGATGTAAAATCCTCGACCCAAAAGGTTAAATTTGATGTATTTCGAGTACAATAGGAAAAGGATCCTAAAGCGAGTGCGGTCTTGGATGTAAAATCCTCGACCCAAAAGGTTAAATTTGATGTATTTCGAGTGCGATAGGAAAAGGATCCTAAAGCGATGCGATCTTGGATGTAAAATCCTCGACCCAAAAGGTTGGATTCGATGTATTTCGGTGCGATAGGAAAGAATCCTAAAGCGATGCGATCTTGGATTTAAAATCCTCGACCCAAAAGGTTAAATTTGATGTACTTCGGTGCGATAGGAAAGAATCCTAAAGCGAGTGCAGTCTTGGATGTAAAATCCTCGACCCAAAAATTTAAACTTGATGTATTTCGAGTGCGATAGGAAAAGAATCCTAAAGCGAGTGCGATCTTGGATATAAAATCCTCGACCCAAAAGTTTGAATTTGATGTATTTCGAGTGCGATAGGAAAAGAATCCTAAAGCGGTGCGAGTCTTGGATATAAAATCCTCGACCCAAAAGGTTTGAATTCGATGTATTTCAGTGCAATAGGAAAAGAATCCTAAAGCAGTGCAGTCTTGGATATAAAATCCTTGACCCAAAAGTTTGAATTCGATCTGATTGATATTTGATTCGAGATCTGGAAGAAATTGAATTTGAATTTGATTGAGACTTGAAATCTGGAAAGATTGAATTTGGAAATTTGGAAGGATGAGTTTGAACTCGATTGAAATTTGATTTAAGATTTGATTTGAAATTTGGAAGATCAAGTTTGAAACTTGATCGAGATTGGATTTGGAATTTGATTGAGAATTTGATTTGAGATTTGGAAAGATTTGATTTGAAATTTGGAAGGATGGAATTTGAGATTTGTGTTGATTTCGTTTATCTTTTAATGATTCAAATTTTATCTTATCGTTTATTTGGTGTTTGTCATTTTTAGATTTTTTTTAGAAAGTTTTCTTTTATCTTTTTTTTTTGTTTTATTTCTTTTCTGTTCTTTGTTCGAAGTTCATTTAACTTTAATGGCGTTTCCCAATCAATTTGCACAAAAGAGGTGAAGGCCAAAAATGTGACATGGTCACTTTCATTCCAATCATGTTGAAAATACATCGTACAACTCGATACGGAATACATTTCATACAATCCATGTAGACTTAAAACGGATCGTGTATGATCTTTGTTGGTCCATCGAAAGAAGCATCCGTCAAAAATCCATGTACGAATAGTGGGGTACATGGTCAATAACATCACCTTCCAAGCCATCCTTGGCGAGGATGCCGGCTGGATGTACGTTGGAGGTGTGATATTTCCCATGTAACTCACGACTCGTAAGGCCGGAGGTTCTCTAGCTCCGGGTACGGTTAGAAATGGTAAGGTATCTTGCTCGTCGTCCATCCTCCCGAAAGTAAGCGAGATCCGCTCCACCGGCACTCCCGGTATGCAATGCTTAGCGATATCTCGCTCCGTTACCCTGCGATATCATGACGGAACCCACCGGTAGAGGTATCTTTACCGGCCCTCGGAACTCACCCGGACCTCGCTATCCGGAGGTCGGACCCGAACATGATATTACATTCATTCGAGAAAGAGAGCGTGCGAGAAGGTCCGACGAAGTCGTGGTGATCTATATGTGGGGGTATGCGGTCACCCTGTTTGTAGATGTTGATAATGCAGCTATTGGGTATGCAATCTGTGGCGATACCCTCCATGTTATCAATCTCTTTACCATTCTCTTGATAACTAAAGGCATCGGATCCACTTGCCCATGACGGAGTATCCCCGGTGGGTTTCCCTTTCGTCTTCGACGAAAGTTGTAGCGGCATCCGCATTGTATTGTGATTCTTCCTTTCCTCGGCATCCTTCTCCGGGGTTCCGAGTATGTGTTTTCCCTCGGGCGGCTCGCTCGGCCCATTCTTTTCGGATCCCGGATACAATCCACGATTTGTTGTTGTTCATACTGCGAGAATACGTCGGTATGTAGCTCGAGGCCCTCTAGTATGTTGATCCTTCTTCCTTTAATTCTCTCGAAGTATTAGAAAGTTTTCTTTTCAACATTCTGCATCCTCTCCAGCTCATATTCCGGAATGATCTGCAGATGGCGAGGCCTTGTGACATATTGTGGGATATATGGTTCAATCCCTTCACGTTCCCCCGCATACCTCGGCTCCTCGGGGATGATGCACGTCGGGACATCCCCGGGGTTGCTCCGCAACAAGGTCATGCACTACTGGTGGTTCTATCCGGTGGCGTGGTAGCCTTCTTTCTTCGATCTTCCGGAGATTTCCACAGTTCTTTACGTTATCCTAGGAGCTGGCCTCCTTTCTTTAGGTTCCTGGTGAACCGATGTCCTTGAAATGTGTGTGCTGGCATTAGCAATTGTATCGTCGCGTTGGTCCGCAGCTAGTTTTGTTAACATCTTACGGATACGGCGATTCTTATTTCTTCGTTGCGTTGCTGTGAGAGTAGCTCTTCGAACTTCTTGAATCTCTGTGGGCGCGGCGGCGACAAGCTCGCCCTCTGCTGTAGCCACTACGGACTTCATTTTCTTGTCTTCTTCGAGCATTTGCCTTTCTTTTCTTGTTGTTGGATTGGTGGCTTGGGCCACCCACTTTCATCACTTGTTTGCCGGGTAGTTCTTCTCGGTTAAGCGGGACCCGATCACTTTCCTCGTCTTGTAGGCCTGTCGGTGCGAAATCCGAGTCAATCTCGATTATCGCTCCATCTTTCACCCTCTTTTCATCGAGTGCAAGGCTTACGCCATTCTTAAAGTTCGGGACCAACCGCCCGTTCGACATTTCCCTGCGAAAAGACAAGGAAAAGGATCAGGGGCTGTACTAAGAACAAGAACATTAAGAAAATGTTTATTAAAGACATATATTTTTTATATATATTTTTTTTAAAATTTAACAGGAATGAAGCGGGATAAGATCAGGAAAGAGATTTTGATTTGGAAAAGAAAACAAGGAAAACTTTATTATCATGATTTTATTTATTTTAGCACATTTTATTATTTTTGGGTTCGGACCCGATCATAAGTAATTACTTTGCTCGTGTTTCTTAGGGATGAAGAATTCATTCCTTCGAAACATTAGGTAGCGTAATACTTTTTCAAGTATCGTCCGTTGATCGGAAGCATATGTCGTTCTCCCGGCAATTCACTAGGCTGGTAGGAACCTCCCGAGTATCTTGTTTCAACCACGAACGGTCCTTCCCGAGTGGGTTCAAATTTTCCTCCTATCTTGCGGTGTGCGAGAATAGGTCTCTTGAGAACGAGAACTAAGTCACCAACTTTGAAGGTTCTTGGGCGGACCGGTTTGTCGTGGGCTTGAACCATCTTAGCTTGGTATAGTTATAAATTCACGTTGCGATGCGAGTCTTTTCCCTTCCGAGCTTTCTAATTCTTCGAGTCGTAATCGGCGTTTTCTTCGTCGTGATCTTGTTTGCAACTGCAATTCCGAGTGAAGGAAGGCTGAACCTCTAAAGGTAACACTGCCTCGGACCCATACACCGGAGCGTAAGGTGTAGCTTGAGTAGGAGTTCGAAAGTTGTCCGGTAGGCCCATAAGGCTTCTAACAATTTCTCGTGCCAATTTCTCTTATTATCGTCCGAGGTTTTCTTTAAGATTTGAACGAGAGTTTTATTAAAAGCCTCGGCGAGACCGTTTGCTCTTGGGTAGTAAATTGTTGAGTATCGCGAGTCGATTCCGTGTCTCTCGACAAAATTGTTGATTTGCGTGCTTCGAATGCCGACCCATTATACGAGATGATCTGCGCGGCACTCCGAAACGGTAGACAACTTGGTTCTTGAAAAGCGTAGCACGTGGTGTGCTTTCACTTCTCTAAGTGGAGCTCGCCTCTGCCACTTGGAAAAGTAATCTGTAGCCGCAAGAATGAAACGATGTCCTTTTGAAGATGGTGGTTCTATCGGACCCACTATATCCGTGCCCCAACATTCGAATGGCCACGACGCAATTGTCGGGTGTAGCACATTTGGAGGTTGGTGTAGAACCACTCCGTGCACTTGGCATTGGTGACGGCTCTTGGCGATTTTCATGCGGTCGGTCATCATTGAGGGCCGGTAGTATCCTAATCTTTTAATTTTCATTTTCATCTTCGGACCCGGCGGTGAGCGCCACGGAGTCTCGAATGCACTTCTTTAACAATTTCGCGGGCCTCGGACCCGCCGAGGCACCTTAGCCGCATTTGATCAAAAGACCTTCGTACGATGTGTTGTTTATTAATGCGTAAGACGAGTTCTTTTCTTGATCCGATGAGCTAACGACCTATCATCCGGTAGCTTTCCCATTTGCGGGTAGTCCATCAATGATCGTCGCCAGATCTTACGTGTTTTCACATCACTGCTGCATAGCTGATTCTTTTTCTTTTTCGATTTGTGTATTGTGTCCATGTCGAGTTGTGATAGGACTCGACGTCCGTGAACTGACACTTCCATCGATTCATCTTGCAAACAGGCAAACTCTTTTGCGAGACGGGCTAAAGCATCTGCTTAAAGCATTTTCTTTTCTGGGAATCTTGTAAATTGTCACATTTGGAATCTGTTCCAATAACTGTATGGCATACTGGAAGTATTGTTCGAGTCTTGGTTTAAAAATTCTGTATTGTCCGACAATCTGTTGAATGATTAACTGTGAATCCCCGTAGATGTTGATGTCTGTTATCCCCATTTGAATAGTTAATTCCAGTCCCGTTATGAGGGCTTCGTATTCTGCTTCATTGTTTGTACACGGTTCCGTCGAGTGGTAGGAGTATCTTAACATCCCCGCTCCGGTGTTATAAAGATTAGCCCGATTCCTGCCTTACCGGGCACTATCACTTGCGATTCTTCGTCTTTGTGTGCTTGAAGATGCTCCGTCGAAATATAATTCCCAACGTCGATCATCAAGGTCTTCTAGGTTCATTATTTGTTCATCCGGCAAATCATCATTGAGAGGAGATTCAGCCGCAAAGGGTGTGCTTGCGAGGAAGTCTGCTAAGACTTGTCCCTTTACGGCACGCAGAGGCACGAAAGTTATATCGAATTGCGATAATATCATTGACCATCCGGCAAGTCCGCCGGAAAGTGTTGGACGAGTCATCAAGTATTGCAATGGATTAAACTTCGAAATCGGGTTGA
The DNA here is from genome assembly GCA_022702705.1 of Papilionanthe hookeriana x Papilionanthe teres. Lineage (NCBI taxonomy): Eukaryota > Viridiplantae > Streptophyta > Magnoliopsida > Asparagales > Orchidaceae > Papilionanthe > Papilionanthe hookeriana x Papilionanthe teres. The sequence continues at coordinate 5,368 of JAKZJZ010002621.1, forward strand.
CCTTATGAGAAAGCATGTAGTGCTCGAGCTTTTGAGCGGCGAAGATCGAGGCCAAACAATGCTTTTCAATTGCGGGATACCTTACTTCCGTCGGAAGTAAACGACGGCTTAAGTAGTAAAGAGCATTTTCTTTACCCTCATCATTGACACAGGCTAACGGGGCTCCGAGAGAGTCATCTAAAGCCGCGGTGTAAAGTATCGGCGGTCTACACGAGGCCGGGGCTGCTAAGACGGGAGGTGTCATTAAATATTGTTTAATGTCTTCGAAGGCCTTCGGCATTTCTCTTCCCAAATAAATTTGGCGTCCTTTTTAACTAGTGTCGAGAAAGGTCGACACCTACTGACGAGAGTTTGAGATAAAGCGTCGAAGATATGCCGACTTCCCTTGAAAAGATCGTAGTTGTTTTAAGGTTTTGGGAGGCGGCATTTCTAAGATAGCTTTAATCTTTTCCGGGTCGATTTCAATTCCACGATGTCGGACAACGAATCCTAAGAATTTCCGGAGGTGACGCCGAAGGCGCATTTTAAGGATTCATCTTAAGGTTAAATTGTCTTAATCGTTCGAAAACAATTCTCGAATCATACAGGTGGTTTTCCTTTACTTTGCTTTTGATGACCACATCGTCCACGTAGCATTCGACTTGATTGTGGATGAGATCATCAAAAATTCTTGTCATTGCTCTCCGGTAGGTTGCTCCTGCGTTCTTCGATCCGAATGGCATCACTTGTGTAGCAAAATACTCCGATCGGCGTTACGAATGTCTGTAAGCTTTTCATCTTCTGGAGCCATTTTTATCCGGTTGTATCTCGAAGATCCATCCATGAACGAGAATATTTCATGTGTTGAAGCAATGTCGATCATTAGTTACGGAATCGGTAGAGGGAATTCATCTTTTGGACATGCCTTGTTTAAATCTGCGAAGTCCAAACGGATTCCGATCCGACCATTCTTCTTTCGAGCGGCACTACATTGGCTAACCAAGTCGGGTATTATTCTTCACGGACAAATTTAGCGTCTATTAGCTTTTTAACTTCGGTTATGACTTGTTGTTCGATTTCTAGACGCATTCTTACGGGACCTTGTACGATCGGGACGAAGTAGGATCCACTCTAGCTTATGAATTGCGACCTCTGGAGTTAATCCTGGCATCTCGTCATAATTCCAAGCAAAATAGTCTTTAAATTCCATTAATAACTTGATTATTTCTTCGGAGTCTTCTTTATTGAGTAAGGAGCTAACAAAGGTAGGTCTAGGCTCTTCGCTAGTACCTAAGTTAACTTCCGTTAACTCATCTATTGTAGATTTGATTTCTTCTTCGAATTCGGTGGAGCGTCTCCATTTGTAAATCTTCGAGTTCGTCCGTAGTCTCCATGCGAGTTTTCATTGGACTTGCAAGTGACAACCAAGCAAAATTCGGTATCGTCAACCGATCCTATCGTGCCGAATCCGAGTCCATACTTTGAATTGGGTGGACGACCGGAGTTATTCCATAACTTTTCAAAATGTTGTGATTGGCCTTTTGTCCATTGTCGAGGTAAGAAACCACGTTGAATTAAATTTTGAACACGGGGAGAGTACCACTCAAAAGGTAATTCCATTAATTCTGATGAAGTGACATCTTCGAATTGTACATTATTTTCAGTTTTGGAGGAAGAAGCACCACGGTAGAATTTGATTGGCTTCGCACCATTGTTACGTACCTCTTTGACCACCATACCCTCGATCTTGTTAGAATGGATCGGAGTTAGGGTCATAGTATGTACATAGTGGTTAATCTTCTCGTACATTGATTTGTATTCTTCGTTCTTTTCATCTTCGAGGGAGATCTTGTATTGCGGCTTCTTTCGACTTATTGTTGCTGCTTCTTGCTTGATTTCTTTTTCTTCTTCAGAACTATCTTCCCAATCAACATTGATGGCTGGTTTCCTCGTCCAAGCTGTCCTAACGTCTCTACCACGGCCTCGTCCCGGCCTCGACCTCGGATGCGAGTTGTGGAGAAACCTTCACCATCTCGCCGGAAGGGAGTGGTGAGTGACTGTTGGACTAGAACTTCAGGTTCTTCGTTGTCCCGAACTTTCTTTGCTTCACTTGTTACGGTATCTCCGGGAGAAGATTGTTTTCTTTGGCGGTGCATAATAAGCTGCATCTTCATGGATTCCAATCTCATGTACGGAGAATGGTTGCAAGTCACCTTTGATGCCTTGTTCCCCTCCATCGTAGTATTTGATGCACTCGGTGTAGAGATGATGGTACCATCCTATTTTCATGTATCCATGGTCGGCCCGATAGAGCGTTGAACGACGTTTCTGAATCGATTATATGAAATTTTGCGGTTGTCTTTGCTAAATCACCGGTCTTCATCAGTAGCGTTATTGATCCGAGGCTCTTTCTCCTTTCTGGTTGAATCCTCTTAACAACATTTTGTCGGCCTCGAGCTCACGAGCATCAATTTCCAAATATGCTAGTGTTCGAAGACTCATTATATTGATTGATGCTCGGGATCCACCAATACTGCGGAGAGTGTAAATTTTCCGATTGTAATTGAAATGTACAACGGTCGGTTGTGATCTGCTGTCCCAGTAGTAGGTCATTGTCCGTGAATGTAACACCTCGTCTGTTCCTTTAACGAGCAAACCTCATCTAAGGAATCTCCGGCCATTTGAGCTAAGCAAATTTCCGGATCAAGTAAGGCCTTGATCGAGCTTCTCTCATCTCCTTTGATAAGATGAGAGCATCGTAAATGCTCGGTTGGCCGGTAGTTTCCTAAGATGGGCTAGCACGTTGTAGTCCACTTTGTTCTCATGCGTCTCGGCTTCTTCTCGAATGGGTATTTCTTCTGCTGGGGTTGGTTCTTCTTGAACAACCACCTGCTTTCCTTTGTCTTTTGGACCCATTCTTGGAGGTAGAACTTTTCCACTTCTTAAGTTGACTTCTGTAATTTCTTCTGAATCTAGTGTTGAGTTTGCCGGTGTTTCCTCACGAATCGGAATGATTGGCTCTTCTAGATTATCTTCAAAATGCGAAGGCTCTAACTCTATCGTAAGCGGAGCTCCTCGAAACTCGCGGATAGATCCGTTGCTTGTTGAACTCTCGTAGCCTCCTTGATGGATGTCTTCTTCGTCATTTTGCTTGTCGAGATCGTGTATGATTTGAGAATTGTTGTTGGTATCGAAGTCGATATCCGGATTGTCGTTAGTTACGTAATTGTTAGAAACAGTCAAAACGTAGCCAACGCCATCACCCTTATCACTATATGATCCCACCGAAGTGAGCGAGATAATCATACAAAATCGAGAGGTTCGAGGGATTTCTCCCCGAATCGGAAACAACTATCCTAGGATAAGCGGCCCCTGAGTCAGCCTTAGGAATCTCGGTCCACTCTTCTTCGTCGATTTTCTTCTTTTCTTCGATTGTCTCTGTCGAGGTGGTTCTTCTATCGCAAGTGATAGTACCGGCTTAACGGGTCTCGAACTCCGAATTGAAGCTCGCACCGAAGCGGTTCGGATGTTGTCTAAAATCTTCTTCGAAGATCTCGTCCGGAGCGGTAGTCCATCCATCGTCGGTTGCATAGGGATCTATCGGAATGACGGGATCGGTTGAGATAACATTGACGGAACCTCCTTTACGGGGTTCCTTCATGTACTCCTTCGGGATTGTTATATTTCCTTTCCGAAGGTTGTCGTTGAGCCAACTTTTAAAGGTAATGCAATCTTCTATCTTGTGCCCAAGCATCCGATGGTAGGGGCAAAAGTTGGGATCACCTTTCTTGTTGACTTCCTCTGGTCTTTTGGGCTCCGGCAGCTGGAAATCTGGAGTTTTCATTAGGCTACGGAACATCTTCGGTACTGCTTCATTTTTGAACGGATATTCTCTGCTCAGAAGCTCCCTCAATGTACGTTGCGGACGGGACGGTTGTTCATACTGGCGGAGACGATCGATACTGGACCGGGGTTCGTTGGTAATTCTGTTGTGGTTGCTTGCGGCCGTTACGGTGGTATTTGCATCGGTTGTTTGCCTTTATCAACTGCTGCAACGATCCCGGATTTCTTTTCGAAGGTCTTCACCGGCATCTGCTTGTCCGTCTTGTCAGCAAAACTTAATTGCTTCGCCTCTTCTTGCAAGCTTCCGGCCTTGCTTAACAACTTCTCAAAAGTCTTAATAGTGAATCCCTTGAGGAGAAGTGCTTATCGGGCCGTGAATGCTTTTAAGCAAGATGCCGATTGCATGTTGTTCTTGCAGTTGTGGTTCACACTTCATACTTAAATTTCTCCATCGAAGTATGTAATCCACTAAAGTTTCATTCGGCCTTTGTTTCTCTACCACTAAATCACCTATAGTGATGTGGTGCTGAGCTCCGGCAAATCGCTTGATGAAGAGGCTCTCTAGCTCTGAGAATGTCTTCACTGAACCGTTGGGTAATTCTGCATACCAGTCGAAGGCGATTCCTGACAAACTGCTGACGAACTGTCGAAAGAGTAGCGCATCGCTCCCGCCGGCATTGCAACAAGCGGCACGAAAGTGTGCAACATGCTGTCGGGGGTTCCCGGTTCCGTCGAAAGTCTTGAACAGAGGTGGTACGAAGCCTTTCGGGTATTGGACAGCGTCGAATTCTTCCGGGTAAGGTCTACCCGTCCGAATGGATGTCCCGTTCTTCGATTGTGCTAGGGCTTCTCGCACCTGCTGTTCTACCAAGTTCTTGATATCCTTTTCAGGGATCATACTTTGTGCTGTATCCTTTTCAGCTGGTCATCCCCATTGACGGATGTAATCTCCTTTCCTCCGTCTACGATGTGAATGACCTCTGGGGGTGTCTCTCTATGTGGTTGTACTTGACTCTGGAGAGTGGCCAGAGCTACGGCCATCTCTTCCATCCTCTTCGCCATTTGAGCGATCGTGTCATCCTTTTCCTGAAGCTGTCTCTTCATCAGTTCTGGCTCCTCTCTTTCTGCAGCTGCAGGAGCACCTTGAGAAGCTGATGAAGCTCGTGTCTCAACCATATTGATTTCTGCATATTCGTTGTCCATGAATTCCGATGAGTCGATCTCATCCCCGAACTTTTCTTCTCTTTCTTTTGCCAACCGTCGGATGTCGGTTCTCGGCTTTTCCATGGCATCTTCTAGCGGAGCTTTCTGTGTGTCTTTGCGGTTGTCATGCGATGGTTGTCGGGTCCCCCTTTCACGAGTCCCCTTTATCGTAGTAGCACTTTCTTCAGATTCCAGCCTCCTGGCGAGACTTTCTTTCTTGAGTTGCTTGTTTCGGTCTCAGTCGCCCCGTAGTGGGACGCCACACCATCCTTCTAGCGGCAGAAGGTCTAGGACCGGATGGTTTATCGGCCAAATGCTTTGGAAGGTGGTATCCTCCCTAATCTGTAATCCCGATACTACGACGGGCGGGCTAGCCTTCATTCTCTTGCTTGGCTTTTACGTCATGACGGCGGGCTCTATTCGTGGCCCAAGACGGGATTTGACTGGCACCCGCCCTATCCTTCGTAGAATTTCCGATACGGGACAGTTTTCCTTCCTTGCTAGCTTTTCTACCAAAGTATGCAGTCGAGCAAACGGCATAGTTCTAGTTCTTTTCTTGCGGCTATCGTTGTAGTATGCGGGCTGAGGTAATGTGGCAGCAATCTTGCGAACATTCTCCTCGTCCTTTGCGGCGGAGAGGGGATGGAACTCTGCTTCCTCCCAAAAGTGGTATGTAGTCGGGCGGTGGTGTATATTACGGTAGCGGTGTATATTCAGCGAGTTCTGGAATTTCCTCCAGGAAAGCAATCTCGGCGGCTACGGCTTCTTTGGCTATCCTTCATTTCTATTTCTTCTTTGGGTCTTTGTCGGCGACGGAATCTTTGAGCCGGACCCGATTTCGAAGACGAGAAGGTCTTACGGGAAGATCCGTACCCTCCACGGTAACGGGTTTACCATAGTTACGGATTTCTTTCCCCTTTGATTTGGCGGAAGTCGGGGTAGGTGCGAAACAACTAGACCGGTGGGGGTAGTGAGAACAGATCCTCCTACGGACAGCAGTACTCCTCCTAGTCGGGACCCTTTGCAGGGGAGGAAACTCTTGGGTCGACCTAAGGTTGAACTCAAGCAGTGGCTCCTCAGCTTCAGATACCTTGTTCGTCAGTGCAAAGAGGGAGACGTTGGTGGCCTTGACGTTCGTGTTTTCAAATCCCTGTCCAAATCGGATGACCCCATTGTCGGGCAGCTCATCCTTATAGACGGCGAAGTCCGATCCGTTGGTGAAGGAGAAAATCGGTTTCGGGGCTTCCATTTCGCGAGGTAGATTACAGGTGTCGATCCCGAGTTATGCTTCTTTTCTTTAGGACGAAAGAAAGGAATTAAAAAGAGTCCGAACTCATTTTGTTCATGTATTTATAAGAAGGAATCATTTGTTAAAAGAGTCACTTATTAGAGGGTTTGTTTATTTAGAACGGAATGTTCGAAAGGTGTAGAGAAGGTAAGGAATCCGATTCGGAGTTGGAAAAGAAAGGAAAAGAAAGTCTTAAGCAAGACTTCCCGATTCGAAGGATCACTCCTAAACTAACACCTATTGGGGGTCCACCCCACCTCAGAAATGAGGTAAAAGGATCTCGAAACCTCTCTGTTTAGGGGTGTCTAAACAGTGGCTCCTAAATCCGAGAGAATGTTGGCTATACTCATTCGAGATAGAAATGAACATAGTATTCCAACGGAAAGAAGGGTAGTTTGATCCATGAGGACATGGATACACTTCCGATTTTTGAAAGCAGAATTATTTGATTATAATGGAGAGAGGAATTGTCCCCAGCGGAGTCGCCAGAAGTTGTCGGCATATTTTAGGTTGTGTGTTTTATTTTGAAAAGGGGTCGCCTAACAGAAGTTGTCGGCGAATTTTTAATTTAATTTAAATAAATAATTTGAAAAGTAGTATTTGATTTTGAAAATAATTTTAAATTTGAAGATTTTAAAATATGAGATGAAACCGATCTCACATCCCAAATAGTTTATATAAACGAACACCACACCACAAACCGTGTATCTATCCCTAAGGATAGACACACTGCTTGATGGTGGGGCTCGATTAAATAAACTAGAAGATTTGTGACATCCGTTTGGTCTGCGAACCAATTTTATAAGCCGACAAATTCCCCTGCTTAATATGAAAGTATTAAACGGGGTTTATATTACTACAGGTTCTTTAAAATTCCCTATAAGGGCAAGCCCCTATAGTTAATTACATCTTAAGTGACGGGACTCACCTAAGAAAACTCTCGATAATAATCAATAAGTCTGCTCTCAAGAATTTCAAAGTTTAAGGTTTTCGAAGATTGAATTTTGGAATTTCGATAGGGAATGGATCAAGTTTGGAACATTTTATTTTGGGAATTCGAGGAAGAAAAGTAGGAGAAATCACAGATTCGAAGCGAACTTCGGTAACTTCCCGACTATCCTATTGTTTGGCTCGAGTTTAGGAAAGTCCTAATGTTTATTTAGTATTTCAATCTTGCCAATTTTAATTAATTAGGGCTTATATTTGTATGATAAAATCATACAAATAGCCTAGAAGATATGAGGGTTTATGTCGTATCGGACGACTACCTCGGAATCCTAAGTCCGGTTAGGGCTTAATTTGCAATGCAAATGCACTAACGAAGAGTTGAGGATTTATGTTGCACTAGGCAAGCTACCTCGAAGTCCTATGACTTTGTTATTTAATTCTAAGAAGGTTTTGCTTGAAGTAGATTCAAGTTTTCTGCGACGACGATGGCCGTGTTGCCCACCATGCTCCGAGCTCCTTGTTGTTGCAGGGGTTTAGTTTTAGAAATCATAAATCAGGGGATGAGAAAAGTGTTTTGGTTTAGAGAAGTCTTAATTTCCAAGTGTTTTTGTATTTTGATTAAAACAAATCTTAAAGTTGATTATAACGACACCGGTTAAGATCCACGGTTCCATCCTTCCGGCATCATTATTTTTATCGGATTCACTTAGTCCGGATGAATATGCTAAACTCAGCCGAACGAGTTCCACACTTTCATTTAGACCGTGGGAAATCCCGTTAGCAACACGTAGGTTACATCATCCGAGGTATTCCCGATCATCCAACAGGACGTTTTAATTTAGTTGTAATTGTAGTTTTGTTTTCTGTTTGTGATTAAATTTTGAGTTGTTTTATATTTTGAAATGTTGTGGCGGTGAACTTTATCTTGCAATGACTTTTAAATTAGTTTTGGTTTCGAGTTTTAGGAGGCTATCCTAAAGGTGTGGGTTTTCATGCAACGAGTTGTCTTATCATGCAAGAAAAGTAAAGTGCATTTGCAATAAAGTAAATTGCAAGAAGGTAAATTGCAAGAAAGTAAATTGCAGATAAAATAAAAGCGTACTGGAGGGTCTTCCCGTCATCCCAAGCTGCACTTAAAACACAATTAGAATATTTAAGCAAGTTCCTAGGTAAAGCTAAGGTAAGGGTCATGGTTTTCTACCAAATTCCTAATCCTATAGCTAGTCATCTCTATGACGTCTAGGTTCTTTGTGTTTTTGTTTGAGGACGATTTTCTTCATCGAAGAACGATTAAGTCCGATTGTTCTTATAAGCATCCTATCGTATCGAGGAAGTGCTTAAGACAAATCTTAAACATCTTTTCAATATTTCTAGGATTGCTTTAAGTCCAGAATGGATTCAATTACACGGATGAATTAGCTGTCAGAGGTTTTCGAGTTTTGTTAACTTGCTCGGTTGAACTAGGACATTTGAATATCCTATGAGTGAAGTAACACTTCATTTAATGTTCCATTTAGGAGTTATAATAATCAAAGCTTTCGAGGGTAAATTAGTATTCAAATGATTTGATTTAAGTTAAAGGTTTTAAATTTGGAATAATGTTCAAGTTGCTTTACATTTAGTTTCTTTCTGTTTTAGGTGTTGTTATATTTAATTCAATTCACGTTAAATTAATTTAATTTAATTGAGTTTTAATTTAATTTAATCAATTTAATTCAATTTAGTTTGATTTGATGTTAAATTAATTTGATTTGATTTAATTTTAATTTAATTTAATTTAATTTAATTTAATTTAATTTAATTATTTAATTTAATTTAATTATTTAATTTAATTTAATTAATTTAATTTAATTTAATTAATTTAATTTAATTTAATTTAATTTAATTTGATTTAATTTAATTTAATTTAATTTAATTAACTTTAATTTAATTTAATTTAATTTATTTAACTTTAATTTAGGACTCGTAAACCTTGTTTGATCAAATTCACTGTGCTCCTTACCCCGCTTTGATTTAGGTGCCATTCCTAAAATTTGTAAATAATTCCAAAAAATCTCAAAAAAAATATAAAATCACACTACATAAAAGCTCACCTCACTAAATCAAACTTAAATCCATGGATTTTTCCAAAAAAAATTTTCTCCAAAATTTCGGCACTTTGCAAAAGTAGAAAAATCCATGGTAAAAACTAACTTAAAACATAGATCTAACCTCGAGAAGTTGAAATCTGAAGTTAAAATGCGTCGAAACCCTTCAAATCTTGCTTAAAATGGAACCCTAGATATGGTTTTCACGAAAATGGGTGAAGAAGATGAAGCTTAGGCATGAAAATGGCGTTGGGTCGGTTTTAAATGCCGAAATTTG
>JAKZJZ010002622.1:0-14974 GCA_022702705.1 Papilionanthe hookeriana x Papilionanthe teres
AATGAAACCCACAACCACAAGTCAATATATTAGGTTTTTAAAGTTATAGTATTACTTGAGGATAAATAACAGTTAAGTTTGGGGGATTTTGACGCACAAAAAAAATATAAGATTTTTGCTATATGATTTTACTCATTTTTTGTGATATTACAATTTAAAAGGAAGGTATTTTGCATGTTTTTGGTTTCAGGTACAAGAAATGGACTTTTGGAGAAAAAGAAAAAAAAACGGTGCAATTTGGAGCAAAAATGAGAAAGAAATTAAATTTTGCCCTGACGCATTTCGATAAGTCTTTCGATGCTTAATCTCTTTTACACTTCTTGTATATTTTTGAATAAGATTACACTTTAAAGAAATGTTGTTTTCATGCTTATTTTGTAGGGCTATCTGTTAGGAATGCAACGCAACTGAAACGGGGCGAAACGGTGAAGCTGTGCAGTCTGCTCGCTGACAGCGCCCTTGAGCTGGCTGACGGCGAGATTTTCCCGAGAAGACCGAAAAATGGCAGAAAATCTCACCGACGGTGCCCTCGAGCTCTCCGACGGCGCCCCCAAGCTCGCCGACGGCACCCGGGACGACTCTGGACCGACTTTTGGCGGTTATAGGCTGAAATTCAATGTATATGGACGCTTTTTTTAAGGTGTACTTAAGGGAACTCTTAGAAATTCATCCATACTCTTTAAATTAATGCTTTTAGATTAGAAAAGAGACAGGAATGTTAGGCAGAACTTGGATAATGTTTAGGGTTCTTAGATTAGGAGTAAAAATGTAGATTTCTACCCTTTTGGAGAGATTAGAGAGGAGATTTTGAGAGAGTTTTTAAGGGATTGCACTAGCATCGCATGGATCTATGGGAGACTTTGTGGGAGAGATCTTCATCTTTCTTTCAAAGGAAAAAAGCTAAGTATTGTTCTTCATTATCTTATCATTTTGTAAACACTTACCTAGTGGATTTGATTTGGTTAAATGAAGTTTCTGTTGTGTTTTCTTCGTGTTTTGTGACATATCTCTCTTACTCTTTCTTTTTCTTTAAAAAAAGTGGCATGAGAAGATTATGCCATTCTTTTCCTTTTACTTTCTTTTGTAATAAGTAGAATTCATGTGTAGGATGTTGAGATACATGCTAGAAGAAATTTTATATATAAATGTGATGGTTTTTACTTGCACTTCATTTACATTGCAATTAAGGCCTGTTGTAATGTTAAAATTCGTTGTGAAAACATACGATCCGAGAGAGTTATGCTTTCTACAACTAAGTACGAACCACATTCAAATTCCATGGATGGTGAAGTTCATGGGGATTGAATGCAAATAAATAGGGAAATATAATTATTGGACGTAGAAGTGGAGATTTTAGAGTGACAAACTAAAATCTCCAATTTGGTCCTATTGTTTGAGTACTGAAGCGGAGATGTTAGCCCTCAGATGAGGGGAACGTGGGAGCTCCGAAGTGAGAGCCGGTATCCTCCTAGCCTGGCCACGGATTCAGTAAATAAGCATATGAATAGTAAATGTTCTTTATGCATGAACCAAAGGGTAAAGAATAGGATTGCTCTTATTTGACACATACAATATTTAATGCATCTCATTCCTATACATTATCCATTTCTTTACATAAGAATAATAGTTTTTAGTATCTCAAAATTCTCCAAACCAATTCATCCAAAAAGGGTTATCTTTAGAATCAATATTTGCATTTAGTTAAAGTTACTATATTTACATTTGACACTTGCATTTAGGAGTAGTTGCTAGATAAAATATCATTTTAATCGACATTCCAAACTAAGGAGTAATTATAGTAGACTAGAATTTAACTAAGGACCTTTTATCTCGCTTCCCTGTGGGATCCATAAACGGGACTCCATTAGAGTCCTGTATTACTTGATACGATACATATACTTACGTTGGATCATTATAAAAATTAATATATATCTAATTATTCATAAATCCTTGCATATAAAAAAAAGTCGCATCAAAGACTTGCTTACCAAAGTAAAATAAACATTTCTCCTTATTAAAAGACAAACCAGAGCAGCCCTGAAAATCATCTAAAACCAACATTAATTTTTTAAGAGAAGATTTGGATGCATTAGCAAAAATAATGACATCAAGAGCATAAGTCAAGTGGCTAATCAGAAGATTGGATTTGTGACTATATTGAGTAGAGGGGTGAGATAGTTGAAAATGATTAAGCATTCTAAAAAAATAATCAAAAACAAGAATGAAAATAGTGGGGGAAAGAGGGTCCCCCTGCTTGATGCCTCTCAAAACAGAAAAAAAACCATAAGAGTTCCCATTCACCATGACACTATAATAGTTATTAGATAACCATCTCTTAACAAGTTTGCAAAATGCAACATCAAAACCTTTAACATGTAAAATACTTATAATAAAGTCCCAGTTTAAAGTATCAAAAGCCTTCTTTATGTCAAGCTTTAGGACAAGATTGCCACCCCTACACTTATGATCCATATCTTCAATAAGCTCTTGAGCAAGTAAAATATTATCAGAGATGTCTTTACCCTTTATTAAAGCTGACTGATGTGGAAAAATAAGAAAATTCAAATGTGGTTGCAATCTAGCAACAATCAACTTGCTAATGATCTTAGATATGATGTTAATGAGAGATTGGCCTAAATTTTTTCCAGTTGGTCTTATCATTATTTTTAGATATTAAAACAATTAAAGCAGCCATAAAATACTTACCTGGGTCTTCCAACAGAAAAAAGCTTTAGATTGCCAAAATTACCTCATCTTTAATAATATCCCAACATGAAGTATAAAAGGCAGAGGAAAAACCTTCAGGGACAGGAGATTTGTTAGGATTAATATCTTTAAGCACAGCAAGGATTTCCTGCTTAGAATGAGGGCCAACAAGGGATAGTGAAGCCACATAATTTCTTTCAACCTGGAAAAAGGTGGAGTTAACCGTGGAGACCTGCAGATTTTTAGCATAAAGAGAAGAGAAGTAAGCCACAACATCATCTCCAATTTGATCCAAATTAGTAAGTATCCTCCCATCTTTAGTGACAATCTTAAGGATAATATTTATGTTCCTCCTGTGTTTAATACTAGCATGAAAATATTTAGTATTTCTATCACCATTAAAAAAATTGACATCGTTAGCTTGTTGTCTTAAACAATCCTCCTCAATAGAAATTTGTTGGAGAAGGTGGTGGTGGGCTTGTGCCACCTCATCTACAAGAGAGGGGTTGGAGACAGCCTGAGCTTCTAAATCATAAACAACACGCTCAGCAGCCATTACATTAGAGTGACACTACCAAAAACATCAAAGTTCCACTTCTTAAGAGCAGCAACCAGTTTTTTGTGCAAATGCCAACGGATGTACCAGGGAGTACCAGCCACATCAGGTTTCCAAACCTGCTTAACCAAACTCAGAAAAGATGAGTGATAAGTCCAACCATTAATGAATTTAAAATGATACAGGGAAGGCTTAGTTTGCAAAGCCAAAGTAAGTAAAATTGGATTGTGATCAGAGGTGGCATGACTGAGATGATGAACTATGCAAACATTGTAATAATCCAGCAATTCAGCATTGCCCAAGAATCTGTCATGCCTTTGCAGGAGGGTGCCACGACGCCAAGTATAGGGAGAACCAGAATACCCTAAATCAAAAAGACCAGCATCAGTAATGAAGTCACAGAAACAAGAGATTAGTGCAGAATCAGGTTTAGAGCATTCCACAGGGGACATAATCATGATAAAATCACAACCCACAAACCAATTACCAGTGATAAGATTACCCATGTGGGAAAGTTTTTGCCAAAAAAGGATCTTATCAGGTAATAAAGTTCTAGCATACACAAAAGTTGCCCAAGCATGGAACTCTTGCATAGCAAATTTTTTTAGAATAAACAGCCTATCATCCTAAATAATCTGCATTTGTAAATCCTTTTGCCAGAAAATCCAATTTTTATTATTATGACTGCAATAATGTAAGTAAAGTTTAAATTTTCTCAGGACATTAACTTTATGAACAGTAACTAAAGGTTTAAGAAGAGCAAAGATAAAAGGTTTATGGACCCTACAGAAGTGTTTTAAACGATTAAGGGAGTTGAGGTCCGCAACTCCCCTAATATTCCACACAAGTATGTTAAACATGAGGTCTGGAAACCCCCATCCTAGTGACTTTTGAGGGTTGCTACATGTGCTCAATAGAAGGATGGTCACTATCAGAATGATAGTCCCGTTCAGTAGAAGGAGTGGTAGGAGGAATGAAATGAGATAAATCAGATTTCTTTTTGCCTTTCCTCCTACTTTGAACAATCCATTCAGTTTCCAAAGCATGATTTGCAAGTGTGATGGAACTAGCAGCTTTGTTACCAGTATGTGAGCCAGTATGAGGAACAATAACTTCCCCTTCCACCATAGGAGTGTAAGTAGAAACACCATGTAAACGTTTATTGCCAGGAGCATGGGTAACAAAGTGAACAGTCTCAGAAACAGAGTGAGCTTGAGTGATAGTGGGCTATAGAGCAGGAGGTAAGGGTTCAACAAAGGGAGTATTCTCAGTGACTGAAATAGAGTGAACAAAGTCCTCACTGGTTAACACAATAGCCACAGAGCCCTAGGCATCCAAGGGGAGACCATCCGTGCCAACCAGATAGGGGACCGGAACACTATCAGAAGGTAGATCTGGAGTAATGTTAATAGGCAAAGCGGGGATAATGATAAATGGGGCCTGTTCAGAAGGGCAAGGGAGAGGAGTGTCAATGGTGGGAAGGGGCAAAGCTAAGTCCTGTGCAACAGGAGCATCAGAAAGAGGAAGGGTAGGGGGTCCTGTGAAACAGGCTCAGCCAGGACATAAGACGGCAAAATGGGAGTGGGATCAACAATGGAAGGAGCATGAGCAGTAGCAGGTTCAGGAAAGGGTTTCACAGTACTCGGGGGCCTTAAATGTGGACGTAGCCTATAAAAAATAGTAGAGTTATGCCCAAACATAGCACAGTGCGAGCAATAGGGTGGATGAACCCCCATAACCACCTTCTGACAGTAACCTTTATGATTGGAGCCAATCCATACCTCTTCAGGGTAGGGTTGAGTGATATCTCTCTCTACTAAAAACAAGCATCAGATGGTTGAGTATGGTCTAAGGTAGGATTGTCCAAGCGAAGAGGTTTGCCGAAGCTCTTGGCTAAAGAGAATAAAATTTCATAATTAAAAAGATGGTACTTAATCCTAGGGAACTTCACCCAGACAGGAATAACAGGGGATTCGGCTTGAGGATTGAAATCTACTCTCCATTTAAGAAATTTCATAAGGCAATTTTCAACTCTTAACACTTTCCAAGCAAAAAAAGTGGTATAATCAATGTCGTTAGACAGTTGTATAAGAACGTGCCTTCCATCCAAGTGACCAATATGCCAAGCATCAGTTAATTTTAACAGATCAAATTCCTTGCGATTGAGATCAAGCTTAGGATGACCATAAAGAAATTTTCAAACCAATGCAAAGCGACAAGAAGAGGCGAGAACGTTGGTTTCCTCATCTAGAAGGAAAAAAGTAGGCTTACCATTTTTCCGGCCAAGTTTACGGATAAACGTGTAATCATCACCTCCAAGTTCAATAGCATCATGAAACGATTGTGGGAAGAAGCGGGAATGCTTAACAGCAGTAGTAGGAGAGTCTCCCGAAACAACAGCCGCAAAACCTCACGACATCGAAAGGAGCCCTAGAGACAAATCAAAAGCACGAGAAACCACAAAAGAGCAACACCCAAAAGAAAAATAAGAGAAAAACCCAAACGAAAAAGAAAAACAGAAGAGAAAACGACAAGGGATCCAGAGCCAAAGACCCTAGAAACCTCAAAAACACGAAAACCAAACACCAAACCGGGAAAGGAAACACAAGAAACAAAACAAAAGCATCGCAGGAGAAAAAGGGAGAGGAAGGTTTTGGGATATCACCAGCCAAAGGGAGGAAGAAGCAGGAATCCATGTCCATGTCCATGTACATGTATATAAATGTACATGTGTGTGTGTGTCTATATACATATATATATATATATATATATATATATATATATATATATATATATATATATATGTTTTAATGAATACCGTATGAAATTTTTTTTCATCAAAATAATAATTACAAGGGTCTGATCAACAGTTCTACTAAACCCCAAGCACATACAACACTGCAAATCATAAGAACCATTAGCCAACAATACAACTCGCGCAAAAAGCTTAGAAACTATTAGTAGAACGAATACAAGGGATATCAAACAATCCCCTTTAAGCAACCGAGAAAGCTCCAATGGAATTCTTATTAGAAAAATCAATCACCTAAAATTCTAATCCTCTTCTCGCAGCCCAATTAGCACATTGATTTCATTCTCGATGAATAAACGATCACTGAACTGCACATGATTAAGTAAAGCAAAAATTTTTAAATATGAATAATCAAATACCAATGATACTCCTTTTTCACATTACAGTACTTCTACAACTCCAAAGAATCTATTTCTATCACAATTTTATCCCAACTACAACTAACAACAAGGTTCAAAGCAACAATCACCACCTCAACCTCTGCACAAATAAGAAAAGAAGCAATAACCAGTGCAAAAAATCACAACAGATAAGCACCAGAATAGTTCCTTGCACACACCTCCAACACTAGCAAACCAATTATTCCAACCATCATCTGTATTGAATTTCAAAAATGCCTTTCTTAGGTTTCTTCCACAAAATAAAATTAGCCACAAATTTACAATTCCAAGCAATGGTAATATTGAACTTACATTCATATATAGATATATATGTATATACAAAGACATACATGCGTAACCATGTATATACATACATACATGCATGCATACATACATACATATACATACATATAAATAAATACACATACATATAAATAGATATATGATCATGATTTGTCCGTGAATCATATTCAAGGAATAAAGTGTAAGATAGGAGGGAGAGCAAGAAAAAAGTATACTGTAATGAACAATATTTGATTTTTTAATTATTTATTTCTCATGAAGTGATCCCTTTATTTATAGAGGTGTAAAGTATATGAAATTACATGATTTCTCTTGCTTTAATAGGGGTGTTACGAAATACTTTAGGTATTTTACAAGTCTAGGTCTTTTGCTAAGCTATCCCATAATACATTCGGATGAAATCAGTTAGGCTTAATTCAGTATGACCTATTTGTCCGGCTGTTCTGAACTGGAATTGTCGATTGGCCTTTGATGGTCATCGAGTCGGTAAGAATTGACTCGATCGGCTTATCTTTTTCGGTCGACTATTCTAGTTTGCTTGTCAACTATTGATCTTTGGATGAGGAACTCTTGTTGGTAGAGCAGAACATGCTATCAGATAGATATTGAATAAACGTAAACCGATAAACAGCTCACTCATTGACAAAGTGATCTATTGGGATATTCCGTGTGATTATGTTATGACCAGTTCTTGACCCCTGATGAGGAATATCAAGGGCGCCATAAGATAGTTGGTGATGCTAAGCTCTTTCCTTGAGTCGGGTTGTGTCGAGAGATAATGAGTCTTGGTCTTTAGTTTGGATGGTCTGGATCCAATTATCCTCTAGCCCCAGCTCAGAGGGGTTGCACTCAATCAAGTAGGTCTTTTGGTCTTTCGCTAGTGGGTCCTTTGATTTTCCACCTATGGGCACTACTTAGCCATACTTCTTGTCTCCTAGCCAAGTGGATCTCTTCAAGATTCACGCTGACACATTTCTGAAATACATATTTATTGACCATTAGATGAATTCCATATTCAATTTACTTGAATGCTTCTGAATATTCATGCAAATTTGTTTTCTTTAGCAGAGCAGAGAAATTGATTAACCTGCAATAACTTCTTTACTGCTTATTTATCATCTGAATGTATCCCTTATTTATAATATATATATTGACTATTAGATGAATGCCATATTCCATTTATATCCAAGCTTCTGAATATTAATGCAAATTTCATTTCTGTTTGCTGAGAAATTGACTAACGGCCTTTAATACCTTCCTTGCTGCTAATTTATCATCTGAACAGATCCCTTATTTATAATTATACAACTTGCAAACATACATTTTCCAAAAGCCAAATATGCAATCCATCTGCATATTCTTGAGAAGAGAAAACATCCAAATTACATAATCATACTAATCGAAATGAAGCAAAAAGAAATATTCTGACGAAATCGATCAAATTAATTGGGTGCAGTACTCAGTAATCTACATTTATTCCTCACTGCTTTCTGCTTCGATTTCTGTACAGTTCTTGATAGCACGATGGACTGCTTGTTTCACAACTTCAGCGTCTAGAGTTTCCATCACTTCCTGCATGTGATTAGACTGTAAGTGGCAATGAATTGATTACTAGTTCTGAATGGTCTAGAGGAGATTTTATTGAAGGAAATAGTTAGTGAAAGTGTGATAATGTTAGGAACTTACTGTTTCTGAGACGGTTCATTTACTCATATAAATATCTATGAATAATCTTTGTATGTAATTTTCTCATAAACTTTTAATCAGTCTGTCAACAAGCAACTCTTGAGCACAGTAGAGAGACTTTCTCCAAGAAGAAGATCGATTATTCTTCTTTCCATTCCATTTTATTTTTACATGCCACTTTATAAGATACAAATTGAAAATTAATGTAATTAAGAACTATAACAAAATATGCATATGCGCATAAATTTTTATTTATTTTTTTATGAAAGAGATTTCCATGCATACCACTCAATTCTTATATGATTATATATCAAGCAGCTAAACTTCAATTTTTCACATATATATGTCACCTGCATTAAAATATAAATTTCAGTTTTTAACTATTTTTATATTTTTGATGTTTAAAATTACGTGCTGTATGTCATTCTTACATATTTATAGATATATTAAAATTACATTATTAAACAAGTAAAAATAATATAGTTGAGAAATATATTATTTTAAAACATAAATAAATTTAAAATAAAAGTATAAAATTTAGAAATTTTAATGTATATAGGTAAAGCATGAATTTATACCCATCTGCTTTCTTTTATTATTATTTTACCTATTTGTTGTATTTAAATCTCTCTTTTAGTAGTTTTGTTGGATGCTAATGACTTGTGATGAATGTTCCTCACTGACTTTGTATTTGGCTCTGTTTCTAACAAATGTACAATATTTCAGATCAAAGCCATGTAATATATATTCTTGCAAGTATGTTGCAATAATCAGAGGTTTAACTGCTAGACAATATAGGCAATTTACTTGGTCCCGATCCCCTACAGTTATCTCATTTATTGTATTAAGAGAAACAATAGTTAAAAGAATATTATAGGACACTGCAAATATCTATTATGCTTCTTTAATGGATAGATCATTATTTATTGTATCATGTAAGAAGTACATAGAGTTCACAGTCACTCTCTCTTTCTTTATATATATATCTATAATTATTTTATAAATTTGATGAAAAGAAGAGCAGACTTCCTCTATTCACGTGAATGCAGACCCCATAACTGCTCTAACTCCTAAAACAAGAAATATAAAACCCTAAATAATCCAGATTAGTTGTTCAAAAAATGAGTATTTCAAACTATTACATAATTGAATTTTCAAGGAAATATGAAGAAATATTATGAAAAATCTCTTTACTGTATGCGACTTTTTGTTAGATTTTTAGGAGAGAGCATCGGACAACTGAAATAAGAAAATGGTTTCTGACAGTTTCTTTATTTAGATGGGTTATTTTGTATGTATCACAGTTTGTTCTGCTTCATCTTTGTTTGGCTTCTTTCTTTTAAGATCAAGATACCACATTTGATGAGTTACACTTGAGGTTTGCAGGTAAGTACCCCTTTGTAATTTTTATTTAGAATGCCCACTTTGCCCCTCTTGCATCACGTGTAGGCTATCAACTGATATCAAAGTGTAAATTCTATATTTGATATTTCGTTCAAAGTGTAAGTTTTCTTGGATCAGCCAAGAAAACACATTTACAATTATTTATAAATGGCATCGATTCAAATGATCGGTCTTACTTAATTGCATACTTTTTCTCTTTGCTTAAAGTGTATGATAATGCATTTAGAGTCATGCAATAAACATATTTGAATTTTGATTTAGAATGGGTTTAATTAATTTCCCCTTCTATATTATTGATAGAGTGGATAACTACGTCTATAGAATATGGGACACAAGCTGAGTTGGACCTCGGTGAACTCAATATTTTGGCTTTATATCATGCTATAAAATATGATGATTTTATGAAGTTTTGTAACTTAAAAATAAATTTCCTTATGTAAAAATTTAAATAATTAAAAATATAGAAAAATTTACATACATAGCATGCAACTCATAAGTCATTGCATATCTAACAACTAAAATTTAATATTAATATTTAAAACACTTTGATAACCATGCACAAGAAAGTTGTATTTCACTTTAAAAGATTTAGTTATAGTGGTATTTTTTATATGATGTAAGATAATTGAGTGGCCAGTGAGCATGTAAATATGAAAATTTAGGTGTTGGATATGTAAATATAAAAGAATTATGTGGATTGTATTCAAATGCCCCTAAAATAAGAGATTGAGTAGCATTCTCTAAAATATTTCGGTGTTTTTGCCAAGGTTGTTAGTGGACTATATATATATATATATATATATATACTATAAAGAACATATGGATCAATAAAATGGATAGACAAGCTCCTTTATTCTTTTCCCTAAGGATGAAAAACTCAAAGATAAATGTATTGGTATGTGAAGCAAAAGATTTAAATACTTATTTCATTGTTCATTTTGATGAATGAGAAGTCATCAACCAGAAACATATGCATATTATATAATATATAGAAAATAAGTACAAAATTTTTCTCATATTACCTCTGCTCCAAATGCTTCCAAACGAAATGCCTCAGTGCATGATGCATTGGCTTCAAGCACATTGAGGCCTAAGTCTTCAAAGACTTCAAGAATAGAGACAAGCAAACCGGGACAGCTCTTCTGAGAGTACACGTTGATTAGAAACCCCTTCTCCAGAGGTTCAACAGTAACCTGCCAATACATATAAAATAATATATATAAATAAACTAATCAATGAATCTAATAAAATATCTAACACTTAAAACTTTAATTTTTATGTTTATACCATCCAACTCTCTCATTTAGTAAAATTTAATACATCTTCTTCATGCATAGGTAAAATGGCATGCATGCAAAAACTGAAGTTTGATGTTAGATATGTAAATTCATATGAAATGTGTGGTATGCATATAAAACTTGCAAATATATAAGACTTACTGTTGGCCTGGTAAATTTATTGTTTTCTCCTGCGATAATATTTCGTGCATACGAGATTTCTCTGTTCAATCTTTCAACCTTCTCCTTCAAACCTTCAATGTAGTCAGAAGCATCCACTATAATGGATTTTTTGTTTAGCTGGCACAATATAAAAATGGTTTGTTAAGCTATACATCATGAGATTTTTTTGTTCTTTGATTATGAAGAGAATATTTGTGAAAAATAAATTAACGGAAAATGTTTATGCTATAAAACCATTAAGGATAGATTAATTAATAATATTAATGTCTTTGATAAGACTAAACAGTGATTAATACCATGAGGTCAGAAATCCATAATAGTTATTTTTTTGAAAAAAAAAAGAAAGTCAAAAAATGATTTTTATATGAGAACATAAGTAACATGACAGTACACCGGAGTAAGCATCGCCACAGGCATGTTACATTTTTTATTGTTTTTGGTAGCATGCTAGTTTTATAAATTAACATCAAAATTTCATTTGGCAAAAGTAGGTTTTGAGATCAGAATCAGGCGAGAAGAGGAGGATGATGATGATGATTCAATGCTTAGTTACATAAAGGTGAAAAATTGAAGCTTTTACAGAGTAAATAAATGATCCTTATAGGAATGAGATGGGAATTACTGCATGAGAATTAGTCACCGAACGAAGAAGTTGAAACTTCTCATGCAGAGTTGCTCTCTTGTGCTGCTCTCTAGAGACCATCTCTCTCTCTCTCTCTCTCTCTCTCTCTTTCTCCTGCCTTTGATCTAAGGCTCTCTCTATCTCTCCCTCTCGCTTCTCCCGTTGAAGCTTGATATGGTGCTGACGATGTTTCACGAGTTAGAAGAGAGGTTCTTAAATCTATAAGTAATGGATCTTTTTGTCTCTAACACAGACAACCTTTATTAATTAATTTTCTAAAATAATCAGCCGTATATAGCAGACTACACTTATACTATTCTGTAAGAAATTAAATTTCCTTAGAATATTATTCGTTACTAATTATGCTGATTCATTAAATGAAAAGTTATGGCCATAATTTTTTTGCTATTTTATATTAAAAATAATATATAAAAAAGATAAACATTTTGATTTTTTTTTAATCATACCGTCAAAATTTATACTTCAAAAACCTCAGTCATATTTCTTTTCTTAAAGTCCAAATTAAGAATTTCAAGGTTAATTATTTTTAGGGGGATTTATGTCCTTGCATATCTAACACTTAAACTTAGCTTTTACATTTATACCACCCAAAATATTTCAAATTACATAAAATTATCATATTTTTTTATTTTTTACTTTTGAAAAGTGAAATGACCATTTTCATGCATTGCAAAGTGATATATAATATCGGAATTATAGAATTTATTATTACGATAAAAAAATTCAATTGAAGCATCCAATAAGATAAGCCAAAGAGTCCATTAATGATGACCCACACTTGCATATATTGTACACCGCATGTAACTTAAAAGCTTTACTTTAAAAAGCACAAGTTCTAAGCCATATAATACAGCAGTAGTACTAATATTATCACCAGCAATAATTGGAGCATATTATAGAATAATTTTATACTTTATAATTAAAATTTATGAAGATTTACATACCTGCCGCTTTATTCTTATGCGTTTATATATTGAACATCTAAATTTGAATTTTCACTAGCACACCACCTTATCTGTTATCTATACATGAACAAACATACCACCCAATTTCGATGTATTTACATAACTGAAAACTAAAATTTACTTTTTAACCCATATCATACTAAAGATACTTTGCCACTTTAACTTCTACATCTTTTTATGTACAGTTAAAGTGGAATGTATGTAAAAAAAACGAAGTTTAGGTGTTAGAAATGTAAAAACAGAACAGAATTGAGTGGCACGTATGCAAGAAAAAAATCCAAATGCTTTCACCATGATTGTAGAACAACTTTGAATTTTCTCCTCCACTCAATCCCCACATTTATTTCTTTTTCAGTAAAGAAGTGCTTTCTTAATTAATTCATATTATCCTTAATTACACAGATTTAAATTTCTGTTTTTTTCCTTCACAGAGAGAGAAAGAGAGAGAGAGAGAGAGAGAGAGAGAGAGGAATCTGCTCGTGATCGGGGATACCATGGAAAGCAGCGAAGACGTCAAATTAGAGAGGGCTGCATGTATGAGCGTGAAGAAATATTGAAAGGGAGTAGTAAATAATAATAATAAAATATGTATATATATATATATATATATATTTCAGTTTTAAAAAGATGGATTAATGAATTGCAGAAGACATTTATTTAAGAAAAAAACAAATTATTAGCTCAGCACAGAGATAAATAACTATTAATATGGATTGTTATAATATTTATATTATTATTATTATTATTTCTTTTTAAGCGTAAATAATTTATTGGTATTTAAAAATCAGAATAAAAAAGGGGTGTGTGAGTTGTGAATGGGTCCAAAGGTGGCTCACGGGGGGGATGGGGGATATCGCCGTCACTCATTTGTCCACGTCCTCTCTGCCGCAGTGGCACGTAGTTCAGCCGTTGCCACCATCCGGGAAGAAAGGGGAAACGGGTCATGGGCTCAATGGGAAACGTCTGCCCCGATACAACAAAGAAAAAAAAAAATTCCTCTTCACGAGTAAAACATGTAAAAGACCTTTGACTCATTTGCCTCCTTCTCTATTCATAACTCTACTTGTCAATTACTTCAATGAATAACATTAATCTAACTTAACTTTCTATGATCCATATGATCATTACAAATTTAAAAAAGTTTTTATAATGTTGGTATTTATAATGTGATATCAACGATTCGGGTGATACAAATGTAAAAAAGTAGAGTTTATGAATAAAAAACGTTGGTACTTTCAAGTGTTATTTCATTTTTTGTAGTTTGTAAGTGATTGTATTCGCTATGTACCCTAGAAAAGACGGATGTATGTGATGACCTATGAGAATAATGAGCTAACTGTGACTAAAATAGTAATATGATAGAGAGTTTGTGTAGACTATAGGAAACTTAACAAGCTACTAGAAATGTTCATTTCATATTTTCCTTTATTGATTAGTTCTTAAATAGATTGTTTGGGCATCCATTCTACAACTTCTTAGATGATAATTCAAGTATAATAAAATTTCTATTTCACTTGAGGATTACAAAAAATTTACATAGTTCTAAAGCATTATGTTTCAACATAAGGGATATAAGTGGAGATAATGCAAAAAATTCATGTGATAAAAAAACTTCCACATTAGTTAAGAGTAGAAGTTTTTAAAATTATGCAAGTCTTTCAAAAAAAAATTTAAGGGCACTTTTTAAATAACAATACTTAATTTTGTCATTTATTGGAGAAAAATTTTTCTTTTTGATATAATCAAACGTTCATAAAAGTCTTTAAAATTTTAAAAAATAAAATAATTATTGCATCTAGCACTATAGCATTTAATTGAAATATTTCTTTTGAGCTTATATATGATGCTAGTAATTATGAAATAGGAGCGGTTTTGAGACAAAAAATTAAAAAACAAATCTAATCTTAATTCTTATGATAATAAAATATCAAATGAAGCTCAAACTAACTATTACCTATAATCTTTGCCTTTGCCAATTTTAAATTCTTTTCAATTGGAATAAAGTCATGATTTATACTGATCATTTAACTATCAAATACCTTATAGCTTAGAAAGATGG
>JAKZJZ010002623.1:0-14966 GCA_022702705.1 Papilionanthe hookeriana x Papilionanthe teres
TTTGAATGGCTCTTTTTGAATACACTTGGTTAACTAGTGAAGACTTGACATTTGCCTTTTCATTAGATATAAGTTAAGTATATATTATCGAATAGCTTGCAAGTGTAACGCCCGAAATTTATAAAGCTAGACTTGCAAAACAAAGCAATAGTCATAACCTATAAAGTTTATTATGGAAAAACCTTTGCACTAATCGCAAAGTTAAACACCATCCAAATATTATTGTCCCTAGTAGGCAACCATAATTATTCCTTACAATTGTTGGATGTAAAATATGCATTTTCATGTGGTAATTCAAAAGATGCCTATATGAAATTTTCGTTTGTTTTAATAAAGATTTCATTACTAACCATGCATGTAAGCCAAAAAAAGCTTTATTCGAGCTGTGAAACAATCTTCAAATAAATGATTTGAGAAGTTCACTGAATGTATGAATTTTAAACAAAGCATTGGAGATTACACTATTCATAGAAAATCTAATGAAGGCAAAATTGTTGCTCTAATGTGGATGATATATTTATAACAAGAGACGGTTTCAAAAAAAAAAAAAAAGAAAAATCAATAAAGAATTATAGAAGGTTTAAATACTCTTGGAATTGAAGTGACCCACTGCAATGTTGTGATATTTATCTCTTAATAAAAATACATCATAGCTCTACTAAGGGCCTTTTTGGCGTAATTGCAAGCTTTCGCCTTTGCATCTGATCTTTTCATTAGAACATGCATTCTCAGAATAGTACATGCATGTCGCATCTGTCTCAAGCAACTGCCATGGAAATTGGATGTCTCGTTTGCGCGAATCATGTAAACATCTGCGGGGCAACTTTTTCTGTAAAAATGATCAAACTGCTCCTGTTTGTTAAAACTATTAAAAATTTTTAATGTATTTATGTATATGGAGGTTTAATATACGTAAAATTTTTAAAAATATTATGTATTAATTATTCATGAATTAAATTGAAGTTTTATGTACGTGTTTATGTATATTTTTTAAATTCCTATAAAAATATTTAAAAATATTATATTGTGTTTATATATATTTATAGGAGAAATTTAAAAGTTTAATTGATTTACTATAAAAATAATTTTGTGAATTTGTAAACATATATGTTTTTAAAATCTTTTTATGTATATATGTATGTTTAAAAATTTTATGTATATAAATATAAACATATAAACATATAAAATTTTAAATCTTGTAAACATATAAACATATATTTTTACTTGCATTAATAAATATATATAAAGACATCTCAAGTCAAATACAATATAGTTTTTATACATAAAGACATCTCAAGCCATATAGTTTTGAATTTAAAATACTAGACGATGTACATAACGACATCTCAATGACTAGTAAGAAGTAAGACAGATGAAAAAAATTCTAAAACTATTACAACAACGAATAACATAATAATAATGTTATTTTTAATAATGACACGTTATAGCTCCTGTGTCAGCCCGTCCTCAAGTGAAGCTCGTCATTCCCTACCATCCTCATCTTGAGAATCCGCCAAACTGTCCGCCCACCAGAAGAATCTGCATTGCTCTGCAATGTTCTGTAGGCAGCTATAAAACTTTCAGCCATAGTGCGTGTCTATTGTCGTGATGTCAAGTCATTGTTTACAGCCACAATGACATAACACTCATTAAGAGGTAGCTGACATCCTAGAGCTAATATTTTCCTGAAATGCAAGCCAAGAGAGAACATAATTAGTTGCATATTTGCTAATCAAAAAAGGAATGTTCATTAACCCATACAGAAGACTAACATGATTTAGATAGGACAGTTAATGCTAACAACACTCAACAAAATGAATATCTTCTTTTCAAAACAAACATTGTTTTAAATTATAATGTCTTTACAACAAATCAGAAAGAAGGCAATCACTCTCCAACTAATGTGGTGGTTATCTGCTCTCGAAGGGCTGTCATTTCATTTGCACCCTCCTCATCCTTTGTGCAAATAGTGGCATTGTCGTTCTCCTCCCGTGATATAGATTGCCCAATGCGGTATTCAAATGCTTCTACAGACACTTCCTCTTCATTCTTCTTGTTACACCGGAAATCAACATCACCTTGTGCTGGATGCCGCCTAATATAATATGAAGCGCCATCGTGGCTAACACTATTTGCAGTTGTTTCAAAAATGGATAAGGTAGCATATCTCAAAGTATGACCCATTTCTTCTTCCAAACTCCAAAAGTCCTCTCAATAACACATCGCAAGGATAAATGTTTTTTGTTGAACACCTCTTTTCTGCTCTTGTAACATTACTTGCTCTTTCAAAATCCGAGTATACGATACCATCGTCGCAGTAGGGTTTAAGATACCTCATCTGTAATGAGTAAGCCAACATCCACCAAATAATACTTTCATGAAATATGATAAACCTTCAGTTAAACATACCAAAAAAATTTGGAGTGATATTGGTATGTAACGTACCTTGTGGAGGGTGAGGGAAGTTGTACTCTGAATTCCTCTTTGCACTTTTAAAAATTTTACTATCGTTAGCACTACCTTCCCAACCAGGTATTACAAATGTAAATGATATGTCGAAATCACATACTGCCATGATATTTAGCGTTGGCGTTCCAGATGACTGATAAATGCAATTTTCTCGTTCTCTGGAATACTTGCATGAATGTGCATTCCATCAATTGCGCAGATGCAATCCTAAACAAATAACTCCAATCATTACATTACTAAATTCATATAGAAGGATATATCATGAAAGTATCAAGCTGTACCTTCAAAAATGACATGTAACGAGCATCGTGCCGAATCTCCTTTGGCGTTCGTGCAAAAGTTGGATCTGTAGGTTGTATGATGTGTTGTGATAGGCTCACAAGAACACTCAACCCTACTGAAAAATACCTGCTTATTGTCTCCGACGAGTGCTAGAAGCGTTCCATCGCCCCACGCACTGACTCGTTCTGTGATAATATGTAGAGTGTGATGCCCAACACATCACGTTCAGTTGTCCTAGATGACCCGTGGAGTCCATGAGATGTTGTTAGTTATGCTAGAAGGTCATTGAAATCATCCCGTGACATGCAGAAGATGTTTCTAAATTTCGTTGGGTGTCTTGTAAGCATTTATCTCTTCCATTTGTCCCCAATTTAAGATGGTGTAACAGGGCGAGTGGTCGATGTATGTGTTATAGTAAACGATAAGTAAACTTATAGCTGTATTTCTCCTTCTGCGTCATGCTTCCTCTGGGTCCATGACGATCTAAACTGTACATGTTCAATCAAATGCATTCAGTATCAATAGAAGAAAATGCGTTCACTCAAATAACTAAAATCACTAAAATCACTAAAATCAATACTTGGATTCAAATGTCTGAAACAACCACAAATGAAATATAAATGTCCAAGAGCAAATAACAAAGAATAACAATTCCAAATCATAAGTTCCGTATATCGTATATATGCCACCCGTCGCTCTGTACTAAGTGCAGCAAAGAAGTCTCTATGGACCGAATCACGGAGGAGGTCGAGAGCAAAGTAGAAAAGGTCAGGCTCCCCTGAAAATTCTGGATTTGCTTCAAGAAGTCCAACTATCTTAACAACGAAAGTTTTTTGAACTCTGTGGGGGGCATCATTAGATGACTCGACAAGGTATGAGAGTTGGTTTCTTATAGATGCAGCTTTAGTCTTTCTCTTGCTTTCAGAATGAGGTCGCTTTGTACGGTTGGTAGACTAAAATTCAGGTGGATGCAGGCTGTGGAATTCTGCTGACT
This sequence comes from Papilionanthe hookeriana x Papilionanthe teres, assembly GCA_022702705.1. Lineage (NCBI taxonomy): Eukaryota > Viridiplantae > Streptophyta > Magnoliopsida > Asparagales > Orchidaceae > Papilionanthe > Papilionanthe hookeriana x Papilionanthe teres. The sequence continues at coordinate 3,746 of JAKZJZ010002623.1, forward strand.
CATTTGATAAAGTAACCGCCACATTCTCGGGGGTTTGACCAAAACCTGTCTAGCTAGGCGCACATGTATATTTTCCTGTAACAACTATCCCACCAAACATCCGGTCTAATTTCTCCTCGAAGTCGGGTTATATTCCCGTCATTTTAAACTTTTTTGCAGCTGGCACAACTTGGAGGAGAAAATGAAAGATATTCAGTTAGAATTAATATTCTGAATGACATCAGATATATTGAATGAAAAATATCTCACCGCAAGTCTTTCTCGCCACCACTCCTCCGGAGCATCAATCGTTCGCTTCACCGGGTCCCATTCCAATCCGATCGAGCCTCGCTTCAAATGCTTCCAAAATTTTCAGTCTTTTTTGAGCTGGTCCCATTTATTCTTAAGCTGCAGTCTTTCGTATTCCCTGCCTTCAGCCTCCTTGAATTTTGTAATTATGTTTTGACAACATTCCTTATTGAAAAAGGTGTTCGACCTATTTCCCTTTTCAATTTCTGTCAGGCAGAGGTTGCAAAATATAATCTTTGTTTCCTTCTCCCAAAGTGCAGGAGTAGCAATCTCTTTATTTTTATTAGTCATACTATTAATACGACAAAGATAAACATTCAAAATGAATTAAATTAAAAAATGCCAACATTGCTACTCAGATAAAAGCATGGAGAGATATAGATTGCAATAAACCAAACAATATAAATAAGCACAAAAGGACACAACAATTTACGTGGTTCGGTCAAACCGACCTATATCCACTGGAAAGGAATTGTATATCTTTATTAATGCAAGAGAAAACAGATTCATAGCTTTCAATTTACAATTAACCCTGGGAGATCCCCCATACCTTCCAACTTGGATACATAGAATGTCATAAAAATAAGGTGAAGCAATGTGACTCATTAGAACTTCATATCCTCAAGGTAAAGCAATGTGACTCATTACCCGCAAGCCTTTCTGTCCCAGTAATAGCAGCATACCCACAAGCAATGAAACTTCACAGGAATTCTGTGGTATGTATAAAATGACTTTTCATGCTTAAGTTTTCAGCCTTCACATGTTACATATATAAATGCATAGGAATTCTGTGATGTGTATGCAAATTTCTCTAAAAAGAAGCCTTACTACTTGGGGCATTGAGGTACATAATTATCATGTCTCAGAAAGTATATGAGGGGTAACATGAGCATGTATGTATAACCTCTTCCAAAGATGAGAGATTGCAATCTTTGATAGGAACATTTGAAATTATCTAAAAGAAAAAAAACTTCCCATATCAATTACAGGATAAGAAAAAGAACTTCATATGAAAAGAACTTCGTATATGAAAAAGAACTTCCTATATCGATTACAGGATAACAAAAAGACTTTCCCATATGAAAAGGAACTTCATATCCCTAATCCACCATAATGTTTAGATTTGGTGGAAGTAGGCCAAGCTATATTACGATTACAGGACCTTCCCAAATACTTTGCTACGATTACAGGACCTTCCCAATTACTCAGCTGTGGCAAAATCTAAACTCTTAGGTACTTCAATTGATAATACATGTCCAAACAAGAAGTACTGTTGAAGCATGGGTAACAACAATAATACTTCAATTAATAATAAATCCATCAACCCCACCATGTACAAGAGAAATTGTCATGAGCATTCACATATAAACTGCACAACTATTATGTATTTACACATCAAACCCGTAGTTAGGATACAAATGCTAGAATTGGACATCCTAGTCATGTGTATCAAGCAAAAAAAAAGATAGAGATTCCAAGCCATACGTGGCAAAAATCTACATTCAATAAACTGTCAAATTTCCATATCCAACTATTTTTGCAGCCAGTCCACTCCCTTTTCCCCCACCCAAGACGGATACTAATACAATTAAGGAAACCATAATTAAAATTGAGATAAGAAAGTCTCAACAATCAAACTATTTTAAATAAAGGTAGCTGCATAACATGGGGCCGTAATTTTGATATCCCTATGTATATCACACCTAAACATAACCATATAACATCTTTTCATGTATGTATAAAGTGGTATGTATGCAAGGGAAAGAAAAATTTAAAAAGAGAAGAATATTTGCACAGGTAATGACAGCAAATGGGACTATCTTAAAGGAAGGGAAAGAAAACGTAAAATCAAAAATAAAAAAAAGTGCTCAGATGAAATGGAATCCAAGAAATGAGACAATTACATATGCTTTCCATAGTTAACAACTTGAGATGCCACATCTTCAGAATAGGAAACATCTAGATCTCCATATTGGTAAGTTAAACCACAAATGGAACAAACTGAGATACTTCAACCAAACAAATTATAAAGCAAGTCACCAATAATAATCAATAATAAAGATTGCTATGTTATGTCCTTTTAACTGCCTTTTAAAGAACAAAAATATAGCGACAACAAAATCCTTAGCATTCCAGCCAAACAAATTATTATCATCCATTTTAATTGACCTCATCACAAAAAAATCTTTAGCTTTATCAGGAGCTTAGAAAAAAAAACATCTCGAAAGAGTTGTTTTCTTCAATCATTTGTCTAATTACTCAGTAATACCCACACCGTAGGAATGAAACAACTCTGAATTCCAAACACAACTTTATTCCAACACAGTTGAGTGTATCTATATTGCAAAAGAAAAAAAAATACATTGTTTATTAATCAAATTATTTTTAGGATTTCCTCCTTTTGCCAAAAAATATGTAATTCCACAATCATATTGCATCATATAGAGAAAAGCAAACTTAAGGAATTCTAAATAATTTCAAGGCAGTAGCTTATAAGAAAAGCCACTCACATCACAAATATATTATTGTGTCAATGACATGAATATGTTCCAACATGGAAAAAAATGTCACTGCCCAACTATATAGTCAACATCAAATTGATAGATAACCATCTATGAGCAGTGAGTAAAGCAATATATCTCTTAACCATCTACATATATCATACATGTCGAAGTCGAACTTTGAAATTCAGTTATTTTACATGTCGAAGTGGTAAAGCAATATATCTCTGGTATGGGAAAACACTTTGAAAGCTTTGAAAGCTAGAACAAATGCTTGCTAATTGAAAGCAATTGTTGAGCCTATCACATTGAAGTAGAACAAATGCTTGCTATCTAGTAAAGTTTGAAAACTAATTGAAAACTCTAACCCTTCTAAAAAATGGTTTTTCGTTTCCATCTCAGTGAATTTCCAATCAGACAACCTCACCCATTTCCCTTTACAAACTCATGCTACAGTGCATCGTTTTGAATGGGGCAACCGAATGAATACTCTTCGCAGATCCGAATGGGTAATGCTGCAGGGTAGAAGAGAGATTCATGCAGAGGAGAAGATATATTTGTGCAGGGGAGAAGAGAGAAATGTCTCCCCCTTGTAATGATTTACTGGATTCGAAGCAGAGGAGAAGAGAGACTCATCAAAACAAGCAAGTAAGAAGAGGGGCTTTACGCTTTTACCTTCGAAGAGAATCGTGCTTGGTCGAGAAAGGCGCAGGCGGCTCGCGAGAATTTTTAGGGCGGAATAGGAGAAGAGGAGTTCGGGCGTGCATAAGACTGAGGGCAGGGGAAGGGAAATTTTGTGTAAAAGCGAAGTGAAAGTTGGGGCCGTGGGGTTTATCCTGCGGCCCGCTTTCTCCCAAACTTCACGGTCCTTTGCCGTGAAGCCGAGCCCCAAACATCGTAGCGAAACAAACTTCGTGGAAGAAGGCCGCGCCGCACCGAAAAAAGCACAACCAAACGTACCCTAAATGAAATAAGAATGATTGAATGCAAGCCTTCAAAAATTCTGATTGACTGTTTTCACAAACTTAGAGAGGTAGGGGATGGCTCAAAAGTTAACAAGGGTTGGTTTTAAAGGTTGATTGTAAAGCTTATTATTTTTAGACATTTCCTATGCTGTAGATGTTCTAAGCTAACATGCCTAATTTAAAATAAAATGCATTATAAATGTCATACAAAACTATTTAATACTTTAAAGAAAGAATGGGAAAAGATCTTATTAAAAAAAAAGAAGATTGATTTAGAAGCACACATATGATGATTGGGTATGATTCATCATGAATAAGATGTTTACTACTGGTTTTTGGAATGCCTTAGTTGAGAATCTTATCAATTCGAGAAACAAGAAGCAATCAGTCGTTAGATCTAATATTGAAGTTTAATTTTGGACAATAGCCCAAGTGATTTATGAACGATTATGGGTTTAATTTATCTTGTATGAATAAATGAAAAAAAATTATGAAAATAAATTGGCCATTAATATCACATGTGATCCAATCCAACATAAGTAAACCAAACACATGGAAGTTGATCGGCATTTTAACAAATAAAATTTAGGAAGTGGTTTGCACAAGAAATTCAATCCAACATGATTAAATCAAACATATAAAAATTGATCACGCTTTATCAAAGAAAAATTAGAAAATGGATTGATATGTATCCCATATGCTCAAACACACAATTAGTTGGCTGACATCCTAGGCAAAGGATTACCAAGTAGTATATTTTTGAATTTCTCCTCTAAATTAGGCATGGAAAATATTTACTTTACAGCTTGAGGAGTATATGCAGTTAGAGGCTCGACAATCTATGAGCTGCAAAGCCGGATGTCCATCATTGTGATTAATACGACAATATGTTGGCCCTAACAAGGGGAAAATATTTTTCTTAGATTTTCAAGGGAATAAATATGTGCAAGTTTATAATATCTTTTTCATTTCTATTTTAATTAGTAGTTTTTATAGTGGTATAAGTTATGAATAACTTATAATCCTATAGTACCAATAGATGTGCAGAATCCCTAATGAAATACACAATTTTAATTATTTCTCCTCTCATAAAAATTTTAGCACATAACATAAATATTCATATTATTCCTCCATCACCCTAATTCATTTCATTCAGTGTTAAGACAAGACAAGATGTATGGTCATATTGTAAGATTCTTAGCATGAACTATAGGAGCACAAATTAAACACAAATCATAATCCTAACCTTGCCAAGAGAGAAAAATGTCATTTACATGGCTTCTATATCAGTTATGTCAATCATTTTAATCATGCTTATCAACTACACAATTTACCCAAACTAATGTGTTTGGTATCATAACCTCTTTATACCGGGTAGAATGACATGGTCTTTTGATGATCTCAAATGTGAGTAAGATCTCTCAAATACAAGGTAAGTTTGTCAACTTGCCCTATTGCAGTGAATCGTAGTTCATATATCAACCCGTGGATCAGTCTATTGTCATCCTTTTATACACTCTAACGCAGCAACATAGATAGTTTGCATATCAAAGATATCATTTCATTATGTTACAAGTTCATGTAAAATCAGTTGTGGTATCCATGCATAAAAGTTTCATGTAAGATACAAATGTCATTTGATTCATCCAAAATGCTCAATCATTACAATCTGCTAAAACATGGATTAACATCTTGAGGGAGTCATCCCATTTCAAATCAATCATGCAGCAAAATCTTATTGCAGTTAAGTACATACAACATGCACTGACAAGAAAAATACCATAATCTCATTTGCACAGATAGAAAACCCTTGCAAATTAATATGAAGGACATGATTTCACGTTCATGCAGTTCATTCATCAAATATGACATCCTTTTTATTTTTTCGGAAATGAAGAAAATAAATAATTTAGTGTACATCCAACCTTGAAAATATTGGACTGTCTTTAATTCTCTCCTCAATCTCAAACATAAATGGATCTTCTACCTTCCTCTTCCTCACTTTTCTATTCTATTTCTATGGTGAGAACACGATTCTTGTGTTTATTTGGGTTGTAGTCAGATTCTTCTTTATAATCTTTCACATTAATTTTTTATTATATTATTATAATTTTAATTTTATGAAAAAATATGTTTTTACTCATCTTAAGTTATTATTATTATTTTTTGTTTTTAAAATCCAAAAAGATAAATTTAAGGTGACTTCCTAGTCTTTAAGATTGGAACTCAATTCTCATTATTTTGGAGATGAGTTTCAGGAATGGGAACCAATTATATCCCGTTCAAACAGACTTATTTAATAGTTGACTCTCATTAAGAAGTGAAATTCAATGTTCCTTGACACTTAAATATGAATAAATTATCGCCACTATAAATACAAATGAAAGATCCAACTATATAAAAGGAATACTTATTAGATAAATATAAATCAATATTAATTTCGTTTGACACTAGCTGCCTACATACACATATGAAGCATGTCTTTTGGGAAACCCACTTTCCCTTTGCTATTGTAGATGGAGAAACCTTCATACAAAACCTACCGTTTTATATACTAGACACCTAAAATTATTCTTTTTAGGTTAGGCTAGCTCGATATTTAATTGTTGATGATGGAATCATTTCAAAACATACCTAGATTTTAGTGGGACTAGGGCTAGCGGAATATACAAAAGAATTCTCAACCCATTTTCAAAATGGCTGTTAAAACAAGTAAGAAAACAAAATGGATTAAGTTGAGCAAGGCTTCGATCGCTACATCTCAAATAAACACTTCATAAAATTCCCTAAAGAAATTAACAATGAAGCTCCCAAAATCAACTCTAGAAAGTCAAATATCCCTGAAGATCGTTGGAGAGGTTCGAGAGCTAGTTCCAAATAGTAACTAGAGTCATCATCGAGGATTGGGGAGCGTCGTTACTCTTTTGATGAACGGACAATCGTATTTTTGTTGACCATTTGGTTTTTATTTTTTATTTTGATTCACAAAAATTATTTTAACCTCCCAAAAAACTAAGAAAACTATTTGATTAATTGGGAAATAGGTGCTTGATTTCATGCAATTAAAATATTTTAGCCTAGATAATTACCTCATTAATCATCAAGCAAACTCGATTAATTAATTGCTTAAATGATTGATATTTCCGAATTTTATTTTAGTGCCAAAAGCTGTGAGTAAAGCTAATTATGGATTTTTTTTTTTTAAAATGCTAGTTCACATTCCTATGTTGCCCACCTAAACGATCCAACAAATTATTTGTTTAATTTGATTAGGGCCAATAACTTTGCCAAGATGTGACCTTTTATATGCTCAAGAAACTTGCTAGTTAATGAGAATCATTTTTAATGATTTCTTCATATGCATTCTCAATAAAGAAAAATCTCATATATCAATTATTGTCTATCATAACCAAAATTTTGTTATTCTTTTTTCTTTTTTTTTTCACTTTCTCTTCGAGTAAATTGGGAGTGTTTTTGTTATTTGGCAAGATACGATATATCCATGACAAAACAATCTGTGTTGCAAACTTGCTTAATTTTTTCAGGCTTGTGTAGTTCCTCGACTCCTCACTTTTGTTAGCACTCTCAAATGTCCTCTTTTGTTTTATTCCAACGCCATTTGAGTGAATTAGACACGAGTGAAGTCACAAGTTTCTTGCTTTATATCATCTTAAACATTGATACCTCATTTAGGTCATTTTGTTTGATTAAATGACAATTATTTGATGGTGTTTTATTCATAATATGATTCTTGACTTAGTTCGAATATGAAACACTGGTAGTTTGTATATCATAGAAGTTTAAATTATGGATATATATTTATATTAAATACATTGTAAGCAGGAGAGAATATCCTATGTTTTCTTGTAGCACAAGGATATGCGTGTAGTTGGTCAAAAGTTTTTGCACATCTTATACATTGATACCTCATTTATGTCATTTTGTTTGGTTAAATGACTATTATTTGATGGTGTTTTATTCATAATATGATTCTAGACTTAGTTCGAATATGAAACACTGGTAGTTTGTATATCATAGAAGTTTAAATTTATGGATATATATATATATATATATATATATATATATATATATATATATATATATATATATATATTAAATACATTGTAAGCAGGAGATAATATCCTATGTTTTCTTGTAGCACAAGGATATGCTTGTAGTTGGTCAAAAGTTTTTGCAAGAATCCCACAAGTATTTGTGATGGAATTTTTTCAATTAATCTAGCATAGTATCTTGTTCTCCTTCACTATTTATATTACAATTTGATTGTCATCCTGAGTATTCAAGGATGATGCTAATTCGAGTTTCAATCAACTAAGAAGGCTTATAAAAATTAAAGAGAACATTCTTCATACATGAAAAAAATGTTTAATAAGGGTGGCATTCTTTTTATACCCGTTTCTAGCTGAGCCAATTCTTTGTGGTGGAAATACTTGACGGCTGCATTTATATCATGCAACTGCTTGATAAAAATCAGCTTCATGTCCTCTGATTGCCTTTTATTTTTCTGAAGTTGGAGATAATGATGTTTCATTCGTAGTTGCACTTTTGATATCATACGGTGTTAAGGTTTATCTGAATATTGGATTTTGTTTCACAATGAATGGTTAAAAGTTTTAATGTAGAAATAATTATAGTTGATCATGAGTGATAAGCTTACACTTTTGGGTTGAAATTATCATTTGACTACTAGTTTATGATGCTCCATTTTGGTGCCTTTGCCACTATACCTAACATGTTATATTGAAGTTGGTGATTCAATTAAGATAGGCTCATGTAGTTGTGGCTGTGAGTCTTAATTCTTTCAATCATGGTTAAGGAAGGCTCAAGAGCAATTGCCCATCCCTTATGATTGAATGGGACATTTGATGTATGATACTTTATCTTGATGGAAAGTTTCAATTTAGAAGAGTAATTTATTTTAAGGAAAACTTTGTCATAATGGTAGTGGCGGACTAGTTTAGTTCATAATAAATAATTGAAGGGGTGAAAATATTAGCGATGGATTCTTATTCAAACACATGCCTTCGGATTGATCATGTTGGACCATTCATGTTTTAGGCACAACTTTAATCTCCATTTAGCCAACCTCCTTAACATACAAAGGGATGATAATAAAGATAATTTTTTAAACATCATAATAAAATTGATATTATGCTGAGCTCTTTTAGATATACATCTTATGTCGAATGATTCTGCCCCTTACTGAGGTGATTTGAAGGCATTGGTCATTTTCTATTCTTTTCATAGCTGCTCTATGTGAAGATCATTCATAGTTTCGATATGAACCATCTTCTGTCAGACTCCTATTTAAGGAACCTACTCTTCCCTCATGTTGAAGCTATGAATGAAAGAATGCCCAAATATTTCAGGCTATAATCCCTACAGATTCCACTGATAACAAATTAACTAATGTTGTGCAGAGAGTTGCAGAAGCTGTTGGTGATTGGTACTTTGATCGGTCTCAAGTGAAGATCATTGACTGTCCATATCCTTGTGATCGAACCTGCCACAACCTTGTATTCAATGGAAGGCATTGAATTCTTGGATAATACACCATTTGAATTTTCATATTCATATTCATATCTAAGCAGTGAATAACAGCTTCGTGCTCCGTGAGTTTTCAGGACAATCCAGTCAGCTCACCAAGTGGAAGTTCCTTGCTTCCGATATTTGGAGCTTTTTTATTGTAGTATTTGTTCCATCGTCAATTGGTTTGATTACTCCAAATCCCATAAGTAGAGTTCATTTTAAATTGCTTGAATTCGATACAGCAAAATTTGCTTTTATGAATAAAATTGCTGGATTAATCCCAGCCTCCAAAATGAATTGTGTGGCTAAGATGTGGAATTGATTTGTTTGTATGTACATTGCATTTTTAAATTCTATAATTTTGTAACTCATTTAAGCACATAACCGCAGCTATATATATATTGTCTGTGCGCGCGCGCACGAGCCCTGGCTCATTGGTAGCGGCCTTTGGCGTAAGTTCCTCGGGTCAGGGGTTCGAATCCCACCTCTTACGGTAGGATTTGAATAGCACATGAGACTAGAATCGGGGTTTGCTTTCTTGGTCGCTTAACCTATAGGGTTTGATCGGCGGACTCAGTATTGTCGATCATATATATATATATATATATATATATATACATATATATATATATATATATATATATATATATATATATATATATATATATATATATATATATAGCCGTTTGGTTGCCATTTAATGCGCAAATGACCAGTGTGGCTTTGTAATGGTGCATATTAAGGGTCTGTTTGGCGTAGATTTATGAACTTTTCGAATTTTCATTGCAGTTATACTGTCTCAAAAATTTCATTATGGAAGCAATATGGAAATGACTTGTATCTGTTTTAGTACAGTAATGCATGAAAACGAGTTATGGGACAATTAGCTTCGAGAAAATGATCAATTTACCCTTATTTAGTAAAACTGTTTAAAAAAAAAATTTAAGCACCACATTCTCGTAACTTTAAAAGCAGAAATTCATTTATAAACAGAACAGAACGTGCTAACAATTTTTTATTTAGAATATTGGACATACAATAGATTCTTATGTATTTACATTTCTAACACAAATTATATTTTTTAGAAAAATTTTCATAATATTTAAGACGATTTACATAAGGATTGAATTTTTTAATTATAATTAAGTAAATGAAGTGTTAGATACGTAAGCATTTGGATCATTTTATATTTAAACACGTAAGAATTGATTAGTGGACTAAAGTAAAAATAAAAAATACATTCCCAAATCCTCCCAAACAGAATAAAAAATACATCATAAAATTCTAAAGGTTTTTAAAATCACTTGCCCAAGCTTGTGCAACACAGGGTCGACAAAGATGAAGGATGCGTGCTTCCTGTAGTGGCTTCTGGACAAAGAAGAGGAGGCGATCAATAGGGATCGAGGCGAGCAGTCGGGATCAGGGTGAGCAGACAGGATCGAGGCGATATGGTGAGTCCACGATCAGTCTCGGGAAGCAGGCGTGGAACAAGTGAAAAAAACTGCTAGGGTTGCACGAGGTGTCGGAGGGAAAAAGAGGCGTCGAAGGTAGGAGGGGGAAGAAAAGGCGCTCGGGGCAATTTCACATTTATCAGAGGCGAAAGCTGAGGCACGGGGTCGATCTTGCAGCCCGCTTTTCGCCAGCTTCGACTTCGTACCGTGACCGTCACGAAGTCGCGCGTCAAATAGGATTTTTTCGTGCTCCAACGCCGCGTCGTGGTAAAACCGCGACGCCAAACGAAGCCTTAAATACTAACTGGTGCTGTGTTGAAAGTTAGATGCCCTAATGCGGTAGGGGACAACAAATATAAGATATGGTCGTAAGGACAAGTCTTTTATGACATTGTAATTAATATAATTACATGCTTTATAAATTTCAAAATAATTTATAATTATCATATAAATTAAATAAGTGTAG
>JAKZJZ010002624.1:0-14961 GCA_022702705.1 Papilionanthe hookeriana x Papilionanthe teres
GATGCCATGTGGGCTTTATGGTAGATTTTGGGCTTTTGTATTTGGTAGAAATGGGCTTTTAAAATGGTTTAGGGAAGTGGGCTTTTGGATTTTAAAATGGATTTTATGATGAAATTTTGGCAAAGGTTTGGGCCAAATAATTGTTGGGTTTAGCTCATAGATGTGTCATGAGTGACTTGGAGCAAATTGGGAGTGATTTGGGTTTGAATTGGGTTGAATTTGGGCTTCTTTGGTGAATGGGCCAATATAGGTCAAATTGGACTAAGTTGGGCCAATGTTGGGCTAGGGTTAAAATTGATGTAAAATTAATGTTGAGAAATGTTTATGGGGGTGTTTCAAAGAGGTTTTGACTTTGGTTGGGCTTTGATTTTGGGGTTTGGGCTCATTTGGGTTAGGTTTGGGTTTAGGTCAAAATTGGGCCTTTTAGCTTTGGGTTGAATTTGAGTGGGGTTTGGGTCTAGATTTTGGGAAAATCATGTTAGTGTTTTGCTTGTGGGGATGCTAAGGAAGATTTAGAAAAGATTTGGGGTTAATTGGAGTTGAATTGGGTGAGTTTGGGTTAGGTTTAGGTTATGGGTCCAAATTGGGCTTTAAGGCCAAAAGTGGAATTGGATCCAAATATCAATCAAATTGGACTTGGGTTTGGTCTAGATTGGTTTTGGGAATGTTGAATTGAAGTTTTGAATTGAATTGGACCAGAATTTGGGTCAATTGGGTAGGTTTGGTTTGACATTGGGTTCACTTAGGGTTAAAATGGGTCAAATTGGGGGTTTTGACAAAAGTAGGGTAAATTGACAAAATTGGCCCATGGTGTAGTTGAACAAAATGAAATTGGGAATATTGGGGATTTTCTGGAATTTTCTGGGAATTTTCTGAATTTTTGGATTTTTAGGTCAAGAGGGGTATTTTGGGTATTTGGAGGGTATTGGGAGGTATTTTTGGAATTTTTGGTATTTTTAGGTATGGATGATCAATTGAGTGATGTGGAAATGTTTGGGATTGATTTTGGGGAATTTTGGGTGATTTGGAAATTTTGAAAAATTTAGGTAATTTCAAGGGCTTTGGGTAGGTTCGGCGGGTGTAGGGTCCCAGGGGTCAAAAATTAAAAATTTGGAAAAATGAAGATTGGGTGAATATAAGTGGAATAAAATTATTTTGGTTGAGCCATGAAGTCACATCAAGCCCACGTGAGCCATGAAGGGACTCATTTGAGGCATTCACTATGTTGTTCCTAACCCTCTTAGCCAAGGGCTTAGGGGTTAAGGATCATCCATGTGAATCACCTACATGAGTCAGGAGGTCAAGTTAGGTATGGGTGTGGTTTTAGGAGGTGTGTGAAAGTGTAGTGTATGAGTGTAGTGTGTGTGTAAGTCAGCCCCTTCACCAGACCAAGCTACCCAGAGGCGGTCCTAAGGCCAAAGAGTCCTATAGGAACTCATCCTTTAAACTTCCACATTTGATTTCAACCCTCTAGGTGATTAGGGGTCTACAGTCAAGTTTGTGGAGTTTGCAGGGAGTTAAGAAGTGGTTTGAAATTCTAGATGGTGGATCCCTATTCTAGTCCTCTAAGATAGTTAAAGGAAAAGCCTAAGGCTAGATCCTAAGTACTAAAAAGAAGAAGAGAAGACCTCATCAAAAATGAGGTCAACAAATGGACCCCCAATAGGTGTGGTGAGCTGACGGAGCACACCGCGCGTATTAGTGTTGACCGAAACGATCAGCAAAACCAACACAGATGTCCAATTGACAAACTTAGGACGAAGTAGAAGAATTTCCGCTGGGGAGTGTCAAGTATATCTCTGAAACTGGAGATCCCTGAACTCTCGCTGGGGAAAGGAAAAGGAGGTGAATTCCAAATCACATGATCTGGGGGAATTTCGATTTAGATTTCATTTTGTTTCAATTTAAGTGTGAATGTGTAATTTTAGATTTTTATTTTTTTTTTATTTTAGATTGAAGTTTGATTTAAAATTAATTATAGAAAATTTGGATTTGAGACGAGAATTGAAACCTAGGTTCCAATCTCGGGATTGCAAAGAAAACTGGAATTTAGGTACCAGCCTCGGAGTGAGAATCGGAGTTTAAGTGTCGATTGAAAAAGATGAGAATCAGAATTTAGGTACTGATTTCGAATGGGATGAGAATTGAAATTTAAGTATCAATCTCGAAAGAGAGTCGAAATTTAGGTATCGACCTCGAAAAGGATGAGAATCAGAATTTAGGTACTGATCTCGGAATGAGAACTGGAATTTAGGTACCAGTCTCGAAAATGAGAGTTGAAATTTAGGTATCAATCTCGGAAGAGAGTCAAAATTTAGCTATCGACCTCGAAAATGATGAGAATCAGAATTTAGGTACTGATCTCGGAATGAGAACTATAATTTAGGTACTAGTCTCGCAAGGAGAGCTGGAATTTAGGTATCAATTCGAAAGAGAATTGAAATTTAGGTATCGATCTCGGAGTGAGAACCGGAATTTAGGTACCAGTCTCGGAAATTTTGAATTGAAATTTAGGTATCAATTCAGATGAGAATCGAAAATTAGGTATCGATCTCGGAGTGAGAACTGGAATTTAGGTACCAGTCTCAGAAATTTTGAATTGAAATTTAGGTATCGATTCGTATGAGAATCGAAATTTAGGTATCGATCTCGGAGTGAGAACTGGAATTTAGGTACCAGTCTCGGAAAATTTGAATTGAAATTTAGGTATCAATTCGGATGAGAATCGAAATTTAGGTATCGATCTCGGAATGAGAAATGGAATTTAGGTACCAGTCTCGGAAATTTTGAATTGAAATTTAGGTATCAATTCAAAAGAGAATCGAAATTTAGGTATCGATCTCGGAGTGAGAACTGGAATGTAGGTACCAATCTCAGAAATTTTGAATTGAAATTTAGGTATCAATTCAAAAGAGAATCGAAATTTAGGTATCGATCTCGAAGTGAGAACTGGAATGTAGGTACCAGTCTCGAAAATTTTGAATTGAAATTTACTATGGAGATTTGGATTTAGCGGGAGATCGAAATGAGGTATGAAAGTGTTTCATATCCCATGGGAATCAATCAAAGTCTGACTACTTGGCGAAGTGTACAAACCCATGCCATCCGGATAAAATTGAAAATTCTTCGTGATTCTGAAATCATCCCGAGAGAGGGTTTCAAGGGAGGTCTAGAATAGATCTTAATTTGAAGAAGGATTGGAGTATTTGAGAAGATGGGTTTAAACTGGAATTCAATTTGAGCTTTAAATTTGTTTTGTTTGTCCTTTAACTATCCCGTTTTTGTTGTTTATTTGGTGTTCATGTGGATTTGGTGTTTGACATTTTTAGATTTTTTTTTTAGGAAAGTTTTCTTTTATTCTCTCTTTTTATTTATTTCTGTTTTTTGTTCGAAGTTCATTTAACTTTAATGGCGTTTCCCAGTCAATTTGCACAAAAGAGGTGAAGGCCAAAAATGTGACATGGTCACTTTCATTCCAATCATGTCGAAGATACATCATACAACTCGATCTGGAATATATCTCATACAATCCATGTAAACTCAAAACGGACTATGTATGATCTTCGTCGATCCATCCAAAGAAGCATCTGTCAAAGATCCATGTCTGAATAGTGGGGTACATGGTCAATAACATCACCTTCCAAGCCATCCTTGGCAAGGATGCCGTATGGATGTACATTGGAGGTGAGATATTTTCCATGTAACTCACGACTCGTAAGGCCGGAGGCTCTCTAGCTCCGGTCCGGGCCGGAAATGGTAAGGTGTCTTCCCGTCGTCCATCCTTCGAAAGTAACCGAGATCCGCTTCACCGGTACTCCCGGTATGCAATGATTAGCGATATCCGCTCCGTTGCCCTTCGCATCATGACGGAACCTACCGGTAATGGTATCTTCACCGGCCCTCGGAACTCACCCGGGCCTCGCTATCCGGAGGTCGATCCGAACATGATGTTACACTCATTCAGGAAAGAGATCGTGCAGAAGGTCCGACAAAGTCGTGGTGATCTATGTGTGGGGGTATGCGATCACCTTGCTTGTAGATGTTAATAATGCAGCTATTGGGTATGCAATCTGCCGGCAGTACCCTCCATGTTATCAATCTCTTTACCATTCTCCTGATGACTAGTGGCATCGGATCCACTTGGCCAGGACGGAGTATTCCCGGAGGGTTTCCCTTCCTGTCTTCCGCAAAGTTGTAACAGCATCCACATTTTATTGTGATTCTTCCTTTCCCTGGCATCCATTTCCGGGGTTCTGAGTATGTGTTTTCCCTTAGGCGGCCTGCTCGGCCCATTCTTTTCAAATCTCGGATACAATCCACGATTTGCTGTTGTTCATATTCTAAGAATACGACTGTATGTAGCTCGAGGCCCTCTAGTATATTGATCCTTTTGCATTTAATTCTCTCGAAGTATTCAAAGGTTTTCTTTTCGACATTCTGCATTCTCTCCGGCTCGTATTCGGAATATCTGCAGATGGCGAGGCCTGGTGACATATTGTGGGATATACGGTTCAATCCCTTCACGCTCTCCTGCATACCTCGGCTCCTCGGGGATGATGTTCGTCGGGACATCCCCCGGGGTTGCTTCTGCAACAAGGTCATGCATTACTGGTGGTTCTATCCGGTGGCGTGGTAGCCTTCTTTCTTCTGGTCTTTGTGAGATTTCCCTGGTCCTTTCTGTTATCCTAGGAGCTGGCCTCCTTTCTCCAGGTTCCTGGTGAACCGGTGTCCTTGAAGTGTACGTACTGGTAGTAGCAACTGTCTCGTCATGCTGGTCCGCAGCTAGTTTTGTTAACATCTTACGGATATGACGATTCTTATTTCTTTGTTGCGTTGCTGTGAGAGTAGCTCTTCGAACTTCTTGAATCTCTGCGGGTGCGGCGCTGACAAGCCTGCCCTCTGCTGTAGCGACTACAGACTTCATTTTCTTGTCTTCTTCAGTGTTTGCCTTTCTTTTCTTCGTCGTCGGATTGGTGGCTTGGGCCACCCACTTTCATCACTCGTCCGCCCGGCGGCTCTTCTCGGTCAACTCGGGACCCGGTCACTTTCCTCGTATCGTAGGCTCGCCGGTGCGAAATCTGAGTCAATCTCGATTATCGCTCCATCTTTCACCCTCTTTTCATCGAGTGCAAGATTTACACCATTTCTAAAGTTCAGGACCAACCGCCCGCTCGACATTTCCCTGCGAAAAGACAAGGAAAAGGATCAGGGGCTGTACTAAGAACAAGAACATTAAGAAAATGTTTATTAAAGGCATTTTTTTTTTGTATTTTCAAATTTAACAGGAATGAAGTGGGATAAGATCAGGAAAGAGATTTTGATTTGGAAAAGAAAACAAGGAAAACTTTATTATCATGATTTTATTTATTTTAGCACATTTTATTATTTTTTGGGTTCGGACCCAATCATAAGTAATTACTTCGCCCGTGTTTCTTAGGGATGAAGAATTCATTCCTTCGAAACATCGGGTAGCGTAATACTTTTTCAAGTATCGTCCGTTGATCGGAAGCATATGTCGTTCTCCCTGACAATTCACTAGCTGGTAGGAACCTCCTGAGTATACTGCTTCAACCACAAACGGCCCTTGCCAAGTGGGTTCAAATTTTCCTCCTATCTTGCGGTGTGCAAGAATAGGTCTTTTGGGAACGAGAACTAAGCAACCAACTTTGAAAGTTCTTGGGCGGACCATTTTGTCATGGGTTTGAACCATCTTAGCTTGGTATAGTTCTAAATTCTGTTGCGCTGCAAGTCTTTTCCCTTCCGAGCTTTCTAATTCTTCTAGTCAGTAATTTGGCATTCTCTTCTGTCGTGATCTTGTTTGCAATCGCAATTCGAGTGAAGGAAGCCGAACCTCTAAAGGTAACACCGCCTCGGACCCATACACCGGAGCGTAAGGTGTAGCTTCGAGTAGGAGTTCGTAGGTTGTCCCAGTAGGCCCATAAGGCTTCTAACAACTTCTCGTGCCAATTTCTCTTATTATCGTCCAAAATTTTCTTTAAAATTTGAACGAGAGTTTTATTAAAAGCCTCGGCGAGGCCGTTTGCTCTTGGGTAGTAAATTGTTGAGTATCGCCGATCGATTCCGTGTCTCCCGACAAAATTGTTGATTTGCGTGCTTCGAATGCCGACCCATTATCCGAGATGATCCTCGCGCGGCACTCCGAAACGGTAGACAACTTGATTTTGAAAACCGTAGCACGTGGTGTGCTTTCACTTCTCTAAGTGGAACCGCCTCGCCCACTTGGAAAAGTAAGTCGTAGCCGCAAGAATGAAGCGATGTCCTTTCGAAGATGGTGGTTCTATCGGACCCACTATATCTGTGCCCCAACATTCAAATGGCCACGACGCATCGGATGTAGCACATTTGGAGGTTGGTGTAGAACCACTCCGTGCACTTGCCATTGGTGACAGCTCTTGGCGATTTTCATGCAGTCGATCATCATCGAGGGCCAGTAGTACCCTAGTCTTTTAATTTTCATTTTCATCTTCGGACCCGATCGGTGAGCGCCACGAGTCCCGAATGTACCTCTTTAACGAATTCACGGGCCTCGGACCCGCTTAGGCACCTTAGCCACATTTGATCAAAAGACCTTCGTATAATGTGTTGTTTATTAAGGCGTAAGACAGAGTTCTTTTCTTGATCCGATGGCCAACGACCTATCATCCGGTAGTTTTCCCGTTTGCGGGTAGTCTATTAATGGTCGTCGCCAATCTTCTCGTATTTTCCGTCACCGTTGCAACCGATCCTTTTTCTTTTCCGATTTGTGCATTGTGTCTATGTCGAGCCGTGATAGGACCCGACGTCCGTGAACCGACACTTCCATCGATTCATCTTGCAAACAGGAAAATTTTTTTGCGAGACGGGCTAAAGCATCTGCTAAAGCATTTTCTTTTCTGGGAATTTTGTAGATCGTCACATTTGGAATTTGTTCCAATAGCTGCATGACATACTAGAAGTATTGCTCGAGTCTTGGTTTTAAAATTCTATACTGTCCGGCGATCTGTTGAATGATTAACTGCGAATCCCCGTAGATGTTGATGTCTGTTATTCCCATCTGAATGATTAATTCCAGTCCTGTTATGAGGGCTTCGTATTCTGCTTCGTTGTTTGTACAAGGTTCTGTTAAGTGGTAGGAGTATCTTAACATCCCCCGTTCCGGTGTTATAAAAATTAGCCCGATTCCTGCCTTACCAGGCAATATCACTTGCGAATCTTCGTCTTTGTGTGCTGAAGATGCTCCGTCGAAATATAATTCCCAATGTCGATCATCGTGGTCTTCTAGGCTCATTATTTGTTCATCTGGCAAATCGTCATTGAGGGGAGATTCTGCCGGCAAAGGGTGTGCTGCGAGAAAGTCTGCTAAGACTTGTCCCTTTACGACACGAAGAGGCACGAGAGTTATATCGAATTGCAATAATATCATTCACCATCTGGCAAGCTTGCCGGAAAGTGTTGGACGAGTCATCAAGTATTGCAATGGATTGAATTTCGAGATCAGGTTGACCTTATGAGAAAGCATGTAGTGCCCGAGCTTTTGAGCGGCGAAGATCGGGGCCAAACAATGCTTTTCGATTGCGGGATACCTTACTTCCGTCGGAAGTAAACGACGGCTTAAGTAGTAAAGAGCATTTTCTTTACCCTCATCATCGACCGGGCTAACAGTGGCTCGAGAGAGTCGTCTAAAGCCGCGGTGTAAAGTATCGACGGTCTACCCGAGACTCGGGGTTGCTAAGACAGGAGGTGTCATTAAATATTGTTTAATGTCCTCGAAGGCCTTCTGGCATTTCTCTTCCCAAATAAATTTGGCGTCCTTTTTAACTAGTGCCGAGAAAGGCTGACACCTACCTGACAAGTTCGAGATAAAGCGTCGAAGATATGCCAGCTTCCCTTGAAAAGATCGTAGTTGTTTTAAGGTTTTGGGAGGCGGCATTTCTAAGATAGCTTTAATCTTTTCCGGGTCGATTTCAATTCCACGATGTCGGACAACGAATCCTAAGAATTTCCCGGAGGTGACGCCGAAGGCGCATTTTAAGGGATTCTTCTTAAGGTTAAATTGTCTTAATCGTTCGAAAACAATTCTCAAATCCTACAGGTGGTTTTCCTTTACTTTGCTTTTGATGACCACATCGTCCACGTAGCATTTGACTTTATTGTGGATGAGATCATCAAAAATTCTTGTCATCGTTCTCTGGTATGTTGCTCCTGCGTTCTTCGATCCGAATGGCATCACTCGTGTAGCAATATACTCCGATCGGCGTTCTGAATGCTGTAAGCTCTTCATCTTCTGGAGCCATTTTTATCTGGTTGTATCCTGAAGATCCATCCATGAATGAAAATATCTCATGCGTCGAAGCAATGTCGATCATTAGTTCGGGATCGGTAGAGGGAATTCATCCTTCGGACATGCCTTGTTTAAATCTCCGAAGTCCCCACAAATTCCGATCCGACCATTCTTCTTTCGACCGGCACCACATTGGCTAACCGGGTCGGGTATTGTTCTTCACGGATAAATTTGGCGTCTATTAGCTTTTTAACTTCGGCTATGACTTGTTGTTCGATTTCTAGACGCATTCTTCCGGGACCTTGTCCGACGGGATAGAAGTAGGATCCACTCCTAGCTTATGGACTGCGACCTCCGGAGCTAATCCCGGCATCTCATCGTAGCTCCAAGAAAAACAGATCTTTAAATTCCATTAATAACTTGATTATTTCTTCGAGTCTTCTTTATTGAGTAAGGAGCTAACAAAGGTAGGTCTAGGCTCTTCTGCTAGTACCTAAGTTAACTTCCGTTAACTCATCTATTGTAGATTTAATCTCTTCTTCGAATTCCGGTGGAGCGTCTCCAATTTGTAAATCTTCGAGTTCGTCCGTAGTTTCCATGCGGCTTTCATTAGGTTCGCAAGTGACAACTAAGCAAAATTCGAGTATCATCAACCGATCCTACCGTACCAAATCCGAGTCCATGTTTTGAATTGGGTGGACGACCGGAGTTATTCCATAATTTTTCAAAATGTTGTGATTGACCTTTTGTCCATTGTCGAGGTAAGAAACCACGTTGAATTAAACTTTGAACACAAGGAGAGTACCACTCAAAAGGTAATTCCATTAATTCTGATGAAGTGACATCTTCAAATTGTACATTATGCTCAGTTTTGGAGGAAGTAGCACCACGGTAGAATTTGATTGGCTTAGCACCGTTGCTACGTACCTCTTTGACCACCATACCCTCGATCTTGTTAGAATGGATCGGGGTTAGGGTCATAGTATGTACGTAGTGGTTAATCTTCTCGTACATTGATTTGTATTCTTCATTCTTTTCATCTTCGAGGGAGATCTTGAATTGCGGTTTCTTCCGACTTATTGTTGTCGCTTCTTGCTTGATTTCTTTTTCTTCTTCAGAACTATCTTCCCAATCAACATTGATGGCTGGTTTCCTCTATCCGACAGTCCTAACATCTCTACCACGGCCTCGTCCCCGGCCTCGACCTCGGATGCGAGTTGTGGAGAAACCTTCACCATCTCGCCGGAAGGGAGTGGTGAGTGACTGTTGGACTAGAACTTCGGGTTCTTCGTTGTCCCGAACTTTCTTTGCTTCATTTATTATGGTATCTCTGGAGAAGATTGTTTTCTTCGGTGGTGCATAATAAGTCGCGTCTTCATGGATTCCAATTTCATGTATGGAGAATGGTTGTAAGTCACCTTTGATGCACTGTTCCCCTCCATCGTAGTATTTGATGCACTCGATGTAGAGATGATGGTACCATCCTCATTTTCATGTATCCATGGTCGGCCCGGTAGAGCGTTGAACGACGTTTCGAATCAATTATGTGAAATTTTGCGGTTGTCTTTGCTAAATCACTGGTCTTCATTAGTAGCGTTATTGATCCGAGGGCTCTTTCTCCTTTCTGGTTGAATCCTCTTAATAACATTTTGTCGGCCTCGAGTTCACGAGCATCAATTTCCAAATATGCTAGTGTTCGAAGACTCATTATATTGATTGATGCTCCTGGATCCACCAATACTCTGGAGAGTGTAAACTTCCCAATCGTAACTAAAATGTACAAAGGTCGGTTGTGGTCTGTCGTCCCAAGTAGTAGGTCATTGTCTCGTGAAGGTAACACCTCGTCGTTCCTTTAACGAGCAAACCTCATCTAAGGAATCTCCGGCCATTTGAGCTAAGAAAATTTTCGGATCGAGTAAGGCCTCGATCGAGCTTCTCTCATCTCCTTTGATAAGATGAGAGCGTCGTAGATGCTCGGCTTGGTCGGTAGTTTCCTAAGATGGGCTAGCACGTTGTAATCCACTTTATTTCCATGCGTCCCGGCTTCTTCTCGAATGGGTATTTCTTCTGCCGGGTTGGTTCTTCTTGAACAACCACCTGCTTTCCTTTGTCCTTTGGACCCATTCTCGGAGGTAGAACTCTTCCACTTCTTAAGTTGACTTCTGTAATTTCTTCTGAATTTAGTGTTGAGCTTGCTGGTGTTTCTTCCTGAATCGGAATGACAGGCTCTTCCGGATTAGCATCGCAGTCCGAAGGCTCTAAATCTATTGTGATCGGAGCTCCTCGAAACTCGCAGATAGACTCGTTGCTTGTTGAACTCTCGTAGCCTCTTTGATGGATGTTTTCTTCTTCATTTTAATCGTCGAGATTGTGTATGATTTGAGAATTGTCGTTGGTATCGAAATCAATGTCCGGATTGTCACTAGTTACGTAATTGTTAGAAACAATCAAAACGTAGCCAACGCCATCACCCTTATCATTATATGATCCCACCGAAGTGAGCAGATAATCATAAAGAGTCAGAGGTTCGAGGGATTTCTCCCCCGAATCAGAAACAACTATCCTAGGATAAGCAGCCCCTAGTCTAGCCTTAGGAGCCTCGGTCCTCTCTTCTTCGTCGATTTTCTTCTCTTCAATCGTCTCCTGTTGAGGTGGTTCTTCTATCGCAAGTGATAGTGCCGACTTGGCAGGTTTCGAACTCTGAATTGAAGCTCGCACCGAAGCGGTTTGGATGTTGTCTAAAATCTTTTTCGAAGACCTTGTCCAAGCGGTAGTCCATCCATCGTCAGTCGTATAGGGATCTATCTGAATGATGGGATCAGTTGAGATAACATTGACGGAACCTCCTTTCTGGGGTTCCTTCATGTACTCCTTCGGGATTGTTATATTCCCTTTCCGAAGGTTGTCATTGAGCCAACTTTTGAAGGTAATGCAATCTTCTATCTTGTGTCCAAACATCCGGTGATAAGGGAAAAAGTTGGGATCACCTTTCTTGTTGACTTCCTCCGGTCTCTTAGGCTCGGAAGCCTGGAAATCGGAGTCTTCATCGGACTACGGAACATTTTCGGCATCGCTTCATTCTTGAATGGATATTCCCCGCTCGAAGCTCCCTTAATGTACGTTGCGGACGAGGCGGTTGTTCATACTCGTGGAGATGAGTCGATAGCTGGGTCGGGGTTGTTGATAATTCTCGTTGAGATTGATGCGGCCGTTCAGACGATATTTGTATCGGTTGCTTGCCTTTGTCGACTGCTGCAACAATCCCAGATTTCTTTTCAAAGGTCTTCACAGGCTTTTGCTTGTCCGTCTTGTCGGCGAAACTTAATTGCTTTGCCTCCTCTTGCAAGCTCCCGGCCTTGCTTAACAACTTCTCGAAAGTTTTAATAGTGAATCCATTGAGGAGAAGTGCTTATCGGGCCGTGAATGCTTTTAAGTAAGATGCCGATCGCATGTTGTTCTTGTAGTTGTGGTTCACACTTCATGCTTAAGTTCCTCCATCGAAGTATGTAATCCACCAAAGTTTCGTTCGGTCTTCGCTTCTCTACCACTAGATCACCTATAGTGATGTGGTGCCGAGCTCCGGCGAATTGCTTCGATGAAAAGGTTTTCTAGTTCGAGAACGTCTTTACCGAACCATTTGGTAATTCCGCATACCAGTCGAAGGCGATCCCTGACAGGCTGCTGACGAACTGTCGGAAGAGTAATGCATCGCTCCCACCGGCATTGCAACAACTGGCACGAAAGTGTGCAACATGCTGTCAGGGGTTCCCGGTTCCATCGAAGGTCTTGAACAGAGGTGGTACGAAGCCTTTGGGTATTGGACAGCGTCGAATTCTTTCGGGTAAGGTCTACCCGTCCGAATGGATGTCCCGCTCTTTGATTGTGCTAAGGCTTCTCGCACCTGCTGTTCCACCAAGCTCTTGATATCCTTTTCAGGAATCATACTTTGTGTTGTATCTTTCTTTAGCTGATCATCCCCGTTGACGGACGTAATCTCCTTTCCTCCGTCTGCAATGTGAATGACCTCTGGGGGTGTCTCTCTTTGGGGTTGCACTTGACTCTGGAGAGTGGCTAGGGCTATAGCCATCTCTTCCATCCTCTTCGCCATTTTGGGCGATCGTATCGTCTTTCTCTTGAAGCTGTCTTCTCATTACTTCTAGCTCCTCTCTTTCGCGAGGCCGGCAGAGCACCTTGTGAAGCCGACGAAGCTCGTGTTTCGACCATGTTGATTTCTCGCATACTCGTCGTCCATGAATTCCGATGAATCAATCTCGTCTCCGAATTTCTCTTCTCTTTCTTTTGCTAGTCGTCGAATATCGGTCCTCAACTTTTCCATGGCGTCTTCTAGCGGTCTTTTCCGTGCATCTTCACGCTTGTCGTGTGATAGCTCGTCGGGTTCCCTTCTCGCGAGTCCCCTTTACTGCAAGTAGGCACTTTCTTCGCATTCAAGTCTCCCGGCGAGACTTTCTTTCTCAGAGCCGTTGTTTCAATCTCGACCGTCCGATAGTGGGACGCCATACCATCCTTCTACCGGCAGAAGGTCTAGGACCAGATGGTCTGTCAGCCAAATGCTGGAAGGTGGTATCCTCCCTAATCTGTAATCTTGAAACGACGACAGGCGGACTAGCCTTCATCCTTTTACTTGGCTTTTCTGTCACGATGGCAGGTTCTACTCGGGGCCCAAGACGGGATTTGACTGGCACCCGCCCTATCCTTCGTAGAATCTCCGATACGGGGCATTTCTCTTTCTTCGCTAGTTTCTCGACTACGATCTGTAGTCGGGCAAATGGCGTAATCCTAGCCCTTTTCCTTCTGTTGTCATCGTAGTATGCTGGTCGAGGTAATGTAGAAGCAATCCTGCGGACATTTTCCTCGTCAGTTGCGGCGGAATGGGGATGGAATCTGTTTCCTTCCAAAAAGGGTGTATCTTCGAGCAATGGTATGTATTCGGTAGTGGTGTGTACTCGGGGATTTCGGGATTTCCTCAGGAAAGCAACTTCAACGGCTTTGGCCTTCCCGGCAATCTTCCTACTTCGTTCCTTCTTCGGGTCCGTGTTAGTGATGGAATTCTTGAGTCGGACCCGATTTCAAAAACGGAAGGTCTCACAGAAAGTCCGTACCCTCCACGAGTAACAAGTTCACCATAGTTCGGATCTCCTTCCCCTTTAATTTGGCGTAGCCGGTGTAGGTGCGAAACAACTAGACCGAGTAGGGGTAGCAAGAACGGTCCTCCTGCGGACAAGCAGTACTCCTCTCGATCGGGATCTTTCGCAGGGGAGGAAACTCTTGGGTCGACTTAAGGTCGAACTCGATCGGCGGCTTCTTAGCTTCAGATACTTTGTTTGTCAGTGCGAAAAGGGAAACGTCGGTAATCTTGACATTCGTGTTCTCAAATCCTTGTCCAAACCGGATGATCCCATTGTCGGGCAGCTCATCCTTATAAACAGCGAAGTTCAGTCCATTGGTGAAGGAGAAAATCAGCTTTGGGGCTTCCATTTCGCAGGGTAGATTCTGGTTGTCGATCCCAAGTTATGCTTCTTCTCTTTAGGACGAAAAGAAAGGAATTGAAAAGAGTCCGAACACATTCTTGTTCATGTATTTATAAGAAGGAATCATTTGTTAAAATAATCATTTATTAAAGGGTTTGTTTATTTAGAACGGAATGTTTAAAGGTGTAGAGAAGGTAATGAATCCGATTCGCAGTTGGAAAGGAAAAGAAAGTCTTATGCAAGACTTCTCGACTCGAAGGATCACTCCTAAACTAATACCTATTGGGGGTCCACCCCACCTCAGAAATGAGGTAGAAGGATCTCGGAACCTCTCTGTTTAGGGGTGTCTAAACAGTGGCTCCTAAATCCGAGAGAATGTTGGCTATACTTGTTCAAGGTAGAAATGAACATAGTATTCCAACGGAAAGAAGGGTAGTTTGACCCATTAAGGACATGGATACACTACCGATTTTTGAAAGCAGAATTATTTGATTAAAATGGAGAGAGGAATCATTCCCTACGGAGTCGCCAGAAGTTGTCGGCATATTTTTAGGTCATGTATTTTATTTTAAAAAGGGGTCGCCTAACAGAAGTTGTCGGCGAATTTTTAATAAATAATTTGAAAAGTAGTATTTGATTTTTGAAAATAATTTTAAATTTGAAGATTTTAAGATATGAAATCAAGCCGGTCTCACATCCCAAATAGTTTATATAAACGAGCACCACATCACAAACTGTGTATCTATCCCTAAGGATAGACACACTGCTTAATGGTGGGGCTCGATTAAATAAACTAGAAGATTTGTGACATCCGTTTGGTCTGCGAACCAATTTTATAAGCCGACAAATTCCACCGCTTAATATGAAAGCATTAAACGGGGTTTATATTACACGGTTCTTTAAAATTCCCTATAAGGGCAAGCCCCTATAGTTAATTACACCTTAAGTGATGGGAATCATCTAAGAAAACTCTCGATAATAATCAATAATTCTGCTCTCAAGAATTTCAAAGTTTAAGTATTCAAAGGATTGAATTTTGGAATTTCAATAGGGAATGGATCAAGTTTGGAACATTTTGTTTTGAGAATTCAAAGGAAGAAAGGTAGGAGAAATTACGGATTCGAAGTGAACTTCGGTAATTTCCCGACTGTCCTATTGTTTGGCTTGAATTTAGGAAAATCCTAATGTCTA
>JAKZJZ010002625.1:0-14957 GCA_022702705.1 Papilionanthe hookeriana x Papilionanthe teres
GAATCTCGTGGGCGCGGCGCCGACAAGTATGCCCTCCGCCGTAGCGACTACGGACTTGATTTTCTTGTCATCTTTAGTGTTTGTTTTTCTTTTCTTCTTCATTTGGATTGGTGGCTTGGGTCACCCACTTTCATCACTTGTCTGCCGGGCCGGTTCCTCTCGGTCAGCTGGGATCCGAGTCACTTTCACAGTACTATAGGCTCGTCGGTGCGAAGTCCGAGTCAATCTCGATTATCGCTCCATCTTTCACCCTCTTTTCATCGAGTGCAAGGCTTACGCCATTTCTAAAGTTCGGGACCAACCGCCGTTCGACATTTCCCTTCGAAAAGACAAGGAAAAGGATCGGAGGCTGTACTTAAGAACAAGAACATTAAGAAAATGTTTATTAAAGACGAGTTTTTTTTATTACTCTTATATTTTTAAATTTAACGGGAATGAAGTGGGATAAGATCGGGGAAGAGATTTTGATTTGGAAGAGAAAACAATGAAAACTTTATTATCATGATTTTATTTATCTTAGCACATTTTTTATTATTTTTGGGTTCGGACCCGGTCATAAGTAATTACTTCGCCTGTGCTTCTAAGGATAAAGAATTCATTCCTTCGAAACATCGGGTAGCGTAATACCTTTTCAAGTATCGTCCATTGATCGGAAGCATATGTCGTTCTCACAGCAATTCACTAGGCGGTAGGAACCTCCACGAGTATCTTGCTTCAACTACGAACGGCCCTTCCCAAGTGGGTTCAAATTTTCCTCACTATCTTGCGGTGTGCGAGGATAGGACTTTTGAGAACGAGAACTAAGTCACCAACTTTGAAGGTTCTCGGGCGGACCAATTTGTCATGGGCTTGAACCATCTTAGCTTGGTATAATTCTAAATTCTGCTGCACTGCAAGTCTTTTCCCTTCCAGGCTTTCTAATTCCTCTAGTCATAATTTGGCATTCTCTTCTATCATGATCTTATTTGTATACGCAATTACGAGTGAAGGAAGGCTGAACCTCACAAAGGTAACTACTTGCCTCGGACCCATACACCGGAGCGTAAGGTGTAGCTTGAGTAGGAGTTACGAAGGTTGTCCAGTAGGCCCATAAGGCTTCTAATAACTTCTCGTGCCAATTTCTCTTATTATCGTCCAAAGTTTTCTTTAAGATTTGAACGAGAGTTTTATAAAAGCCTCGGCCCGGGCCGTTTACTCTTGGGTAGTAAATTGTTGAATATCGCCGGTCGATTCCGTGTCTCCCGACAATATTGTTGATTTGCGTGCTTCGAATGCCGACCCATTATCCGAGATGATCCTGCACGGCACTCCGAAACGGTAGACAACTTGGTTCTTGAAAAGCGTAGCACGTGGTGTGCTTTCACTTCTCTAAGTGGAACCGCTCTCGCCCACTTGGAAAAGTAATCCGTAGCCGCAAGAATGAAGCGATGTCCTTTTGAAGATGGTGGTTCTATTGGGACCCACTGCTATCCGTGCCCTAACATTCGAATGGCCACGATGCAATTGTCGGATGTAGCACATTTAGAGGTTGGTGTAGAACCACTCCGTGCACTTGGCATTGGTGACGGCTCTTGGCGATTTTCATGCGGTCGGTCATCATCGAGGGCCGTAGTACCCTAGTCTTTTAATCTTCATTTTCATCTTCGGACCCGATCGGTGAGCGCCACGCAGGCCACGAATGCACCTCTTTAACAATTTCACGGGCCTCGGACCCGCTTAGGCACCTTAGCCACATTTGATCGAAAGCCCTTCTGTATAACGTGTTGTTTATTAATGCGTAGGACAGAGTTCTTTTCTTGATTTGATGGGCTAGAGACCTATCGTCTGGTAGCTTTCTCCGTTTGCGGGTAGTACGTTAATGGCTGTCGCTCGATCTTCGTGTTTTTACGTCACTTGTTAAGCGATTTTTCTTCTTTTCCTGATTTGTGTATCGTGTCTATGTCGAGCTGTGATAGGACCTGACGTCCATGAACTGACACTTCTACTGACTCATCTTTCAAGCATGCAAATTCTTTTGCGAGGCGAGCTAACGCATCTGCTAAAGCATTTTCTTTTCTGGGAATTTTGTAGATCGTCACATTCAGAATCTTTTCCAACAAATTTGTATAGCTTCATTGGAAGTATTGCTCGAGTCTTGGCTTTAAAATTACATCTTGTCCGGCGATACGTTGAATGATTAAGCTGCGAATCCCGTAGATGTTGATGTCCGTTATCCCCATTTGAATAGCTAATTCCGAGTCTCGTTATGAGGGCTTCGTATTCGCTTCGTTGTTTGTACACGGTTCCGTCGAAGTGGTAGGAGTATCTTAACATCCCCCGCTCCGGTCTTATAAAGATTAGTCCGATTCCTGCCTTGCCGGGCACTATCACTTGCGATTCTTCGTCTTTGTGTGCTGAAGATGCTCCGTCAAAATATAATTCCCAACGTCGATCATCGGGGTCTTCTAAGCTCATTATTTGTTCATCTGGCAAATCGTCATTGAGAGGAGATTCTGCCGGCAAAGGGTGTCTTTGCGAAGAAGTCTGCTAGGACTTGTCCCTTTACGGCACGCAGAGGCACGAAAGTTATATCGAATTGCAATAATATCATTGACCATCGCGGCAAGTCCGCGGAAAGTGTTGGACGAGTCATCAAGTATTGCAATGGATTAAACTTCGAAATCGGGTTGACCTTATGAGAAAGCATGTAGTGCCTGAGCTTTTGAGCGGCGAAGATCAGGGCCAAACAATGCTTTTCAATTGCGGGATACCTTATTTCCGTCGGAAGTAAACGACGGCTTAAGTAATAAAGAGCATTTTCTTTACCCTCATCATTGACCTGGGCTAACAGGGCTCCGAGAGAGTCGTCTAAAGCCGCGGTATAAAGTATCAGCGGTCTACCTGAGACTGGGGCTGCTAAGATAGGAGGTGTCATTAAATATTGTTTAATGTCCTCGAAGGCCTTCTGGCATTTCTCTTCCCAAATAAATTTGGCGTCCTTTTTAACTAGTGCCGAGAAAGGCTGACACCTACCTGACAAGTTTGAGATAAAGCGTTGAAGATATGTCAACTTCCCTTGAAAAGATCGTAGTTGCTTTAAGGTTTTGGGAGGCGGCATTTCTAAGATAGCTTTAATCTTTTCCGGGTCGATTTCAATTCCACGATGTCGGACAACGAATCCTAAGAATTTCCCGGAGGTGACGCCGAAGGCGCATTTTAAGGGATTCATCTTAAGGTTAAATTGCCTTAATCGTTCGAAAATAATTCTCAAATCATACAATTGGTTGTCCTTTACTTTGCTTTTGATGACCACATCGTCCACGTAACATTCAACTTGATTGTGGATGAGATCATCAGAGATTCTTGTCATCGCTCTCTGGTAGGTTGCTCCTGCGTTCTTCAGTCCGAATGGCATCAACGTGTAGCAATATACTCCGATCGGCGTTCGAATCGTTGTAAGTTTTTCATCTTCGGGAGCCATTCTTATCCGGTTGTATCTCGAAGATCCATCCATGAATGAGAATATTTCGTGTGTTGAAGCAATGTCGATCATTAATTCGGGATCGGTAGAGGGAATTCATCTTTTGGACATGCCTTGTTTAAATCTCTCGAAATCCACACAAATTCCGATCGACCATTCTTCTTCTCTGATCGGTACCACATTGGCTAACCAAGTCGGGTATTGTTCTTCGCGGACAAATTTAGCGTCTATTAGCTTTTTAACTTCGGCTATGACTTGTTGTTCTACTTCTAAACGCATTCTTACGGGACCTTGTCGATCGAGACGAAGTAGGATCCACTCCTAGCTTATGGACTGCGACCTGCGGAGCTAAACACGGCATCTCATCGTAGCTCCAAGTAAAACAGATCTTTAAATTCCATTAATAACTTGAATATTTCTTCGGAGTCTTCTTTATTGAGTAAGGAGCTAATAAAGGTAGGTCTAGGCTCTTCGCTAGTACCTAAGTTAACTTCCGTTAACTCATCTATTATAGATTTAATCTCTTCTTCGAATTCTGGTGGAGCGTCTCCAATTTGTAAATCTTTAAATTCTTCTGTAGTTTCCATGCAGTTTTCATTAGACTCGCAAGTGACAACCAAGCAAAATTCGGTATCGTCAGCCGATCCTACTTGTGTCGAATCCGAGACCATGCTTTGAATTGGGTGGACGACCGGAGTTATTCCATAATTTTTCAAAATGTTGTGATTGACCTTTTGTCCATTGTCGAGGTAAGAAACCATGCTTGAATTAAATTTTGAACAAAGGGAGAGTACCACTCGAAAGGTAATTCCATTAATTCGATGAAGTGACATCTTCAAGTTGTACATTATTTTCAATTTTGGAGGAAGGAGCACCACGGTAGAATTTGATTGGCTTTGTACCGCCGCTACGTACCTCTTTGACCACCATACCCTCGATCTTATTAGAATGGATCGGGGTCAGGGTCATAGTATGTACATAGTGGTTAAACTTCTCGTACATCGATTTATATTCTTCATTCTTCTCATCTTCGAGAGAGATCTTGAATTGTGGCTTTTTCCGACTTATTATCGTCTGCTTCTTGTTTGATTTCTTTTTCTTCTTCGAGCTGTCTTCCCGATCAACATTGATGGTTGATTTCCTCTGTCCAATCGTCCTAACGTTACTGCCACGACCTCGTCCCCGGCCTCGACCTCGGATGCGAGTTGTGGAGAAACCTTCACCATCTCGCCGTAAGAGAGTGGTGAGTGACTGTTGGACTAGAACTTCAGGCTCTTCGTCGTCCCGAACTTTCTTTGCTTCATTTGTTATGGTATCTCCGGAGAAGATCGTTTTCTTCGGTGGTGCATAATAAGTTGCGTCTTCATGGATTCCAATCTCATGTACGGAGAATGGTTGTAAGTCACCTTTGATGCCTTTGTTCCCCTCCATCGTAGTATTTGATGCATCGATGTAGAGATGATGGTACCATCCTGTTTTCATGTATCCATGGTCGGCCCGATAGAGCGTTGAACGACGTTTCGAATCGATTATGTGAAATTTTGCGGTTGTATTTGCTAAGTCACCGGTCTTCATTAGTAGTGTTATTGATCCGAGGGCTCTTTCTCCTTTCTGGTTGAATCCTCTTAATAACATTTTGTAGGCTTCGAGCTCGCGAGCATCAATTTCCAAGTATGCTAGTGTTCCAAGGCTCATTATATTGATTGATGCTCCTGGATCCACCAATACTGCGGAGAGCGTAAACTTCCCGATTGTAAGCGAAATGTACAACGGTCGGTTGTGATCTGTTGTCCCAAGTAGTAGGTCATTGTCCGTGAAGGTAACACCTCGCTGTTCCTTTAACGAACCAACCTCATCTAAGGAATCTCCGGCCATTTGAGCTAAGCAAATTTCTGGATCAAGTAAGGCCTTGATCAGAGCTTCTCTCATCTCCTTTGATAAGATGAGGGCGTCGTAGATGCTCAGTTTGGCCGGTAGTTTCCTAAGATGGGCTAGTACGTTGTAGTCCACTTTATTTCCATGTGTCTCGGCTTCTTCCCGAATGGGTATTTCTTCTGCGGGGTTGGTTCTTCTTGAACAACCACACGCTTTCCTTTGTCCTTTGGACCCATTCTCGGAGGTAGAACTCTTCCACTTCTTAAGTTAACTTCTGTAATTTCTTCTGACTCTAGTATTGAACTTGCTGATGTCTCCTTCTGAATCGGAATGACAGGTTCTTCTTGATTAACTTCAGAGTCTGAAGGCTCTAATTCTATTGTGACTGGAGCTCCTCGAAACTCGCAAATAGATTCGTTGCTTGTTGAACTCTCGTAACCTCCTCGATGGATGTCTTCTTCGTCATCGTGATCGTCGAGATTGTGTATGATTTGAGAATTGTCATTGGTATCGAAATCGATGTCCGGATTGTCGCTAGTTACGTAATCGTTAGAAATAGTCAAAACGTAGCCAACGCCATCACCCTTATCATTATAAGATCCCACCGAAGTGAGCAGATAATCATACAGAGTCAGAGGTTCGAGGGAGTATTCCCCCGAATCCGAAACAACTATCCTAGGATAAGCAGCCCCTAGTCTAGCCTTAGGAGCCTCGGTCCTCTCTTCTTCGTCTATTTTCTTCTTCTCTTCAATCGTCTCCTGTTGAGGTGGTTCTTCATCGCAAGTGATAGTGCCGACTTGACAGGTTTCGAACTTTGAATTGAAGCTCGTACCGAGGCGGTTTAGATGTTGTCTAAAATCTTTTTTGAAGACCTCGTCCAAGCGGTAGTCCATCCATCGTCAGTTGCATAGGGATCTATCGGAACAATGAGATCATTTGAGACAACATTGACGGAACCTCCTTTCTGGGGTTCCTTCATGTACTCCTTCGGGATTGTTATATTCCCTTTCCGAAGATTGTCGTTGAGCCAACTTTTGAAGGTAATGCAATCTTCTATCTTGTGCCCGAAGCATCCGGTGGTAAGGGCAAAAGTTGGGATCTCCTTTCTTGTTGACTTCTTCGGTCTCTTAGGCTCGACGGCTAGAAATCCGGAGTCTTCATCGGATTACGAAACATTTTTGAGTCTTGCCTCATTCTTGAATGGATATTCCACTGCTCGAAGCTCCCTTAATGTACGTTGCGGACGAGGCGGTTGTTCATGCGTGGAGATGAGCGATAGCTAGGTCGGGGTTGTTGATAATTCTGTTGAGGTTGTTGTGGCCGTTCGGACGATATTTGTATCGGTTGCTTGCCTTTGTCGGCTGCTGCAACGATCCGGATTTCTTTTCAAAAGTCTTCGCGAGGCTTTTGCTTGTACGTCTTGTCGGCGAAACTTAATTGCTTTGCCTCCTCTTGCAAGCTCCCGGCCTTGCTTAACAACTTCTCGAAAGTCTTAATAGTGAATCCTTTGAGGAGAAGTGCTATCGGGCCGTGAATGCTTTTAAGTAAGATGCCGATTGCATGTTGTTCTTGTAGTTGTGGTTCACACTTCATGCTTAAGTTCCTCCATCGAAGTATGTAATCCACCAAAGTTTCGTTCGGCTTTTGCTTCTCTACCACTAAATCACCTATAGTGATGTGGTGCTGAAGCTCCGACAAATCGCTTGATGAAGAGGTTTTCTAGTTCGAGAACGTCTTCACCGAACCATTCGGTAATTTTGCATACCAATCAAAGGCGATCCACGACGGGCTGATGACGAATTGTCGAAGAGTAATGCATCGCTCCGGCCGGCATTGCAACAAGCGGCACGAAAGTGTGCAACATCTTGTCGGGGGTTCCCGGTTCCATCAAACGTTTTGAACGAGAGGTGGTACGAAGCCTTTTGGGTATTGGACGGCGTCGAATTCTTCCGGGTAAGGTCTACCCGTCCGAATGGATGTCCCGCTCTTTGATTGTGCTAAGGCTTCTCGCACTGTCTTGTTCTACCGAAGCTCTTGATATCTTTTTACGGAATCATACTTTGTGTTGTATCTTTCTTTAGCGATCATCCCCGTTGATGGATGTAATCTCCTTTCCTCCGTCTACTGATGTGAATGACCTGCGGGGGTGTCTCTCTTTGGGGTTGCACTTGACTGCGGAGAGTGGCTAGGGCTACTGACCATCTCTTCCATCCTCTTCGCCATTTGGGCGATCGTATCGTCTTTCTCTTGAAGCCGCCTCCTCATCACTTCCGGCTCCTCTCTTTACGCGGCTGCGAGGAGCACCTTGTGAAGGCGACGAAGCTCGTGTTTCGACCATGTTGATTTACGCATACTCATCGTCCATGAATTCCGATGAATCGATCTCGTCTCCGAATTTCTCTTCTCTTTCTTTTGCTAGTCGTCGAATATCAATTCTCAACTTTTCCATAGCATCCTCTAGCGGTCCTTTCTGTGCATCCTCGCAGTTGTCGTATGATAGCTGCCGGGTTCCCTCCTCACGAGTCCCCTTTACTGCAGTAGCACTTTCTTCGGATTCAAGTCTCCTGACGAGACTTTCCTTCTCGAGCTGTTGTTTCAATCTTAGCTGTCCGGTAGTGGGACGCCATACCATCCTTCTAGCGGCGAAGGTCCAGGACCAGATGGTCTGTCAGCCAAATGCTGGAAGGTGGTATCCTCCCTAATCCGTAATCCTGAAACGACGATAGGCGGACTAGCCTTCATCCTTTATTTGGTTTTTCTGTAACGATGGCGGGTTCTACTCGGAGCCCAAGACGGGATTTGACTTGCACCCGCCCTATCCTTCGTAGAATTTCCGATACGGGGCTTTTCTCTTTCTTTTCTAGCTTCTCGATCACAGTCTGTAGTCGGGCAAATGGTGTGATCCTAGCCCTTTTCTTTCTGTTGTCGTTGTAGTATGCGGGTCGAGGTAATGTAGAAACAATTCGCGGACATTTTCCTCGTCGATTTGCGGCGGAAAGGGGTGGAATCTACTTCCTTCCAAAAAGGGTGTATCTTCGAGCAATGGTATGTATTCGGGTAGTGGTGTGTACTCGGGGATTTACAGTATTTCCTCCGGAAAGCAACTTCGGTAGCTACGGCCTTCCCGGCGATCTTCCTACTTCGTTCCTTCTTTGGGTCCGTGTTAGTGATGGAATTCTTGAAGCTGGACCCGATTTCAAAACGAGAAGGTCTCACGGGAAAGTACGTACCCTCCACGGTAACGGGTTCACCATAGTTACGGATTTCCTTCCCCTTTAATCTAGCGAAGCCGGGGTAGGTGCGGAGACAACTAGACCGGTGGGGGTAGCAAGAACGGTCCTTCGCGGACGGCGGTACTCCTCTCGATCGGAATCTTTTGCAGGGGAGGAAACTCTCGAGTTGACCTAAGGTTGAACTCGATCAACGGCTTCTCAGCTTCAGATACTTTGTTTGTCAGCGCGAAAAGGGAAACGTCGGTGATCTTGACATTTGTGTTCTCGAATCCTTGTCCAAACCGGATGATCCCATTGTCGGGCAGCTCATCCTTGTAAACGACGAAGTCCGATCCATTGGTGAAGGAGAAAATCGGCTTTGGGCCTTCCATTTCGCGGGCGGATTCGATTGTCGAGTCCCAAGTTATGCTTCTTCTCATCAGGACGAAAAGAAAGGATTCGAAAAGAGTTCGAACACATTCTTGTTCATGTATTTATAAGAAGGAGTTATTTGTTAAAAGAGTCATTCATTAGAGGGTTTGTTTATTTAGAATGAAATGTTCAAAGGTGTAGAGAAGGTAAGGAGTCCGATTCAGACTTGGAAAGGAAGAGAAAGTCTTATGCAAGACTTCTCGACTCGGAGGATCACTCCTAAACTAACACTTATTGGGGGTCCACCCCACCTCAGAAATGAGGTAAAAGGATCTCGGAACCTCTCCGTTTAGGGGTGTCTAAACAGTGGCTCCTAAATCTGAGAGAATGTTGGCTACACTTGTTCAAGATAGAAATGAACATAGTATTCCAACGGAGAGAAGGGTAGTTTGATCCACTAGGAATATGGATACACTACCGATTTTTGAAAGCAGAATTGTCTGATTAAAATGGAGAAAGGAATAATCCCCAGCGGAGTCGCCAGAAATATGTCGGCATTATTTTTAGGTTGTGTGTTTTATTTTGAAAAGGGGGTCGCATAATAGAAATTGTCGGCGAATTTTCAATTTAATTTAAATAAATAATTTGAAAAGTAGTATTTGATTTTAAAAAATAATTTTTAAATTTGAAGATTTTAAGATATGAAATCAAACCGATCTCACATCCCAAATAGTTTATATAAACGAACACCGTACCACAAACTGTGTATCTATCCTGAAGAATAGGCACACTGCTTGACGATGGGGCTCGATTAAATAAACTAGAAGATTTGTGACATCCGCTTGGTCTGCGAACCAATTTTATAAGCCGAAAAATTCCTTTGCTTAATATGAAAGCATCAAACAGGGTTTATATTACCTGGGTTCTTTAAATTCCCTATAAGGGCAAGCCCCTATAGTTAATTACATCTTAAGTGACGGGAATCACCTAAGAAAACTCTCGATAATAATCGGTAATTCGCTCTCAAGAATTTCAAGGTTTAGGGTTTTCAAGGGATTGAATTTTGGAATTTCAATAGGGAATGGATCAAATTTGGAAGATTTTGTTTTGGGAATTCAAAGGAAGAAAGGTAGGAGAAATCACAGATTCGAAGTGAACTTCGGTAATTCCCGACTATCCTATTGTTTGGCTTGGATTTAGGAAAGTCCTAATATTTATTTAATATTTTGATCTTGCCAATTTTTATTAATTAGGACTTATATTTATATGATAGAATCACACAAATAGCCTTGAAGTAATGAGGGTTTATGTCGTACCGAACGACTACCTCGGAATCCTAAGTCCGGTTAGGGCTTAATTTGCAATGCAAATGCCTAACAAAAGGTTGAGGATTTATGTTGCACTAGGCAAACTACCTCGAAGTCCTATGGCTTAGTTATTTAATTCTAAGAAAGTTTTGCTGAAGTAGACTCGAGTTTTTCCGATGACGATGGCCGTGCTGCCCACCATGCTCCGAGCTCCTTATTGTTGCAGAGGTTTAGTTTTAGAAGTCATAAATCAAAGGGTGAGAGAAGTGTTTTGGTTTAGAGAAAATCTTAAAATCCAAGTATTTTTATGTTTTAATTAAAACAAATCTTAAAGTTGATTATAACAACACCGGTTAAGATCCCACGGTTCCATCCTTCCGGCATCGTTATTTTTATCGGATTCACTTAGTCCAGATGAATTTGCTAAACTCAACTAAATGAGTTCCACACTTTCATTTAAACCGTGGGAAATCCCGTTAGCAACACGTAGGTTACATCATCCGAGGTATTCCCGATCATCCACCAAGACGTTTTAATTTAGTTGTAGTTGTAGTTTTGTATTCTGTTTGTGATTAAATTTTGAGTTGTTTTATATTTTGAAATGTTGTGGCGGTGAATTTTATCTTGCAATGACTTTTAACTTAGTTTTGGTTTCAGTTTTAGGGACTATCCTAAAGGTGTGGGTTTTTATGCAACAGTTGTTTATCATGCAATAAAAGTAAGTGCGATGCGATTAAATAAATTGCAATAAGCGTACCTGGAGGGTCTTCCCGTCATCCCAAGCTGCACTTAAAACACAATTAGAATATTTAAGCAAGTTCCTAGGTAAGGCTAAGGGAAGGGTTATGGTTTTCTACCAAATTCCTAATCCTATAGCTAGTCATTTCCTATGACGTCTAGGTTCTTGTGTTTTGGTTTGAGGACGATTTTCTTCATCGAAGAATAATTAAGTTCAATTGTTCTTGTAAGTATCCTATCATATTGAGGAAGTGCTTAAGAAGAATCTTAAACATCTTTTCAATACTGATAGGATTGTTTTAAGTCCAAATGGATTTAATTAATCAAATGAATTAATCGTCCGAGAATTCAAGTTTTGTTGTTATCTTGCTCAGTGAACTAGGACATTTGAATATCTTATAAGTGATGTAACATTTCATTTAATGTTCTGTTTAAGAGTTATGGTAACCAAAGCTTTCGAGGGCAAATTGGTGTTCAAATGGTTTGTGATTTAGTTTAACCTCAGTTAAAGGGTTTGAATTCAAAATAGTGTTCAAGTTGCTTTATATTTAATTTCTTTATGTCTTAGGTGATGTTATTTAATTCAATTTAATTTAACATTAATTTGATTTAATCTGGTTTAGCTTTAATTTTAATTTAATTTTGATTTTTTTTAATTTTTTAATTTTAATTTTAATTTTAATTTTAATTTTATTTGATTTTATTTGATTTTATTTTAATTTAATTTAATTTAATTTAATTTAATTTAATTTAATTTAATATGCTTTAATTTAATTTAATTTAATTTAATTTAATTTTTTTAATTTAATTTTTATTTAATTTAATTTAATTTATTTGATTTAATTTAATTTAATTTATTTAATTTGTTTGATTTAATTTAATTTAATCTTTAATTTAATTTTATTTTTAATTTTAGTTTAATTGAAAATTTAAAAAGAGTTTAATAATTTAACTTTTTAATTTAATTTTAATGATTAAGTCCTTTAAAATTTTAAAACTTAAATTTGAATTATCATTTTAATTAAATATTATTGAGATGATTAATTTAGGGATTTTTAAATTAAAGAATAAATCTCTTCCTAATAATATCCCTATTTAACAATTCCAATTTTATTATTCTTCCAAATTTAATCAATTATTTAATTAAGGTTTATTTCAATTATTTTAAATTGTTTAGTAGGTTTCTACCCTTTAATTATTTAAATTTCAATCATCCAAATCAGATTAAGATCAAATATTTTACTTGTTAATTTTATTAAACCTAAAGTTTTAATTAAGGGTTAAAATTTTTAATTACCATTTTGCCCTTCAAGCTTAATAATTCCATAACTCACTAAATTGAACTTAAGTGAACTTGAAATTTTTATGTGACCTCACTCATATGCCAATAAAGACATGAGAGGAGAAAATGTGATTTTTCTGTATTTAATTTATTTATGTAATTATTTTTGGTGGAAAATAGGAATTTCCAAAGAAAATTTAATAATATGACCAAGGGAAAGTTTCTGTCCTTAAGAAAATTATGGGACATTCGTAATGACCAGAGGACCACTTGGACCAATTTTGGTGATTTTTTGAATTATATTATTTTTTATTATAATTATTTTAAGTTTTGGAGTATTAATTAATTTAAAAATAAATTAAAGGTTGAAAAATAAAATTTATATTTTTTAAAAATCTCTCTAATATCAAGGAAATCAGAAAATCAATTTTTGCAATTTTCGGATTTTTCTTTGATTTATTATAAATATTTTAGTGAAAATGTTAGAAAATACATTTTTTTTTAATTTTAAAATTGCCCTAAGGCTTTAAAATTTAATATCTCATTAAATAGAACTAAGAAAAATATGGGATTTGTTCCTAAGTGATTAAAATTCAAAATGTGACATTTTGGTGAATTTTATTATTTTTGTGATTTTTATTATTTTTTATTATTAAAATATTAAAATAATGCAAAAAATTAAATTTTTTAGAAAATTGAAATTTTAATTTCCTTAAATTCCCCTGATATCAGAGAGGCTCTAAAACCAATTTGGTGAATTTTTGAAAGGTATTTTGAAAGTTATGAATTTTTTAAAGTTTAAAATGACTAAGTGGCTTAATCAACCCATTTAGTAGGGCTAACCAAGTCCAATTTACTTTAAATTTTTATGGTGGGTTCCTCTGATCCTAAAGGTCAGTGGAGAATTGATTTCAAGCCAATTTGATATATGGTTAACTCTAATTAATTAAGGAGCTATTTTGGGTGTTTAAGCAAATTAGGGTTATTTTAAATGAATTAATTCAAAACCTATTTTTCCTAGGGTCCTCTGGTCATAAGAGACATCACCAAATTTTCCTAGAATTTATTTCATAACATGCTAATTATTAGATTTAAAATAACCAAAACAGCAACATGAATTTGAAAAATCAATAACTTCTCATAGGGATGGCCTCTGACTTTGGAAAATTCAGGGAATGTTCCCAAATTCAGAGGCTTCAAAAGCCCTATGGTCTCATGCCATGGTGAATTTCCTATATGCATGGAGAATTAAAACAATGCAGAAGGGAAATAAATCATTAAAAATAAAATACTTGATGAAATTAAATAATTCCTTTTCCACATTATTCTCCTCTGTTCACTGAGCAAGAGAGTATTTTTATTTTATTTTTCTCATTTTCCTACACAAAATTATGGATTTTTGAAGTTTAGGGAATTAAATAAATCATAAAATACCCTAATTTTCTATTTATCCACGCGGCGCCGCGTCAACCTCGGTAGCTCCGAAAGGCCACACAGCGTGTTCTGGTTCGATGCCGCCATCTGACTCAGCGCTCCGGGGCCCCGCTGTGTCGTTCCATCTCCTGATCCGACGCGATCCTGGCCGTCCGTCCGCGCGTGTATTAAATGAACGGCATCCGTTCATCGTCCCCAAGCGTCCTCACCCGAGAGCCGTCCACACTAAATCCCTAATATCTCACTCAATACTCAATGGATTTTTGTGTTCTTATGCTCTATGTATTCATCTTGAAGAGACGAATACATATATACGGTGATCATGCATTGAAATTAAAGCATTTGAAATAGAGAATCTCCAGAAGCTCAGGATGAAGAATTAACTCGTACCTTTGCTCAGAGAAGTGTGGCTTCAATCTGAGGGTTGTGTCACCTTCGATTGGATCCCAGCAAGCTCCAGATGAAGTCTCCTGGTCTGATGAATTGTCTAGGTATGATTTCGACCAAGCCCGATCACAAAGCTTGGAGTCCGGAACGGATGGGTGGCCTCGGAGAGGGGGCTTTTGCTGGTGGACTCCTTCCCTTGGTCGCGGTGAAGGTGTAGGACCAATCAATTTGAGGATTGATCCACTGTGGAGAAGTGTCCTGGTTTTGGGTGGAATTTTGGTGAGAAATTGAGTTCGTTGGTGAGGATTAGGGCAAATTGACGCTGGGATCAAGCTCGCTCTAAGGATGGAGAAGGGTTTGGAACAATTTTGGCGAGTTTCGGCAAGGTTTGTGCAACTCTCTTCTCGTGGCCGTGAGGGGTCGGGTTTAAATAGAGGTGGTGGAGAGCCTCACGGGGATGGCCGAGGGTTGGGATCCGCTGCTTCTGGGCATGGGAAGAACGACCATGGTGGCCATTGGGCATGGGGCAGCTCGAGCAAGGTGGAATTCCAAAGTTTGGCTCCTCCCAAGGTCTCGGCCATGGTGTTTTCGGCGACCCGGGCGGGCGGCCGGCGGGCATGGGTCACCCTCGGAGTCCGGAGTGGGTCGGGGCTGGAGGTTTGTGCGGTCAATTGGCCATGGACATGTGTAAAGGGTTTGAATCAAAAGGGTATGGGGAGAGGCTCATTTTGGGTCCAAATGGGTCAACCCACCATTTTGGGTTTGGTGCACCCTTCCATGGCCGATTTGGGCTGAGGAGGATCGGGTGAATCGACTTGAAAAGGGTAGAGAAGTCACCATCCATGAATATTTTGATTAATCATGGATTAGGGTGAAGCATTAAAAGGGTT
>JAKZJZ010002626.1:0-14951 GCA_022702705.1 Papilionanthe hookeriana x Papilionanthe teres
TCTTCATCTTTTCCTAGTTTCCTTAAAAATTAAAATTAAAATAAGAGAATAAGAATCTTCAGTGGTAAATATTTTCTTATTGTTCTTGTTCTTAGTACAACCCCTGATCATTTCCTTGTCTTCTTGGCAGGCAATTGTCGAACGGGCAGTTGGTCCTAAACTTTAAAAATGGCGTAAGTCTCGCACTCGATGAAAAGAGGGTGAAGGATGGAGCAGTGATAGAAATTGATTCTGATTTCACACCAGCCAGCATACAATACAAAGAAAATTATTGGGTCCCAGTGGACCGAGAAGAGCTTCATAGCCAGACAGTGATGAAGATGGGTGGCCCAAACCACCAATCCAGCAACAAGAAAAGAAAGACAAACACCGAGGAAAGCAAGAAAATCAAGTCAGTAGTTGCCACGGCGAGAGGGCAGGGCTTGTCGGCGCCGCGCCCACAGAAGTTCAAGGGGTAAGGAGAGCTACTCTCACTGCTACCCAAAGAAGGAATAAGAATCACCGTATCCGCAAGATGTTGACTAAACTAGCAGCAGATCAACACGAGGAAACAGCCACCTTCGCCAACACACACATTTCAAAGATACCGGTTCATCAGGAACCAGAAGGAAGAAAGTCAACGCCGAGAAAATCAGAACAGATCGAAAAAGTGCCAAGAAGAACAGAAATAGAATCAGTGCCTCGAAACCGGACGGAGATACCATATCTGAAGAACCTTGTTGCGGAAGCAACCCGGAGGATGTCCCGACAGAGACAATCCCCGAGGAGCCAAGGTATGCAGGAGAACGCGATGGGATTGAGCCATACATCCCGCAATACGTTACTAGGCCTCGTCACTTGCGGATCATCCCGAATATGAACTAGAAAGAATGCAAAATGTTGAGAAGAAGACTTTCGAATACTTTGAAAAGATTAGAGGCAAAAGAATCAACATTTTGGAAGGCCTCGAGTTACACACAGGTGTATTCTCAGAGTACGAGCAACAGTAAATTGTGGATTGCATCTTAGAACTTTAGAAGATGGGTCGAGCAGGCCGTCTGAGAGAAAAGACTTATTCAGAACCCCGGAAATGGATGCCAGGGAAAGGAAGAGTCACAATACAATGCGGATATTGCTATAACTTCGCAGAGGATAGAAAAGGAAATCCACCAGGGATACTCCATCACGGTGAGATGGATCCAATGCCGAGGATAATTAAAAGAATGGTGAAAAGAATGATAGCATAGAGGGTACTGCCAGCAGACTGCATACCCTACAGTTGCATCATCAACATTTATCCGAAGGACGATTGCATACCTCCACTCATAGACCACCACGACTTTGTCAGACCTTTCTGCACAGTTTCGTTCATCAACCAATGCAATATCATGTTCGGATCTGACCTCCGGATAGCAAGCCCTGGTAAGTTCTGAGGGCCGGTGGAGATACCACTTCCGATAGGTTCCGTCATGATATTACAAGGAAATGGAGCAGACATCGCAAAACATTATATACCGAGAGTACCAGTGGAGCGGATCTTCGTCACTTTTAGAAGGATGGACGACAGAAAGACACCTTACCACTTCTAGCCAGATCCAGAATTGGAGAGTCTCCAGCCCTACGAGCTGTGAGTTACACGAAAAATAGCACACCTCCATTGTACATCCATGCGGCATGCCTGCCAAGGATGGCTTGGAAGGTGATGTTATTGACCGTGTATCTCATTATTCAAACATGGATTTTTTAACAAATACTTTTTGGATGGATCAACAAGGATCATACATAGTCCGTTTTGAGCCATGGATTGTATGAAAAATATTTCAGATCGAGTTGTATGATGTATCTTCAATAAGATTGGAATGAAAGTGACCATGTCACATTTTGCCTTCACCTCTTTTGTGCAAATCGACTGAGAAACGCCATTAGAGTTAAATGAACTTTGAACAAAGAACAGAAAAGAAAAGAGAAATAAATAAGAATCGTTCTTTGAAATCCAAATATTCAAATGAACTTCAAATCCACATGAACACCAAATAAAATTCACGTGAACATCAAATAAACAACAAAAAAATAAAATTGGATCATCAAAGGACAAACAAAATGAAAAATGAATCTCAAATGGAATTTCAATCTCAATCTGTCTCTTTCAAATCCTTCAACTCTTCCTCAGATAAAAATCTACTTCAAACTACTTTGAAACCCTCTTTCGGGATGATTCTTCCTCACGGAAAACTTACACTTCAAATTTCAAAAATCCTACACCCTTTTTTTTCGTCACATCGAAACCCTTTTGATTTTCTCTGATCTCCTTCCCCTCTTGTACGGAGATTGACTAGGTTCATTGACACAGAACCACGAACTTGGTTCGGTTTGGTTCTGATGGCACGAGACTGGGTCCTTCTTCATACATTAAAACTTCCGAGACTGGTACCTAAATTCCAGTTCTCACTTCGAGGTCGGTACCTAAATTCTGACTCTCCTTTCGAGATCGATACCTAAATTTCGATTCTCTTCCGAATTGATACCTAAATTTCAATTCTAAACTTCCGAGACTAGGTACCTAAATTCCAGTTCTCACTTCGAGTCGGACTAAGTTTCGACTCTCCTTCGAGATCGATACCTAAATTTCAATTCAAACTTCGAGATCGAGTACCTAAATTCCGATTCTCACTTTGAGTCGGTACTAAATTCGACTCTCCTTTCGAGATCGATACCTAAATTTCGATTCTCTTCCGAATTGATACCTAAATTTCAATTCTCAACTTCCGAGACTAGTACCTAAATTCCAGTTCTCACTTCGAGTCGTACCAAATTCGACTCACCTTTCGAGATCGATATCTAAATTTCGATTCTCTTACGAGATTGATACCTAAATTTCGATTCTAAATCTTCGAGACTCGGTACCTAAATTCCGGTTCTCATTCGAGACTAGTAC
Organism: Papilionanthe hookeriana x Papilionanthe teres; assembly: GCA_022702705.1. NCBI lineage: Eukaryota > Viridiplantae > Streptophyta > Magnoliopsida > Asparagales > Orchidaceae > Papilionanthe > Papilionanthe hookeriana x Papilionanthe teres. The sequence goes on from JAKZJZ010002626.1 coordinate 2,915, forward strand.
CTAAATTCTAGTTCTCATTCCGAGATCGATACTTAAATTCGATTCTCATCCTTTTCGAGGTCGATACCTAAATTTCGACTCTCTTCCGAGACTGGTACCTAAATTCCAGTTCTCATTCGAGACTAGTACCTAAATTCTAGTTCTCATTCCGAGATCGGTACCTAAATTCCGACTCTCATCCGAGATCGATACCTAAATTTCGATTCTCTTTCGAGGTTGATACTTAAATTTCAATTCTCATCCCTCTCGAGATCAGTACCTAAATTCTGATTCTCATCCTTTTTCCATCAATACTTAAATTCTGATTCTCACTCTGAGGCTGGTACCTAAATTCCAGTTCCCTTCGCAATCCCAAGGTTGAAACCTAGGTTTCAATTCTCATTTTAAATCCAAATTTCAAATTCAAAATTTCCTCAAATTGATTTTAAACCAAACTTCAATCTAAATTAAAACTCAAGCTAAAATCTAAACTCACACATCGAAACTTGAAATTTAAAAGTGAAATGAAATCTAAATCGAATTCCCCAGATCATATGATTTGGAATTCATCTCCTTTTCCATTCCCCAGCGAGAGTTCAGGAATCTCCAGTCTTGGAAGTATACCTGATACTCCCCAGCGGAAATTCTTCTGCTTCGTCCTAAGTTTGTCATTCGGGAATCTGTGTTGGTTTTGTTGATCCCTTCGGTCAATAGCAATACGCTCGGTGTGCTTGGTTAGCACACCACACCTATTGGGTGTCCATTTGTTGACCTCATTTTTTATGAGGTCTTCTCTTCCCTCTTTAGTGTTTAGGATCTAGCTTTAGGCTATTCCTTTGACTATCTTAGAGGACTAGAATTGGAACCCATCCCTTAGAAATTTAAACCACTTCTTGTCTCCATGCAAACCCCACAAGCTGGATTGTAGATCCCTAATCACCTAGAGGGTTGAGATCAAATGTGGAGGTTTAAAGGATGAGTTCCCTATAGGACTCTTTGGCCTTAGGACCGCTCACAGGTGGCTCAGTGCAGTGAGGGTTGACTTACACACTCACTACACTCACACTCTACACTCTCTCACACACAATCCAAATCCTAAAACCACACCTATACCCAACTTGACTCCCGACTCATGTAGGTAATTCATATGGATGGACATCGACCCCTAAGCACCCGACTAAGAGGGTTAGGAACAACATAGTGAATGCCTCCGATGAGTCCTCTCATGGCTCATATGGGCTTAATATGGCTTCATGGCTCAATCAAATTGATTCCATTTCACTCACAGTTGATCAATCTTCATTCTTCCAAAATTTCAATTTTTGACCCGGTGACCCTACACCCAGTCGAACCTACCAAAAGCCCTCGAAATTGCCCGAATCTTCCAAAAATCTCCAAATCACCCCAAAAGTCCTCAGAATCAATCCTAAACATTTCCCCCCACTCAAATTGACCATCTCCAGCCAAAAATACCAAAAATTTCTAAAAATACCCCCAATACCCTCCAAATTACCAAAATGCCCCTCTTGACCCAAAAATCCAAAAATTCAGAAAATTCCCAGAAAATTTCAGAAAATCCCAAATATTCCCAATTTCATTTTGTCTAACTACACCATGTGCCAATTTTGTCAATTTACCCTACTTTTACCAAAACCCCCAATTTAGCTCATTTTAAACCCAAATGAACCCGATGTCGAAACCAAATCACCCCAATTGGTCTCAATTTTGGTCCAATTCAATTCTAATCTTCAATTAAATATCCCCGATATCAATCTAGATCAAATTCAAGCCCAATTTGATTGACATTTGAATCTAATTTCATTTTTAAGCTTAAGGCCCAATTTTGACCCATGACCTAAACCTACCTCAAACCAACTCAATTCAATCCCAATTTGACACAAATCTTTTCTAAAACCTTCTTAGCATCCCCACAAACAAAAGACTAACATGATTATCCCAAAATTTGGACCCAAACCTTACTCAGAATTCAACCCGAACCCGAAATTCCCTAAATGGGCCTACACCCGAAACCTAACCCAAATAAGCCCAAGTCCCAAAACCAAAACCCAAGCAAAGTTGAAACCTCTTTAAAACACTCCCATAAACATTTCCCAACATTAATTTTACATCAATTTCAACCCTAGCCCAACATTGGCCCAAATTAGCCCAATTTGACCAACATTAGCCCATTTACCAAATGAACCCAAATTCAACCCAATTCAATTCCAAACTACCTCAAATTTGCTTCAAATCATTCAAGACACATCCTTAAACTAAACTCAACATTTATTTGGCATGGCCCTTTACAAAATTTTTCATCGAAAAGCCCATTGTTAAACATAAAAGCCCACTCCCAAAAACCTTCCTAAAAGCCCACTTCCACCAAATTCAAAAGCTCAAATCAATCTAAAGCCCACATGACGCTTTCCCTCATCACACATTCAATTTAAAATCATTTCTAAAGTCCTAATTTATCAATTAAACAATTCCAAATCAAGCCTCATAACAATTCCCATCAAAATGCCAAAATTCACAAAATCCTTTTTTTATGAAATTGACCAAATCTTTTCCCAAGCCATATGGAGCCATGGAGCCACATGTAAGCCATTGGCAAGCCATGAGAATCTCTAATTTGTCAACCCTCCTTAAATGGTAAAAGGAGGAGGTCCTTTAAGCATCTCCTAGAAGTCATTAACCTTAAACATGTTTCACTTTAACCCAAATTTAATCCAAATATATTTGGATAAGGACTTCTCCATGCCAATCCAGCTGATTCCTTTGACTCCCCACAACACCCAAAGCCACCTTGAAGGGTGAACCAAGCCCAAAAGGTAGACTTGACCAAATCAAGCCAAAATTGGCCTTCCCCCATTCCATTTTAAATCAAGCTATTGACACATGGTAAAGCTCAATTGCCTACACAAAACCCCAGCCCAGACCCACCTGAACTTGAGGGTGACCCTTACCTGTCGGCCAGCCACGTGAGTCGTCGGAAAACACCATGGCCGAGACCTTGGGAGGAGCTAAGTTTTGGAATTCCACCTTGCTGAGCTGCCCCACTCCAAATGGCCATTGCAGCTGTTCTTCTCCTTACCAGAGCAGCTGATCCCAACCCCTAACTTCCCCTGGGAGGCCCTCCAGCCATGCCTATTTAAACACCACCTCTCTTGACCATGGAGGAGGTGCTGAAACAAAACACACGAAACTGCGCCAAAATCATTCCGGACTCTTCGCCACACACTGGAGAACTTGATCCCACTGAAATCCCCTGCCATTTCCTCTCTGTGAGCTCGATTTCGAGAGTTGAAATTCAAGCCCAAAACCGGGACACTTCACCACGGTGAGCCAATCTCCAAATTTATTGGTCCTACACCTTCACTAGACCCAAGAGGAGAAGTTCCCCGAGTGAAAGTCCCCACTCCGGAGCCACCCAGTTGCTCCAGCCTCCAAGCTTTGTGATTGGCTGTGGTCACTTTTGTACCTAGGTAATTCACCAGGCCAAGGGACTTCATCTGGAGCTTGCTTGGACCCAATCGAACGTGACACAACTCTCAGATCGAAGCTTCACTTCTGCGAGCAAAGGTATGAGCTCTCTCTTCTTCTCGAGCTTCTAAACATTCTCCATTTCAAATGCCTCAATTTCAATGCATGATCACCGTATAGATGTATTCGTCTCTTCAAGACGAATCCATAGAGCACAAGAACACGAAAATCTGTTAAGTATTGAACGAGATCTTAGAGTTTTAGTGTGGCGGTCACGGGTTCACACCAGTCGTAGACAATGACTGGGAGCCGTCGGATAGAGCGTGTATCGAGCGGACGGTCGGGATCGAGCCGGACAGCGCGATGGTACATGAACCGCGGGCCCCTGGAGCGCTGAGTCGGATGGCGGCGTCGAACCAGATAGCGCCGCGTGGCTGTTCGGAGATGTTAAGGTTGACGCGGCGCCGATTCGGATAAATAGATAAATAGGGATTTTCCTTATTTATTTAATTACGAGAACTTAGAAAATCCATAACTTTGTGTAGAAAAATCCTAAAAATAAAATAAAAATACCCTCTTGCTCAGTGAATAGAGGAGAATAATGTGGAAAAGAAATCAATTAATTTCATTAAGTATTTTATTTTTAATGATTTATTTACTCTCTGCATTGTTTTAATTCTCCATTTTCATAGGAAATTCACCATGGCATGAGACCATAGGGCTTTTGAAGCCTCCGAACTTGGGAACATTCCCCGAATTTTCCGAGGTCGGAGGCCATCCATATGAGAAGTTATTGATTTTTCGATTGCATGTTACTTGTTTTGAGTATTTTATTCCAATAATTAGCATGTTGAGAAATAAATTCTAGGAAAATTTGGTGATATTTCTTATGACCGAGAGGAACCTAGAAAAAATAGGTTTTAAGTTAGTTCAGCTTGGAATAACTCTAATTGGTCTAAACACCAAAATTGAACTTTAATTAATTAGGGTTAATTACACATCAAATTAACTTAAAAACAATTCTCCACTGTCCTTTAGGGTCGGGAGAGTCTCACATAAAAATTTGAAACCAATTGAACTTGATTAACCCCACCAGAATGGGTTGATTAAGCCTCTTTAAGCAAAAATGGATAAAATTAAACTTTAAAAATTCATAACTCACAAAATACCTTTTAAAAATTCACAAAAATGGTTTTGGAGCTTCTCCGATATCGAGAGGAACTTAGGAAAATTAAAATTGTAATTTTCTAAAAAAGTTGATTTTTATCGATATTTTAATATTTTTAATAATTAAAAAATAATAAAAATCATAAAAATATTAAAAATTACCAAAATTTCACATTTTGAATTCTAATTACTTAGGAAGAAACCAAATATTTTTCTTAAGTCCCTAGGATAAGATATTAAATTTTAAAGGCTTAATGTAATTTTTACTATTAAAAAATGTATTTTTCAATCTTTTCACTAAAATAATTCTAATAAATCAAAGAAAAATCAAATAAATGTAAAATTTATTTCTCTGAACTTCTTGAGGTCAGAGAGATTTAAGAAAAATATAAAATCCATTTTTCAACTTTAATTTTATTTTAAAATTAATTAATACTCCAAAACTCAAAATAATTCTAATAAATAAAATTTAATCCAAAAAATCACCAAAATTGGTCCAAATGGTCCTCAAGTCATTAGGAAGATCTCATAATTTTCTTAAGGACAGAAACATTTCTGTGGTTATGTTATTGAATTTTCGTTGAAAACCCCTATTTTCCATTAAAAATAATTACATAAATAAGTTAAAAACAAAAAAATCACATTTTCTCCTCTAAAGTCTTAATTGACATGTAAGTGAGGTTACATAAAAATTTCAAGTTCATTTGAGCTTAATTTAGTGAGTTATAGGATTATTAAGCTTGAAGAGCAAAATGGTAATTAAAAATTTCATCATTTAATTAAAATTTTAGGATTAATCAAAAGGGGAGGGTAAAATATTTGATTTTAAACTGATTTTGGATGATTGAAACTTAAATGATTGAGGGTAGAAACCTACTAACCATTTCAAAAATAATTAAAATAAAACTTTAATTAATTAATTAATTAAAATTTTGGGAGAATAATAGAAATTGGAATTATTAAAGTAGGGATATTATTAAGAGGATATTTATTCTTTAATTTAAAAATCCCTAAATAAACCACTTCAATAATACTTAATTCTTAATTAAAAAAAATTAAAATAATAATCCAGATTAAAATTAAACTAAAATTAAATCAAATTAAGATTAAAATTAAACTAAAATTAAATTAAATTAAAATTAAAATTAAATTAAAACTAAATTAAATTAAAATTAAATTGAAATAAAATAAAATTAAATTGAAATTAAATAAAATTAAATTAAATTAAATTAAATTAAATTAAATTAAATTAAATTAAATTAAAATTAAATCAAATCATTTTAAATTAAAATTAAATTAAATTGAATTAAAATTAAATTGAATTAGATTAAATTAAAATCATTTAACAACAAACCTAAATGGAATCATTAAGAATTAAATCAAATAACTTGAACAACTATTCCAAACTTAAACTAACTTTTTATAATTAAGTCGAAATTAAAATTAAATCATTAAGTTTAAATCATTAAAATACTTAATAATTTGATTTACCCTTTTAAAGCTCTTATTATTATAACTCTTAAATGAGGTATCGAGTGAAGTGTTACTTCACTCATAAGATATTCAAATATCCTAGTTCACTTGAGCAAGAGAACAAAACTTAAACTCCAGGATGATTAAGTCACTTGTATAATTAAATTCTCTTGGACTTAAAACAATCCCAGAGGTATTGAAAAGATGTTTAAGACTCGTCTTAAGCACTTCCTCAATATGATAGGATGTTTATAAGAACAACTGAATTTAATTGTTCTTAGGTGAAGAAAGTCATCCTTAAACCAAAACACAAGAACCTAGACGTCATAGGAGATGATTAGCTATAGGATTAAGACTTTGGTAGACAATGCAAAACCTTTCCCTTAGCTTTACCTAGGTACTTGTTGAAATATTTAAATGCCTTAACATGTGTTTTAAGTGCGGCTTGGGATGACGGGAAGACCCTCCAGGGTACGCTTTTATTTTATTGAAATTTACTTTATTGCGATGCACTTTACCTTTCTTGCATGTTAAATAAAGGCTGTTGCATGAAAACCAAAACATTTAGGATAGTCCCTAAACTGAGACCAAAACTAAATTAAAAGTCATTACAAGATAAAAATTACAGCCACAACATTTCAAAATATAAAACAACTCAAAATTTAATCACAAACGGAACAACAAAACTACAACGTTAACTAAATTAAAACGACTCGTTGAATGATCGGGAATACCTCGGATGATGTAACCCACGTGTTGCTAACGGGATTTCCCACGGTCTAAATGAAAGTGTGGAACTCATTCAGTTGAGTTTAGCAAATTCATCTGGACTAAGTAAATTCGATGAAAATAACGGTGTCGGGATGACGGAACCGTGGGATCTTAATCGATTCTGTTTAACCAACTTTAAGATTTGTTTTAATTAAAACATTAAAAACACTTGGATTTTAAGATTCTCTCTAAAAACCAAAACACTTTTCTCATCTCTCGATTTATGACTTCTAAAACTAAACCTCTGCTGACAACGAAGAGCTCGGAGCATGGTGGGCGGCACGGCCATCGTCATCGGCAAAACTCGAGTCTACTTCGACAAAACCTTTCCTAGTTTTAAACAACCAAGCCATAGGATTTCGAGGTAGTTTGCTTAGTGCAACATAAATCCTCAAACCTTTTGTTAGGCATTTGCATAATCATATTATGTAAATTAAGCCCTAACCGGTCTTAGGATTCCGAGATAGTTGTTTGGTACAACATAAACCCTCACATCTTCGAGGCTGTTTGTATGATCATGTCATACAAATATAAGTCCAAATTAATTAAAATTGGCAGGATCAAAAAATTAAATAAACTCTCAAATTGAAGCCAAACAATAGGATAGTTTGGAAAGTTGTCAAGATTCCTCCGGATCCTCAGCTTCTCCTACTTCTCTTCCTTTGGACTCCTAAAATAAACTGTTCCAAATTTGATCCATTCCCAATTGAAATTTCCAAAATCCAATTGTTTGAAAACCTTAAACTTTGAAATTCTTGAGAGCAAAACCACTGATCATTATCGAGAGTTTTCTTAAATGATTCCTGTCATTTAAGATGTAATTAACTATAGGGGCTTGCCCTTATAGGGAACTTTAAGAACCCAGGTAATATAAACCCTGCTTAATTCTTTTATATTAAGCAGGGGAACTTGCCAGCTTATAAAATTGGTTCACAGACCAAACGGATGTCACAAATCTTCTAGTTTATTTAATCGAGCCCCATCATCAAGCAGTGTGTCTATCCTTCGGGATAGATATAAGGTTTGTGGTGCGGTGCTCGTTTATATAAACTATTTGGGATGTGAGATCGGTTTGATTTCATATCTTAAAATTTTCAAACTTAAAATTACTTTCAAAATCAAATGCTACTTTCTAAACTATATATATATTTAAAGTAAATTTGAAATCTAAAAATATGCCGACATGTTCATGGATGAATTGAGTAGTTCATGGGAATTGAGTGCAAATGAATAAGGAAATGTGTTTTGATGGACTTCAAATTGGATGTTTCGGTGGTGACAAGTCGAGATCCCCAATTTGTAACTAAACTCAAAGGTTAGCCTTCAGGTGAAGGGTGAGTGGGAGCTCTATAGTGACAGCCAGTATCCTCCCAGCCTAGCCTTAGATTTAGTGATTAATCTTAGGATATGTCAATGTTATTTTCATGCTTGGAAGAGAGGGTACTCTTTTGAGGGTAAAGAAACATTTATGCTCCTATTTGTCACAATACAATAAATATTCATTCTACATCATTCACAAATTATATACTCATTGCAAGAGGAAAGATACTTTTCATATATATCAAACCTTTCAAATATAAGCTTAGTGTGTGTGTGTTAGTTAATTCTATTTAAAGATATTAGAAGTAATTATAGTTTGCTTAACTGTTACTATTTTCTGCATCTTGTTAGTAGAGGTAAACTTAAAGTTTAATTGCGATTTAAGTATTAAATTTCAGTATTACGCTATTTATTGTAAGCAATGTGCCTTCCCTGTGGGATCAATAACCAGGAATCCATTAGAGCCCTGTATTACTTGATACGATACATATACTTGCGTTGAATGTTTGGAATTTACAAAATCATTTTAAATATATAAATTAAGGTTCATAAGTTCTTGCAATATAAAAATTCTGCATCAAGTTTTTGGCGTCGTTGCCGGGAAAGGTATAAACGGTATCTATTGATAATATAGTCACTGAAAACCTTTACTTTGTAGTGTGTAATTGTGTGTTTGTTTACTTTTTAGAGTATTTGTGTGATTTTATATGTGTATTTGGCCCGTTTTTTTATTTGCATGGATTTTATGAAAAGCTTAATTTTCAAGGAAAATATCATCATATTTTGGATCAAGCTATATGATGTATTTTCAACAAATTGAATGGAAATGACCATGTCACATTTTCTTTCATTTCTTTTGTGCAAATTGACTGGGAAACACCATTAAAGTGAATGAACCTCGAACGAAGAACGATTTGAAGATAAATGAATAAGATAAAACAAAATGAACATAAAACAACAATAAAGAACAAAAAAAAAAAGAAAAGATAAGGGAAAAGAAAATGAATAAGAACTCTTTTGAGAATCTAAATATCAATACAAATTCCAAATTAACATGAGCTCTATTTAAACCAAAAATGAAATCAAATCACTAAAACAAAAAAAATGAATCTAAATCTCGAATTGAATTCCGATCTGAATCCTTGAATTGAAATCTTTCAATTCCTTCTTCAAATTGAAATCCGTTTTGAACTCTTCCGAAGTTCAAATCCTTTCCTTGACTTATCGTCAGGTCGAGTCTTTTCATCTTGGTACACATACCAGTTCCTTTCAACTCTCTTTCCTCTGTGTGTTAGAGGATCAACTGGTTCTATTGACATGGAGCCACAGATTTTATTCGATTTGGTTCTGATGGCATGGGACTAGGTCCCTCCTCACACGAATCTCCTTTTCGAGAAACCTTTCAAATGGGAATTGAAACACCCTCGTACTCTCTTTCAAATTAATTCTTTACCAATGAAACAAATTTTCTTGGCTAGTTACAGCTCAGATGTAACTTCCCCCAGCGGTATTCTGAGTTGTTCTAGTTCTCTTGTTTCACTTAGGTTGGGTATGAGGTTTCACTTCTAACCCGTAATAAATCCTAAGACAACAAACGAATTTTATTGGCTAGTTTCGGCTCGGATGCAACTTCCCCAACGATATTCCGAGTTGCTCTGGTTCTCTTGTTTCGCTTAGGTTGGGTATGAAGTTTCACTTCTAACCCGTAATAAATACTAAGACAACAAACGAATTTTCTCTCGGCTAGTTTCGGCTCGGATGTAACTTCCCCAGACAATATTTTGAGTTGTTCTAGTTCTCTTGTTTCGCTTAGGTTGGGTGTGAAGTTTAACTTCTAACCCGTAATAAATCCTAAGACAACAAAAAATTTTCTCTCGGCTAGTTTCGGCTCGGATGTAACTTCCCTACAGTGGTATTCGAGTTGTTCTAGTTCTCTGGTTTCCTTAGGTTGGGTATAAAGTTTAACTTCTAACCCGTAATAAATCCTAAGACAACAAAAGAATTTTATCTCGGCTAGTTTCAACTTAGATGTAACTTCCCCCAGTTGGTATTCTGAGTTGTTCTAGTTCTCTTGTTTCGCTTAGGTTGGGTATGAAGTTTCACTTCTAACCCGTAATAAATCTTTATACAAAAAACAAATTTTCTCTCAGCTAGTTTTAGCTCAAATGTAACTTCCCCCAGCAGCATTCTGAGTTGTTCTAGTTCTGTTGTTTTGCTTAGGTTGGGTATGAAGTTTCACTTCTAACCCGTAATAAATCCTAAGACAACAAATGAATCTTCCTTGGCTAGTTTCAGCTCAGATGTTACTTCCCCCAGCGGTATTCTGAGTTGTTCTAGTTCTCTTATTTCGCTTAGTTTGGGTATGAAGTTTCACTTCTAATCCTGTAACGAATCCTAAGACAACAAACAAATCTCTCCCGACTATCTCTTGTTCGGATGTAACTTCCTCGGTGGTTTTCCGAACCGGTAGTCTTTTCTTCCTGGCGTAACTTCCTTGACGGTTGCCATTTCTCGACTATATCAATTCGGATGTAACTTCCGAGTCGATAGTCTTTTCTTTCTAGCGTAATGTCCTCGACGGTTGCCATTTTTCGAGGTCGGAGCCAAATTTCCGGTTCTCTTTCAATCCTCATTTCAAAATCCAGAATTTTCATGAAATCCATCTTGAAATCAATCTTAAATCTAACCTCAATCAAAATTGAAACTCTGAACAAATCAAAATTCAAACTCAAAATTAAAACTTGAAATAAAAATGAAATGATTCTAAAGCCTAATCTCTTGAAATCTTGCAATTTGAAATTCACCTCCTTTTCCCCGGCGAGAGTTACGGAATCCTCGGTCTTGGAGATTTACTTGATGCTCCTCGGCGGAAGTTTTTACGCTTTGTTCTAAGTGTGTCACTTAGACGTCCGTGTTGGTTTTGTTGATCTCTTCGGTCAACGTCGATGCGCGCGGTGTGGTTGGTTAGCACACCACACCTATTGAGGGTTCATTTGTTGACCTTATTTTGGTGAGGTCTTTTCTTTCCTCTTAATGCTTAGGATCAAGCCATAGAACTTCTCCTTTACTATCCTAAAAGACTAGAGATGGAACCCACCATTTAGAAATTCAAACCAAATCTTAAACTCTCTTTGGAATCTTACACAGATGGTCATCGACCTCAAAATCATTTGGGAGGTTAAGACCAATATGTAGGAAGACAAGGATGAGTTCCTATAGAAGAGTCAAGCCTTAGAACAACCTTGGATGGCTCTGGTCTTGGTGAGGTCACGGCCGCGCACACGCTGCACTCCTATAACCATCCTAAACCCTAAACCATCTTTACCCAATCTTGACTCCGGTTCATTGGAGCACTCATCTGGACAAGTCCCAAACCCCTAGCTCCTTGACTGAGAGGGTTAGGAATAACAAATGAGATGTTCAAAATGAACACTTCTTGGTCCATGGCTCACTCTAAGCTTTTCCACTCTACCCAACCATAACCAAATTCCATTTTGCCAAAATTTTTGGTTATGACATTGGAATCCTTAAACCTACCTAAAATTATTTAAATTGCCCATACAACCACAAAACTCTCCAATAATTCCCCAAAAATTACCCAAAATTTCCAAAATTCCTAGAAATGATTTCAAAAAAATTCCCACCTCTTAAACCCACCAAATTACCCCAATACTTTCTAAATAACCTCCAAATACCCTAAAATACCCTTTTGGTCCAAAAATCTGAAAATTCCAAAAATTCCTAGAAAATTCCAAAAAATCCCAAATATTCCCGATATCATTTTGTTCAACTACACCATAAGCCGATTTTGCCAAAATAATCAACGCAAAATCCCAATTTAACC
>JAKZJZ010002627.1:0-14931 GCA_022702705.1 Papilionanthe hookeriana x Papilionanthe teres
AAACAAGGAAAACTTAATTATCATGATTTTATTTATCTTAGCACATTTTATTATTTTTGGGTTCGGACCCAATCATAAGTAATTACTTCACCCGTGTTTTTTAGGGATGAAGAATTCATTCCTTCGAAACATCAGTAACGTAATACTTTTTCAAGTATCGTCCGTTGATTGGAAGCATATGTCGTTCTCCCCGGCAATTCACTAGCCGGTAGGAACCTCCCGAGTATACTCGCTTCAACCACAAACGGTCCTTCCCAAGTGGGTTCAAATTTTCCTCCTATCTTGCGGTGTGCAAGAATAGGTCTCTCGAGAACGAGAACTAAATCACCAACTTCGAAGGTTCTCGGGCGGACCCGCTTGTCATGGGCTCGAACCATCTTAGCTTGGTATAGTTCTAAATTCCGTTGCGCCGCAAGTCTTTTCCCTTCCAAGCTTTCTAATTCTTCGAGTCGTAGTCCGGCGTTTTCTTCTGTCGTGATCTTGTTTGCAACCGCAATTCGAGTGAAGGAAGCCGAACCTCTAAAGGTAACATCGCCTCGGACCCATACACCGCAGCGTAAGGTGTAGCTTCGAGTAGGAGTTCGAAGGTTGTCCGGTAGGCCCATAAGGCTTCTAACAATTTCTCGTGCCAATTTCTCTTATTATCGTCCGAGGTTTTCTTTAAGATTTGAACGAGAGTTTTATTAAAAGCCTCGGCGAGGCCGTTTGCTCTCGGGTAGTAAATTGTCGAGTATCGCCAGCCGATTCCGTGTCTCCCGACAAAATTGTTGATTTGTGTGCTTCCGAATGCCGACCCATTATCCGAGATGATCTCGCGCGGCACTCCGAAACGGTAGACAACTTGGTTCTTGAAAACCGTAAGCACGTGGTGTGCTTTCACTTCTCTAAGTGGAACTGCTCGCCCACTCGGAAAAGTAATCCGTAGCCGCAAGAATGAAACGATGTCCTTTCGAAGATGGTGGTTCTATCGGACCCACTATATCCGTGCCCCAACATTCAAATGGCCACGACGCAATTGTCGGGTGTAGCACATTTGGAGGTTGGTGTAGAACCACTCCGTGCACTCGGCATCGGTGACGCCTCTCGGCGATTTTCATGCGATCGGTCATCATCGAGGGCCAGTAGTACCCTAGTCTTTTAATTTTCATCTTCATCTTTGGACCCGACCGGTGAGCGCCACGGAGTCCCGAATGCACCTCTTTAACAATTTCACGGGCCTCGTACCCGCTTAGGCACCTTAGCCACATTCGATCAAAAGACCTTCCGTATAATGTGTTGTTTATTAATGCGTAAGACGAAGTTCTTTTCTTGATCCGATGGGCCAGCCGACCTATCGTCCGGTAGCTTTCCTTTTGCGGTGTAGTTCATCAATGGCCGTCGCCAATCTTCTCGTGTTTTCCGTCACCGCCGCAACTCGATTCTTTTTCTTTTTCCGATTTGTGTATCATGTCTATGTCGAGTCGTGATAGGACCCGACGTCCGTGAACCGACACTTCCACCGATTCATCTTGCAAACGAGCAAATTCTTTTGCGAGACGGGCTAAAGCATCTCGCTAAAGCATTCTCTTTTCTAGGAATTTTGTAGATTGTCACATTTGGAATCTGTTCTAACAACTGTATGGCATACTCGGAAGTATTGTTCGAGTCTTGGTTTAAAAATTCCGTATTGTCCGCGATCCGTTGAATGATTAACCGTGAATCCCCGTAGATGTTGATGTCCGTTATCCCCATTCGAATGGTTAATTCCAATCCCGTTATGAGGGCTTCGTATTCGCTTCGTTGTTCGTACACGGTTCTCGTCAAGTGGTAGGAGTATCTTAACATCCCCCGCTCCGGTGTTATAAAGATTAGCCCGATTCCCGCCTTACCGGCACTATCACTTGCGATTCTTCGTCTTTGTGTGCCGAAGATGCTCCGTCGAAATACAATTCCCAACGTCGATCATCGTGGTCTTCTAGGTTCATTATTTGTTCATCCGGCGATCGTCATCGAGAGGAGATTCGGCCGGCAAAGGGTGTGCTCGCGAGGAAGTCCGCTAAGACTTGTCCCTTTACGGCACGCAGAGGCACGAAAGTTATATCGAATTGCAATAATATCATTGACCATCTGGCAAGTCTGCCGGAAAGTGTTGGACGAGTCATCAAGTATTGCAATGGATTAAACTTCGAAATCAAGTTGACCTTGTGAGAAAGCATGTAGTGCCTGAGCTTTTGAGCGGCGAAGATCGTGGCCAAACAATGCTTTTCAATTGCGGGATACCTTACTTCCGTCGGAAGTAAACGACGGCTTAAGTAGTAAAGAGCATTTTCTTTACCCTCATCATCGACCCGGCTAACAGGCTCCGAGAGAGTCATCTAAAGCCGCGGTGTAAAGTATCGACGGTCTACCCGAGACCGGGGTCGCTAAGACAGGAGGTGTCATTAAATATTGTTTAATGTCTTCGAAGGCCTTCTGGCATTTCTCTTCCCAAATAAATTTGGCGTCCTTTTTAACTAGTGCCGAGAAAGGCCGACACCTACCCGACAGTGTTCGAGATAAAGCGTCGAAGATATGCCGCCTTCCCTTGAAAAGATCGTAGTTGTTTTAAGGTTTTGGGAGGCGGCATTTCTAAGATGGCTTTAATCTTCTCCGGGTCGATTTCAATTCCACGATGTCGGACAACGAATCCTAAGAATTTCCCGGAGGTGACGCCGAAGGCGCATTTTAAGGGATTCATCTTAAGGTTAAATTGTCTTAATCGTTCGAAAACAATTCTCAAATCATACAGTGGTTTTCCTTTACTTTGCTTTTGATGACGACATCGTCCACGTAGCACTCGACTTGATTGTGGATGAGATCATCAAAAATTCTTGTCATTGCTCTTTGGTAAGTTGCTCTCGCGTTCTTCGATCCGAATGGCATCACCGTGTAGCAAAATACTCCGATCGGCGTTCCGAATGTTGTAAGCTTTTCATCTTCTCGGAGCCATTTTTATCCGGTTGTATCCCGAAGATCCATCCATGAATGAGAATATTTCATGTGTCGAAGCAATATCGATCATCAGCTCCGGAATCGGTAGAGGGAATTCATCTTTTGGACATGCCTTGTTTAAATCTCTCGAAGTCCACACAAATTCCGATCCGACCATTCTTCTTTCGACCGGCACCACATTGGCTAACTGTGTCGGGTATTGTTCTTCACGGACAAATTTAGCGTCTATTAGCTTTTTAACTTCGGCTATGACTTGTTGTTCGATTTCCGGACGCATTCTTCCGGGACCTTGTCCGACCGGAACGAAGTAAGATCCACTCCTAACTTATGGACCGCAACCTCCGGGGCTAATCCCGGCATTTCATCGTAGTTCCAAGCAAAACAGTCCTTAAATTCCATTAATAACTCGATTATTTCTTCTGAGTCTTCTTTATCGAGTAAGGAGCTAACAAAGGTAAGTCTAGGCTCTTTGTTAGTACCCAAGTTAACTTCCGTTAACTCATCTATTGTAGATTTGATTTCTTCTTCGAATTCTAGTGGAGCGTCTCCAATTTGTAAATCTTCGAGTTCGTTTCGTAGTTTCCATGCAGCTTTCATTGGATTTGCAAGTGACAACCAAGCAAAATTCAGCATCGTCAATCGACCCTACCGT
Source organism: Papilionanthe hookeriana x Papilionanthe teres (assembly GCA_022702705.1). Lineage (NCBI taxonomy): Eukaryota > Viridiplantae > Streptophyta > Magnoliopsida > Asparagales > Orchidaceae > Papilionanthe > Papilionanthe hookeriana x Papilionanthe teres. The sequence continues at coordinate 3,623 of JAKZJZ010002627.1, forward strand.
GCCGAATCTGAGTCCATACTTTGAATTGAGAGGACGGCCGGAGTTATTCCATAACTTTTCAAAATGTTGTGATTGGACTTTTGTCCATTGTCGAGGTAAGAAACCACGTTGAATTAAATTTTGAACACAGGGAAAGTACCACTCAAAAGGTAATTCCATTAATTCCGATGAAGTGACATCTTCGAATTGTACATTATTTTCGGCTTTGGAGGAAGAAGCACCACGGTAGAATTTGATCGGCTTTGCACCGTCACTACGTACCTCTTTGACCTCCATACCCTCGATCTTATTAGAATGGATCGGAGTTAGGGTCATAGTATGTACGTAGTGGTTAATCTTCTCGTACATTGATTTGTATTCTTCGTTCTTTTCATCTTCGAGGGAGATCTTGTATTGCGGCTTCTTTCGACTTATTGTTGTCGCTTCTTGCTTGATTTCTTTTTCCTCTTCGTAACTATCATACCAATCAACATTGATGGCTGGTTTCTTCCGTCCAATCGTCCTAGTGTCTCTACCACGGCCTCGTCCCCGGCCTCGACCTCGGATGCGAGTCGTGGAGAAACCTTCACCATCTCGCCGGAGGGAGTGGTGAGTGATCGTTGGACTAGAACTTCAGGTTCTTCGTTGTCCCGAACTTTCTTTGCTTTATTTGTTACGGTATCTCCGGAGAAGATTGTTTTCTTTGGCGGTGCATAATAAGCCGCATCTTCATGGATTCCAATTTCATGTACGGAGAATGGTTGTAAGTCTCCTTTGATGCACTCGTTCCCCTCCATCGTAATATTTGATGCACCGATGCGGAGATGATGGTACCATCCTCGTTTTCATGTATCCATGGTCGGCCCAAGAGAGCGTTGAACGACGTTTCGAATCGATTATATGAAATTTTGCGGTTGTCTTTGCTAAATCACCGGTCTTCATCGGTAGCGTTATTGACCCGAGGGCTCTTTCTCCTTTCCGGTTGAATCCTCTTAATAACATTTTGTCGGCCTCGAGCTCACGAGCATCAATTTCCAAGTATGCTAGTGTTCGAAGACTCATTATATTGATTGATGCTCCCGGATCCACCAATACTCCGGAGAGCGTAAACTTCCCAATTGTAATCGAAATGTACAACGGTCGGTTGTGATCCGCCGTCCCAAGTAGTAGGTCATTGTCTCGTGAAGGTGACACCTCGCCGTTCCTTTAGCGAGCAAACCTCATCTAAGGAATCTCCGGCCATTCGAGCTAAGCAAATTTCCGGATCAAGTAAGGCCTCGATCGAGCTTCTCTCATCTCCTTTCGATAAGATGAGAGCATCGTAGATGCTCGGCTTGGCCGGTAGTTTCCTAAGATGGGCTAGCACGTTGTAGTCCACTTTGTTCTCCCGCGTCTCGGCTTCTTCTCGAATGGGTATGTCTTCTCGCCGGGTTGGTTCTTCTTGAACAACCACCCGCTTCCTTTGTCTTTTGGACCCATTCTCGGAGGTAGAACTTTTCCACTTCTTAGGTCGACTTCGTAATTTCTTCGAATCTAGTATCGAGTTTGCTCGGTGTCTCCTCCCGAATCGGAATAACCGGCTCTTCCGGATTATCTTCCAAATCAAGGCTCTAACTCTATCGTAACCGGAGCTCCTCGAAACTCACGCATAGATCCGTTGCTTGTCGAGCTCTCGTAGCCTCCTCGATGGATGCCTTCTTCGTCATTGTGATCGTCGAGATCATGTATGATTCGAGAATTGTTGTTGGTATCGAAATCGACGCCCGGATTGTCGCTAGTTACGTAATCGTTAGAAACAATCAAAACGTAGCCAACGCCATCACCCTTATCATTATATGATCCCACCGAAGTGAGCAGTATAATCATACAAAATCGGAGGTTCGAGGGATTTCTCCCCCGAATCGGAAACAACTATCCTAGGATAAGCAGCCCCTAGTCTAGCCTTAGGAATTTCGGTCCCCTCTTCTTCGTCAATTTTCTTCTTCTCTTCAATTTTCTCCTGTCGAGGTGGTTCCTCCATCGCAAGTGATAGTACCGGCTTAACGTGTCTCGAACTCCGAATCGAAGCTCGCACCGAAGCGGTTCGGATGTTGTCTAAAATCTTCTTCGAAGATCTCGTCCGGCGGTAGTCCATCCATCGTCGACTGCATAGGGATCTATCGGAATGACGGGATCGGCTGAGATAACATTGACGGAACCTCCTTTCGGGGTTCCTTCATGTACTCCTTCGGGATTGTTATATTTCCTTTCCGAAGGTTGTCGTTGAGCCAACTTTTGAAGGTAATGCGCTCTTCTATCTTGTGCCCAAGCATCCGATGGTAGGGGCAAAAGTCGGGATCACCGTTCTTGTTGACTTCCTCTCGGTCTTTTGGGCTCGCACTGGAAATCTGGAGTTTTCATTAAGCTACGGAACATCTTTGGTACTCGCTTCATTTTTGAACGGATATTCTCTCGCTCGAAGCTCCCTCAATGTACGTTGCGGACGAGACGGTTGTTCATACCGCGGAGACGACCGATAGCCGGACCGGGGTTGCCGGTAATTTTGTTGTGGTTGCTGCGGCCGTTTCGGTGGTATTTCAGCATCGGTTGTTTGCCTTTGTCAATCGCCGCAACGACCCCGCATTTCTTTTCGAAAGTCTTCACCGGCTTCGCTTGTCCGTCTTGTCGGCAAAACTTAATTGCTTCGCCTCTTCTTGCAAGCTTCCGGCCTTGCTTAACAACTTCTCAAAAGTCTTAATAAGTGAATCCCTCGAGGAGAAGTGCTATCGGCCGTGAATGCTTTTAAGCAAGATGTCGACCGCATGTTGTTCTTGCAGCTTGTGGTTCACACTTCATACTTAAATTTCTCCATCGAAGTATGTAATCCACTAGAGTTTCATTCGGCCTTTGTTTCTCTACCACTAAATCACCTATAGTGATGTGGTGCCGAGCTCCGGCAAATCGCTTAATGAAGAGGCTCTCTAGCTCGAGAATGTCTTTGCTGCATCCGTCGGGTAATTCCGCATACCGGCCGAAGGCGATCCCCGACGGATCGCTAACAAACCGTCGGAAGAGTAGCGCATCGCTCCCGCCGCATTGCAACAACCGGCACGAAAGTGTGCAACATGCCGTCGGGGGTTCCGGTTCCGTCGAAGGTTTTAAACAGAGGTGGTACGAAGCCCTTCGGGTATCGGACAGCGTCGAATTCTTCCGGCAAGGTCTACCCGTCCGAATAGATGTCCCGTTCTTCGATTGTGCTAGGGCTTCTCGCACCTGCTCGTTCTACCAAGTTCTTGATATCCTTTTCGAGGATCATACTTTGTGTTGTATCCTTTTTCACTGGTCATCCCCATCGACGGATGTAATCTCCTTTCCTCCGTCTACGATGTGAATGACTTCGGGGTGTCTCTCATGTGGTTGTACTTGACTTTGGAGAGTGGCTAGAGCTACGGCCATCTCTTCCATCCTCTTCGCCATTCGAGCGATCGTGTCGTCCTTTTCCCGAAGCCGTCTCTTCATCGGTCCGGCTCCTCTCTTCGCGGCCGCAGGAGCACCTCGAGAAGATGATGAAGCTCGTGTCTCAACCATGTTGATTTCTGCATATTCATTGTCCATGAATTCCGATGAGTCGATCTCGTCTCCGAACTTTTCTTCTCTTTCTTTTGCCAACCGTCGGATGTCGGTTCTCAACTTTTCCATGGCATCTTCTAGCGGAGCTTTCGTGTATCTTTGTGGTTGTCATGCGATGGTTGCCGGTCCTTTTTCACGAGTCCCCTTCATCGCAAGTAGCACTTTCTTCGCATTCCAGCCTCCCGGCGAGACTTTCTTTCTCGGCCGTCGTTTCGGCCTCAATCGCCCCGTAGTGGGACGCCACACCATCCTTCTAGCAGCAGACAGGTCTAGCGACCGCATGGTCTATCCGCCAAATGCCGGAAGGTGGTATCCTCCCTAATCCGTAACCCCGATACTACGACAGGCGGGCTAGCCTTCATTCTCTTGCTCGGCTTTTCTATCATGACGGCGGGTTCTACTCGGGGCCCAAGACGGGATTTGACCGGCACCCGCCCTATCCTTCGTAGAATTTCCGACACGGGCGATTTTCCTTCTTTGCTAGCTTTTCTACCAAAGTTTGCAGTCGAGCAAACGGCGTAGTTCTAGTTCTTTCTTGCGGCCATCGTTGTAGTATGCGGGTCGAGGTAATGTGGCAGCAATCTTGCGAACATTCTCTTCATCCTCTCGCGGCGGAGAGGGGATGGAACCCGCTTCCTCCCAAAAGTGGTATGTAGTCGGGCAATGGTGTATATTCCGTAACTCGTGTATATTCCGGCAACTCCGGAATTTCCTCCAGAAGGCAATCTCGGCAGCCTCCGGCTTCCCCGGCGATCCTTCTATTTCTATTTCTTCTTCGGGTCTTTGTCGGCGAAGGAATCTTCGAACCGGACCCGATTTCGAAGACGAAGGTCTTACAGGAAGATCCGTACCCTCCACGGTAACGGGTTTATCATAGCTTCCGGATTCCTTTCCCCTTTGATTCGGCGAAGTCGGGTAGGTGCGGAAACAACTAGACCAAGTGGGGGTAGTGAGAACGAGTCCTCCGCGGACGACGCAGATTCTCCTAGTCGGGACCCTTCGCAGGGAGGAAACTCTGGGTCGACCTAAGGTCGAACTCGAGCGGTGGTTCCTCGCCTTCGGATACCTTGTTCGTCGGTGCAAAGAGGGAGACGTCGGTGACTTTGACGTTCGTGTTTTCAAATCCTCGTCCAAATCGGATGACCCCATTGTCGGGCAGCTCATCCTTATAGCATGACGAAGTCCAATCCGTTGGTGAAGGAGAAAATCGGCTTCGGGGCTTCCATTTCGCAAGGTAGATTCTCGGTTGTCAGTCCCAAGCTATGCTTCTTTTCTTTAGGACGAAAAGGAATTGAAAAGAGTCCGAACGCATTCTTTGTTCATGTATTTATAAGAAGGAATTATTTGTTAAAAGAATCACTTATTAGAGGGTTTGTTTATTTAGAACGGAATGTTCAAAGGTGTAGAGAAGGTAAGGAATCCGATTCGAAAGGAAAAGAAAGTCTTAAGCAAGACTTCCCGACTCGAAGGATCACTCCTAAACTAACACCTATCGGGGTCCACCCCACCTCGTAAATGAGGTAAAAGGATCTCGGAACCTCTCCGTTTAGGGGTGTCTAAACAATGGCTCCTAAATCCGAGAGGATGTTGGCTATACTTGTTCAAGATAGAAATGAACATAGTATTCCAACGGAAAGAAGGGTAGTTTGATCCATTAGGGACATGGATACACTACCGATTTTTGAAAGCGTAATTATTCGATTATAATGGAGAGAGGAATTGTCCCCAGCGGAGTCGCCGTAAATCCCGTCGGCATATTTTTAGGTCGTGTTTTATTTTGAAGAGGGGTCGCCTAACGTAAATCAGTCGGTGAATTTTTAATTTAATTAAAATAAATAATTTGAAAAGTAGTATTTGATTTTGAAAATAATTTTAAATTTGAAGGTTTTAAGATATGAGATTAAACCGACCTCACATCCCAAATAGTTTATATAAACGAGCACCGCACCACAAACCGTGTACCTATCCCTAAGGATAGACACACTGCTTGATGGTGGGGCTTCGATTAAATAAACTAGAAGATTAGTGACATCCGTTTGGTCCGCGAACCAATTTTATAAGCCGACAAGTTTCCCCGCTTAATATGAAAACATTAAACAGGGTTTATATTACTCGGGTTCTTTAAAATTCCCTATAAGGGCAAGCCCCTATAGTTAATTACATCTTAAGTGACGGAATCACCTAAGAAAACTCTCGATAATAATCAATGATTCCGCTCTCAAGAATTTCAAAGTTTAAGGTTTTCAAAGATTGAACTTTGGAGTTTCAATATGGAATGGATCAAATTTTTGGAACATTTTGTTTTGTGAATCCAAAGGAAGAAAGGTAGGAGAAATCACTGATTCGAAGTGAACTTCGATAATTTCCCGACTATCCTATCGTTTGTCTTGAATTTAGGAAAGTCCTAATGTTTATTTGATATTTCAATCTTGCCAATTTCGATTAATTAGGGCTTATATTTGTATGATAAAATCAAACAAATAAACTTTAGAAGATGTGAGGGTTTATTGTCGTATCGGACGACTACCTCGGAATCCTAAGACCGGTATAGGGCTTAATTTGCAATGCAAATGCCTAACGAAGAGTTGAGGATTTATGTTGCACTAGTGCAAGCTACCTCGAAGTCCTATGGCTTGGTTGTTTTAATTCTAGGAAAGTTTTGTCGAAGTAGACTCGAGTTTTGCTCGATGACGATGGTCGTGCCGCCCACCATGCTCCGAGCTCCTTGTTGTTGCGGAGGTTTAGTTTTAGAAACCATAAATCAGGAGTTGAGAAAAGTGTTTTGGTTTAGAGAAAATCTTAATTTCCAGTGTGTTTTTTATGTTTTATTTAAAACAAATCTTAAAGTTGATTATAACGACACCTGGTTAAGATCCCACGGTTCCATCCTTCCGCATCATTATTTTTATCGGATTCACTTAGTCCGGATGAATTTGCTAAACTCAACCGAATGAGTTCCACACTTTCATTTAGACCGTGGGAAATCCCGTTAGCAACACGTAGGTTACATCATCCGAGGTATTCCCGATCATCCAACAGGACGTTTTAATTTAGTTGTAATTGTAGTTTTGTGTTCTGTTTGTGATTAAATTTTGAGTTGTTTTATATTTTGAAATGTTGTGGCGGTGAATTTTATCTTCGCAATGACTTTTAACTTAATTTTGGTTTCAGCTTTAGGGGCTATCCTAAAGGTGTGAGTTTTCATGCAACTCGTTGTTTTATCATGCAAGAAAAGTAAAATGCATTTGCAATAAAGTAAATTGCAAGAAAGTAAATTGCAAGAAAGTAAATCGCAATAAAATAAAAGCGTACCTGAGGGTCTTCCCGTCATCCCAAGCCGCACTTAAAACACAATTAGAATATTTAAGCAAGTTCCTAGGTAAAGCTAAGGGAAAGGTTATGGTTTTCTACCAAATTCCTAATCCTATAGCTAGTCATCTCCTATGACGTCTAGGTTCTTTGGGTTTTGGTTTAAGGACGATTTTCTTCATCAAAGAATAATCAAATTCAATCGTTCTTATAAATATCCTATCATATTGAGGAAGTGCTTAAGAAGGATCTTAAACATCTTTTCAATATTTCTAGGATTATTTTAAGTCCAAATGAATTTAATTATATAAATGAATCGATCGTCCGAGGTTTTCAAGTCTCGTTAACTTGCTCAGATGAACTAGGACATTCGAATATCCTATGAGTGAAGTAACACTCCATTTAATGTTTCATTTAGGAGTTATAATAATCAAAGCTTTCAAGGGTAAATTAGTATTCAAATGATTTGATTTAAGTTAAAGGGTTTAAATTTGGAATAGTGTTCAAGTTGCTTTAGTTTAATTTAATTTAATTTGATTTGATGTTTAATTAATTTGATTTAATTTAATTTAATTTAATTATTTAATTTAATTTAATTTAATTTAATTTAATTTAATTATTTAATTTAATTTAATTTTTTAATTTAATTTAATTTAATTATTTAATTTAATTTAATTTTTTAATTTAATTTAATTTAATTATTTAATTTAATTTAATTTAATTATTTAATTTAATTTAATTTAATTGTTTAATTTAATTTAATTTAATTTTAATTAATTTAATTTAATTGTTTAATTTAATTTAATTTAATTATTAAATTTAATTTAATCTTAATTTAATTTATCTTTAATTTACTTTATTTTTAATTTTAATCGAAATTTCAAAAGATTTTAATAATTTAATTAAGTCTTTTAATATTTTAAATTTGAGTTATCATTTTAATTAAAAATTGAGTATTAGTTGATATAATTAATTTAGGGATTTTTAAATTAAAGAATAAATCTCTTCCTAATAAAGATCCCTTATTTTAATAATTCCAATTTTATTATTCTTCCAAATTTAATCTATTATTTAATTAAAGTTTAATCATTTTAAAATTATTTAATGGGTTTCTACCCTTTAATTATTTAAATTTCAATCATCCAAATCAGATTAGGATCAAATATTTTACTTGTTGATTTTTTATTAAACCTAAAGTTTTAATTAAGGATTAAAGATTAATTACCATTTTACCCTTTAAGCTTAATAATTTCATAACTCATTAAATTGAATTCAAATGAACCTGAAATTTTTATGTGACTTCACTCATATGTCAATAAAGACATGAGAGGAGAAAATGTGATTTTTCTGTATTTAATTTATTTATATAATTATTTTTGGTGGAAAATAGAGATTTTCAAGGAAAATTTGATAACATGACCAAAAGAAAGTTTCTGTCCTTAAGAAAATTAGGGGACATTCCTAATGACCAGAGAAGCACTTGGACCAATTTTGGTGATTTTTTGAATTATATTATTTTTATTATAATTATTTTGAGTTTTGGAGTGTTAATTAATTTAAAAATAAGATAAATGTTGAAAAATGGATTTTATATTTTTCAAAAATCTCTCTAATATCAAGGAAACCAGAGAAACAAATTTTGCAATTTTTTGATTTTTCTATGATTTATAATAATTATTTTAGTGAAAATGCTAGAAAATACATTTTTTTTAATTTTAAAATTACCCTAGGGCTTTAAAATTTAATATCTCACTAAATAGACTTAGGAAAAATGTGGGATTTGTTCCTAAGTGATTAAAATTCAAAATGTGACATTTTGGTGAATTTTATTATTTTTGTGATTTTTATTATTTTTTAATTATTAAAAATATTAAAATATTATTAAAAATCAACTTTTTTAGAAAATTGAAATTTTAATTTTCTTAGGTTCCCCTGATATCAGAGAGGCTCCAAAACCAATTTGGTGAATTTTTAAAAAGTATTTTAAAAGTTATGAATTTTTAAAGTTTAAAATGGCTAAGTGGCTTAATCAACCCAATTAGTGGGGCTAACCAAGTCCAATTGACCTCAAATTTTTATGGTGGATTCCTCTGATCCTAAAGGTCAGTGGAGAATTGATTTCAAGTCAATTTGATACCTGATTAACTCTAATTAATTAAAGACCTATTTTGGGTGTTTAAGCCAATTAGGGTTAATCTGAGTGAATTAACTCAAGTCCTATTTTTCCTAGGGTTCTCTGGTCATAAGGAACATCACCAAATATTTCTAGAATTTATTTCACAACATGCTAATTTTTGGAATTAAAATACTCAAAACAACAACATGCATTTGAAAAATAAATAACTTTTCACAGAGATGGCCTCTGACCTTGGAAAATTCAGGGAATGTTCCCAAGTTCAGAGGCTTCAAAAGCCCTATGGTCTCATGCCATGGTGAATTGTATATATGCATGGAGAATTAAATGTATGCAGAGAGTAAATAAATCATAAAAAATAAAATACTTAATTAAATTAAATGATTTCTTTTCCACATTATTCTCCTCTGTTCACTGAGCAAGGGGGTATTTTTATTTTATTTTTGTGATTTTTCTACACAAAGATATGGATTTTTGAAGTTTAGGGAATTAAATAAATAAGAAAATACCCTAATTTTCTATTTATCCACGCGGCGCCGCCGAAACCTCGGCAGCCTCCGAACGCACACGCGTCGCGCTCCCATTCGACGCCGCCACCCGAGTCGGCAGCCCGGCCCCGCGGTTCTCGTACCGTCTCCTCGCTCCGACGCAATCCCGGCCGTCCGTGCGCGCGTGTATCGAATGGACGGCATCCGTTCATCGTCCCCAAGTGTTCTCACCCGAGAGCCGTCCACACTAAATCCCTAAGATCTCACTCGATTCTCAATGGATTTTCATGTTCTTATGCTCTATGGATTCGTCTCGAAGAGACGAATACATCTATACGGCTAACATGCATCGAAACTAAGGCATTCGAAATGAAGAATCTTCGAAGCTCGGGATGAAGAGTTAGCTCATACCTTGGCTCGTAGAAGTGTGGCTTCAATCCGAGAGTTGTTGCACCTTCGATCGGGTCCTGACGAAGCTCCGGATGAAGTCTCCTGGTCCGGTGAATTGTCCGGATATGATTTCGACCAAGCCCGATCACAAAGCTTGGAGGCTGGAGCAACCGGGTGGCCCGGAGATGGGGCTTTTGGTGGTGGACACCTTCCCTCGGTCCGGTGAAGGTGTAGAACCAATCAATTTGGGAATTGGCTCACTCGTGGAGAAGTGTCCTCGGTTTTGGGCTAAAGTTCGAGCTCAAAATCGGGCTCGCCTAGAAGGAATTGGGCTGGAATTCAGTGGAGATCGTGTGCTCTATGTGTAGAGAGTGATCCGGAGTGATTTTGGCGCAGTTTCCTTAAGGTTTTTGTTTCAGCTCCCCCATGGCCGAGAGGGGTGGAGTTTAAATCAGAGAGGGTGGAAGGCCTCTCGAGGGAGTTAGGGCTCGGGATCGACCTGCTCTCGGTGAGGAGAAGATCAGCCATGGTGACCACTAGGCATGGGGCAGCTCAAGCAAGTGAGAATTTCAATGTCGGCTCACATGCGAGCTCTCGGCCATGGTGTTTTCCGGCGGCTCGGTGGCCGGCCGGCCGTGCAATGGTCACCATCTTGGTCAGTGGGTCGTGGCTGGGGTTTAGTGTAGGCAATCGAGGTTTGACATGTGTAAAGGAGTTTGATTTAAATGGAATGGGAGAAGGCTCACTTTGGCTTGGTTTGGGTCAACCCACCATTTTGGGCTTGGTGCACCCTTCCAAGCTCGATTTTGAGCCGAGGGAATCATTTAGGTCGACCTAGAAGGAATGGTGAAGTCTCCATCCATGATGAGGTGGCTAAACATGGTTTAGTGTGTGACATGATTAAGGTAAAAAGGGTTAAAGGAGGTTTAAGAAAGAACCCCCTCTTCTTGCCATAAATGGACTAATGACAAGTCAAAGCCCTCATGGCTTCATGTGGCTTCGAGAATGGCTTGTTCATGGCTTCATTTGGCTTGGGAAAAGGTTGATTTGTTTCATGAAAAGGGTTTTAAGAATTTTGGATGTTTTGATGGAAATTTGTATGAAACTTGATTTGGAATAATTTGATGGTGACTTTAGGACTTAGGTAATGGATTTAATTAAATGGATGACAAATGGAGATGTCATGTGGGCTTTAGGGTAGATTTGGGCTTTTGAATTTTGAAGGAAATGGGCTTTTAAGAAGGGTTTAAGGGAAGTGGGCTTTTAAGTTTAAGGATGTGTTCATGGATGGGAATTTTTGTAGAGGTTTGGGCCAAATAGTTGTTGGTTTTGGTTTAGGGATGTTTCATGAATAACTTGAAATAGATTTAAGGTGGTTTGGGTTTGAATTGGGTTGAATT
>JAKZJZ010002628.1:0-14927 GCA_022702705.1 Papilionanthe hookeriana x Papilionanthe teres
GCCTGACTTTTGAAGGTAATGCGGTCTTCATCTTGTGCCCAAGCATCCAGATGGTAGGGGCAAAAGTTGGGATCACCTTTCTTGTTGACTTCCTGCGGTCTTTTGGGCTCGGCGGTGGAAATGCAGGTTTTCATTAAGCTACGGAACATCTTTGAGTCTTGCTTCATTTTTGAACGGATATTCTGCTGCTCGAAGCTCCCTCGATGTACGTTGCGGACGAGACGGTTGTTCATCTTGCGGAGACGACTGATCGTTGGACCGGGGTTCTTGGTAATTTTGTTGTGGTTCTTCGCGGCCGTTACGGTGGTATTTGCATCGGTTGCTTGCCTTTGTCGACTCTTCTGACGATCCGGATTTCTTCTCGAAGGTCTTTACGAAGCCTGCTTGTCAGTCTTGTCGGCGAAACTTAATTGCTTCGCCTCTTCTTGCAAGCTTCCGGCCTTGCTTAACAACTTCTCAAAAGTCTTAATAGTGAATCCCTTGAGGAGAAGTGCTTATCGGGCCGTGAATGCTTTTAAGCGAGATGCTGAGCTGCATGTTGTTCTTGCGGTTGTGGTTCACACTTCATACTTAAATTTCTCCATCGAAGTATGTAATCCACTAGAGTTTCATTCGGCCTTTGTTTCTCTACCACTAAATCACTATAGTGATGTGGTGTCGAGCTCCGACAAATCGCTTAATGAAGAGGCTCTCTAGCTACGAGAATGTCTTTACGGATCCAGTTGGAGTAATTCGCATACCGGTCGAGGCGATCCACGACGGACTGCCAACAAGCTGTCGGAAGAGTAGCGCATCGCTCCGCCGGCATTGCAACAGCGGCACGAAAGTGTGCAACATGCTTGTCGGGGGTTCCGGTTCCGTCGAAGGTCTTAAACGAGAGGTGGTACGAAGCCCTTTGGGTATTGGACGGCGTCGAATTCTTCGGGTAAGGTACTGCCGTCCGAATAGATGTCCCGTTCTTCGATTGTGCTAGGGCTTCTCGCACTCTGTTGATCTACCGAGTTCTTGATATCCTTTTCGGGGATCATACTTTGTGTTGTATCCTTTTCGGTTGAGTCATCCCATTGACGGATGTAATCTCCTTTCCTCCGTCTACGATGTGAATGACTTCGGGGGTGTCTCTCATGTGGTTGTACTTGACTTTGGAGAGTGGCTAGAGCTACGGCCATCTCTTCCATCCTCTTCGCCATTTGAGCGATCGTGTCGTCCTTTTCTGAAGTCTGTCTCTTCATCGGTTACGGCTCCTCTCTTCTGCGCGTTGCGGAGAGCACCTTGAGAAGATGATGAAGCTCGTGTCTCGGCCATGTTGATTTACGCATATTCATTGTCCATGAATTCCGATGAGTCGATCTCGTCTCCGAACTTTTCTTCTCTTTCTTTTGCCGACCGTCGGATGTCGGTTCTCGGCTTTTCCATGGCATCTTCTAGCGGAGCTTTCTGTGTATCTTTGTGGTTGTCGTACGATGGTTGCGGGTCCTTTTTCACGAGTCCCCTTCATCGCGGTAGCACTTTCTTCGGATTCCGGCCTCTGGCGAGACTTTCTTTCTCGAGACTGCTTGTTTCGGTCTCAGTTGCCCAGTAGTGGGACGCCGCACCATCCTTCGCGACGAGAAGGTCACGACCGGATGGTGCATCGGCCGAATCTTTGGAAGGTGGTATCCTCCTGTCTCGTAACCACGATACTACGACGGGCGGGCTAGCCTTCATTCTCTTGCTTGGCTTTTCTATCATGACGGCGGGTTCTACTCGGGGCCCGAGACGGGATTTGGCAGCACCGCCTCATCCTTCGTAGAATTTCGACACGGGGCGATTTTCCTTCTTCGCTAGCTTTTACTACCAAAGTTTGCGGTCGAGCGAAACGGCGTAGTTCCGATTCTTTTCTTGCGGCTATTGTTGTAGTATGCGGGGCTGTGGTAATGTGGCGGCAATCTTTCGAACATTCTCTTCATCCTCTGCGGCGGAGAGGGGATGGAACCTGCTTCCTCCCAAAGTGGTATGTAGTCGAGGCGGTGGTGTATATTACGGTAACGGTGTATATTCGGCAACTCCGGAATTTCCTCAGGAAGGCGACCTCGGCGGCTACGGCTTCCACGGCGATCCTTCATTTCTATTTCTTCTTTGGGTCTTTGTCGGCGAAGGAATCTTCGAGCTGGACCCGATTTCGAAGACGGAAGGTCTTACGGGGAAGATCGCGTACCCTCCGCGGTAACGGAGTTTACCATAGTTACGGATTTCTTTCCCCTTTGATTTGGCGAAGTCGGGGTAGGTGCGAAACAACTAGACCGGTGGGGGTAGTGAGAACGGTCCTCCTGCGGACGGCGGTACTCCTCCTAGTCGGGACCCTCTGCGGGGAGGAAACTCTTGGGTCGACTAAGGTTGAACTCGAGCGGCGGTTCCTCGGCTTCGGATACCTTGTTCGTCGGTGCGAAGAGGGAGACGTCGGTGACCTTGACGTTCGTGTTTTCAAATCCACTGTCCGAATCGGATGACCCCATTGTCGGGCGGCTCATTCTTATAGACGGCGAAGTCGAGTCCGTTGGTGAAGGAGAAAATCGATTTCGGGGCTTCCATTTCACGAGGTAGATTCAGGTTGTCGATCCGAGTTATGCTTCTTTTCTTCGGGACGAAAAGAAAGGAATTGAAAAGAGTCAGAACTCATTCTTTGTTCATGTATTTATAAAAAAGAATCATTTGTTAAAAGAATCACTTATTAGAGGGTTTGTTTATTTAGAACGGAATGTTCGAAAGGTGTAGAGAAGGTAAGGAATCCGATTCGAAAGGAAAAGAAAGTCTTAAGCAAGACTTCCCGAGCTCGAAGGATCACTCTGAAGCTAACATCTATCGGGGGTCCACCCACCTCGGAAATGAGGTAAAAGGATCTCGGAACCTCTCTGTTTAGGGGTGTCTAAACGGTGGCTCCTAAATCCGAGAGAATGTTGGCTATACTTGTTCGAGATAGAAATGAACATAGTATTCCAACGGAAAGAAGGGTAGTTTGATCCATTAGGGACATGGATACACTACCGATTTTTGAAAGCGAGATTATTTGATTATAATGGAGAGAGGAATTGTCCCCAGCGGAGTCGCCAGAAATCCTGTGCGGCTTATTTTTAGGTCGTGTTTTATTTTGAAAAGGGGTCGCCTAACAGAAATCTGTCGGCGAATTTTTAATTTAATTAAAATAAATAATTTGAAAAGTAGTATTTGATTTTGAAAATAATTTTAAATTTGAAGGTTTTAAGATATGAGATTAAACCGAGCCTCGCATCCCAAATAGTTTATATAAACGAGCACCGCACGCTGAGCAGTGTATACATCACTAAGGATAGACACGCGCTTGATGGTGGGGCTTGATTAAATAAACTAGAAGATTAGTGACATCCGTTTGGTCGCGAACCGATTTTATAAGTAGACAAGTTTCCCTAGCTTAATATGAAAACATTAAACGGGGTTTATATTACACAGGTTCTTTAAAATTCCTTATAAGGGCGAGCCCACATAGTTAATTACATCTTAAGTGACGGGAATCACCTAAGAAAACTCTCGATAATAATCAATGATTACGCTCTCGAGAATTTCGAAGTTTAAGGTTTTCGAAGATTGAATTTTGGAGTTTGATAGGGAATGGATCAAATTTTGGAACATTTTGTTTTGTGAATCCAAAGGAAGAAAGGTAGGAGAAATCAACTGATTCGAAGTGAACTTCGATAATTTCCCGACTATCTATCGTTTGGCTTGAATTTAGGAAAGTCCCTAATGTTTATTTGATATTTCGATCTTGCCGATTTCAATTAATTAGGGCTTATATTTGTATGATAAAATCAAACAAATAGCACTAGAAGATGTGAGGGTTTATTGTCGTATCGGACGACTACCTCGGAATCCTAAGACCAGGTTAGGGCTTAATTTGCAATGCAAATGCCAACGAAGAGTTGAGGATTTATGTTGCACTAGGCAAGCTACCTCGAAGTCCTATGGCTTGGTTGTTTTAATTCAGGAAAGTTTCTTTGAAGTAGACTCGAGTTTTGCTTGATGACGATGGTCGTCTTGCCACCGTGCTCAGAGCTCCTTGTTGTTGCGAGAGGTTTAATTTTAGAAACCATAAATCGGGAGTTGAGAAAAGTGTTTTGGTTTAGAGAAAATCTTAATTTCCGGGTGTTTTTTATGTTTTATTTAAAACAAATCTTAAAGTTGATTATAACGACACTAGGTTAAGATCCCGCGGTTCCATCCTTCGGCATCATTATTTTTATCGGATTCACTTAGTCCGGATGAATTTGCTAAACTAGTTGAATGAGTTCCACACTTTCATTTAGACAGTGGGAAATCCCGTTAGCAACACGTAGGTTACATCATCGAGAGTATTCCAGATCATCCAATAGGACGTTTTAATTTAGTTGTAATTGTAGTTTTGTGTTACGTTTGTGATTAAATTTTGAGTTGTTTTATATTTTAAAATGTTGTGACGGTGAATTTTATCTTGCGATGACTTTTAACTTAATTTGGTTTCGGTTTTAGGGATTATCCTAAAGGTGTGGGTTTTCATGCAATGCATTGTTTTATCATACGAGAAAAGTAAAATGCATTTGCGATAAAGTAAATTGCAAGAAAGTAAATTGCAAGAAAGTAAATTGCGATAAAATAAAAGCGTACATGGAGGGTCTTCCCGTCATCCCAAGTTGCACTTAAAACACGATTAGAATATTTAAGCGAGTTCCTAGGTAAAGCTAAGGGAAAGGTTATGGTTTTCTACCAAATTCACTAATCCTATAGCTAGTCATCTCCTATGACGTCTAGGTTCTTTGGGTTTTGGTTTAAGGACGATTTTCTTCATCGAAGAATAATCAGAATTCGATTGTTCTTATAAATATCACATCATATTGAGGAAGTGCTTAAGAAGAATCTTAAACATCTTTTCGATATTTCTAGGATTGTTTTAAGTCCAAATGAATTTAATTATATAAATGAATCGATCATCAGAGGTTTTGAGTCTTGTTAACTTGCTCGGTGAATTAGGACATTTGAATATCACTATGAGTGAGATAACACTTCATTTAATGTTCATTTAGGAGTTATATTAATCGAAGCTTTCGAGGGTAAATTAGTATTCGAATGATTTGATTTGAGTTAAAGGGTTTAAATTTGGAATAGTGTTGAGTTGCTTTATATTTAGTTTAATTTAATTTAATTTGATTTGATGTTTAATTAATTTGATTTAATTTAATTTAATTTAATTATTTAATTTAATTTAATTTAATTTAATTTAATTTAATTATTTAATTTAATTTAATTTAATTTAATTTAATTTAATTATTTAATTTAATTTAATTTAATTATTTAATTTAATTTAATTATTTAATTTAATTTAATTTAATTATTTAATTTAATTTAATTTAATTGTTTAATTTAATTTAATTTAATTTTAATTAATTTAATTTAATTGTTTAATTCAATTTAATTTAATTTTAATTAATTTAATTTAATTGTTTAATTTAATTTAATTTAATTATTAAATTTAATTTAATCTTAATTTAATTTATCTTTAATTTACTTTATTTTTAATTTTAATTGAAATTTGAAAGATTTTAATAATTTAATTAAGTCTTTTAATATTTTAAATTTGAGTTATCATTTTAATTAAAAATTGAGTATTAGTTGATATGATTAATTTAGGGATTTTTAAATTAAAGAATAAATCTCTTCCTAATAAAGATCCCTTATTTTAATAATTCGATTTTATTATTCTTCCAAATTTAATGCTATTATTTAATTAAAGTTTAATCATTTTAAAATTATTTAATGGGTTTGCTACCCTTTAATTATTTAAATTTCAATCATCGAAATCAGATTAGGATCAAATATTTTACTTGTTGATTTTTTATTAAACCTAAAGTTTTAATTAAGGATTAAAGATTTTAATTACCATTTTACCCTTTAAGCTTAATAATTTCATAACTCACTAAATTGAACTCAAATGAACTTGAAATTTTTATGTGACTTCACTCATATGTCGATAAAGACATGAGAGGAGAAAATGTGATTTTTCTGTATTTAATTTATTTATATAATTATTTTTGGTGGAAAATAGAGATTTTCAAGGAAAATTTGATAACATGACCAAGGGAAAGTTTCTGTCCTTAAGAAAATTAGGGGACATTCCTAATGACCAGAGAAGCACTTGGACCAATTTTGGTGATTTTTTGAATTATATTATTTTTATTATAATTATTTTGAGTTTTGGAGTGTTAATTAATTTAAAAATAAAATAAATGTTGAAAAATGGATTTTATATTTTTCAAAAATCTCTCTAATATCAAGGAAACCAGAGAAACAAATTTTGCAATTTTCTGATTTTTCTATGATTTATAATAATTATTTTAGTGAAAATGCTAGAAAATACATTTTTTAATTTTAAAATTACCCTAGGGCTTTAAAATTTAATATCTCACTAAATAGACTTAGGAAAAATGTGGGATTTGTTCCTAAGTGATTAAAATTCAAAATGCGACATTTTGGTGAATTTTATTATTTTTGTGATTTTTATTATTTTTTAATTATTAAAAATATTAAAATATTATTAAAAATCAACTTTTTTAGAAAATTGAAATTTTAATTTTCTTAGGTTCCCCTGATATCAGAGAGGCTCCAAAACCAATTTGGTGAATTTTTAAAAAGTATTTTAAAAGTTATGAATTTTTAAAGTTTAAAATGGCTAAGTGGCTTAATCGACCCGATTAGTGGGGCTAACGAAGTCCAATTGACCTCAAATTTTTATGGTGGATTCCTCTGATCCTAAAGGTCGGTGGAGAATTGATTTCAAGTCAATTTGATACACGGTTAACTCTAATTAATTAAAGACCTATTTTGGGTGTTTAAGCCGAATTAGGGTTAATGCGAGTGAATTAACTCGAGTCCTATTTTTCTAGGGTTCTCTGGTCATAAGGAACATCACCAAATATTTCTAGAATTTATTTCACAACATGCTAATTTTTGGAATTAAAATACTCAAAACGGCAACATGCATTTGAAAAATAAATAACTTTTCACGAGAGATGGCCTCGACCTTGGAAAATTCGGGGAATGTTCCCAGAGTTCGAGGCTTCAAAAGCCTATGGTCTCATGCCATGGTGAATTGTATACATGTATGGAGAATTAAATGTATGCAGAGAGTAAATAAATCATAAAAAATAAAATACTTAATGAAATTAAATGATTTCTTTTCCACATTATTCTCCTACGTTCATTTGAGCGAGAGGGTATTTTTATTTTATTTTTGTGATTTTTCTACACAAAGATATGGATTTTTGAAGTTTAGGGAATTAAATAAATAAGAAAATACCCTAATTTTCTATTTATCCACGCGGCGCCGGCGAGAACCTCGGCGACTCCGAACGCGCGCGCGTCGCGCTCCCGGTCGACGCCGCCACTCGAGTCGGCGGCCGGGCCCGCGGTTCTCGTACGCGTCTCTGGTCCGACGCGATCCTGGCCGTCCGTGCGCGCGTGTATCGAATGGACGGCATCCGTTCATCGTCCACAAGTGTTCTCGCCGAGGGCGAGTCCACACTAAATCCACTAAGATCTCGCTCGATTCTCGATGGATTTTCATGTTCTTATGCTCTATGGATTCGTCTTGAAGAGACGAACACATCTATACGGTTAACATGCATTGAAACTAAGGCATTCGAAATGAAGAATCTCCGGAAGCTCGGGATGGAGAGTTAGCTCGTACCTTGGCTCGGAGAAGTGTGGCTTGATCCGAGAGTTGTTGCACCTTCGATTGGGTCCCGTGAAGCTCCGGATGAAGTCTCTCGAGTGCAGTGAATTGTACGGATATGATTTCGACCAAGCCGATCCACGAAGCTTGGAGGAGTTGGAGCAAGCTGGGTGGCTTTGGAGATGGGGCTTTTGGTGGTGGACACCTTCCCTTGGTGCGGTGAAGGTGTAGAGCCAATCGATTTGGGAATTGGCTCGGCTGTGGAGAAGTGTCCTGGTTTTTGGGCTAAAGTTTGAGCTCGAAATTGGGCTCGGCTAGAAGGAATTGGGGCTGGAATTCGGTGGGGATCGGGTGCTACATGTGTAGAGAGTGATGCGGAGTGATTTTGGCGAGTTTCCTTAAGGTTTTGTTTCGACACCTCTCATGGCCGAGAGGGGTGGAGTTTAAATAGGAGAGGGTGGAAGGCCTCTCGGAGGGAGTTAGGGCTTGGGATCGATTGCTCTGGTGAGGAGAAGATCGGCCATGGTGACCGCTAGGCATGGGGCGGCTCGGCGAGTGAGAATTTCGATGTTGGCTCACATGTGAGCTCTCGGCCATGGTGTTTTCCGGCGGCACGGTGGCGCGGCAGGCCGAGCGATGGTCACCATCTTGGTCGGGTGGGTCGGGGGTGGGGTTTAGTGTAGGCGATTGAGGTTTGACATGTGTAAAGGAGTTTGATTTAAATGGAATGGGAGAAGGCTCACTTTGGCTTGGTTTGGGTCAACCCACCATTTTGGGCTTGGTGCACCCTTCCAAGCTGCGATTTTGAGTTGAGGGAATCATTTAGGTCGGCTTCAGAAGGAATGGTGAAGTCTCAGTCCATGATGAGGTGGCTAAACATGGTTTAGTGTGTGACATGATTAAGGTAAAAAAGGGTTAAAGGAGGTTTAAGAAAGAACTCCCTCTTCTTGCCATAAATGGACTAATGACAAGTCAAAGCCCTCATGGCTTCATGTGGCTTGAGAATGGCTTGTTCATGGCTTCATTTGGCTTGGGAAAAGGTTGATTTGTTTCATGAAAAGGGTTTTAAGAATTTTGGATGTTTTGATGGAAATTTGTATGAAACTTGATTTGGAATAATTTGATGGTGACTTTAGGACTTAGGTAATGGATTTAATTAAATGGATGACAAATGGAGATGTCGTGTGGGCTTTAGGGTAGATTTGGGCTTTTGAATTTTGAAGGAAATGGGCTTTTAAGAAGGTTTAAGGGAAGTGGGCTTTTAAGTTTAAGGATGTGTTCATGGATGGGAATTTTTGTAGAGGTTTGGGCCAAATAGTTGTTGGTTTTGGTTTAGGGATGTTTCATGAATAACTTGAAATAGATTTAAGGTGGTTTGGGTTTGAATTGGGTTGAATTTGGGTTTATTTGGTAAATGGGCCAATGTAGGTCAAATTGGGCTAACTTGGGCCAATGTTGGGCTAGGGTTGAATTTGATGTAAAATAAATATTAAGAAATGTTTATGGGAATGTTTCAAAGAGGTTTTGGCTTTGGTTGGGTTTTAATTTTGAGGTTTGGGCCTATTTGGGTTAGATTTGGGTTTAGGTGAAAATTGGGCTTTTTGATTTTGGGTTGAATTTGAGTGGGGTTTGGGTCAAAATCTTGGGCAAATCATGTTAGTGTTTTGTTTATGAGGATGTTAAGGAAGGTTTAGAAAAGATTTGGGGTTAATTGGAGTTGAATTGGGTTAGTTTGGGCTAAGTTTGGGTCATGGGTCCAAATTTGGGCTTTAAGGCCCAAAGTGAAATTGGATCCAAATGTCAATCAAATTGGACTTGGATTTGGTCTAAATTGGTATTGGGAATGTTGAATTGAAGTTTAGAATTGAATTGGACCAAAATTGGGGTCAATTGGGTATGTTTGGTTTGACATTGGGTCACTTTGGGTTAAAATGGGTCGATTTGGGGGTTTTGACAAAAGTAGGGTAAATTGACAAAATTGGCCCATGGTGTAGTTGGACAAAATGAAATTGGGAATATTTGGGATTTTCTGGAATTTTCTGGGAATTTTCTGAATTTTTGGATTTTTAGGCAGAGAAGGGTATTTTGGGTTATTTGGAGGGTATTGGGAGGTTTTCTTGGAATTTTTGGTATTTTTGGGTATGGATGATCAATTTGAGTGATGTGGAGGTGTTTGGGATTGATTTTGGAAAATTTTAGGTAATTTGGAGATTTTGCAAAAATTTGGGTAATTCGAGGGTTTTGGGTAGGTTTAGTAGGTGTAGGGTCCGGGGGTCGAAAATTGAAAATTTGGGAAATTGAAGATTGGGTGAATTTGGGTGGGGTGAAATCATTTTGGTTGAGCCATGAAGCCATTTCAAGCCCATATGAGCCATGAAAGGACTCATTTGAGGCATTCAGCTATGTTGTTCACTAACCCTGCTTGCGAGGGCTTAGGGGTTAAGGACCATCCATGTGAATCACCTACATGAGTCGGGGAGGTCGAAGTTGGGTATGGGTGTGGTTTTAGGAAGTGTGTGGAAATGTAGTGTGTAAGTGTAGTGTATGTCGGCCCCTTCATCGGACCGGGCCGCCGAGGCGATCTAAGGCGAAAGAGTCCTATAGGAACTCATCCTTTAAACTTCCATATTTGATTTCGACCCTCTAGGTGATTAGGGGTCTATATTCGAGTTTGTGGAGTTTGCGGGGAGTTTAGAAGTGGTTTGAATTTCTAAAAGGCGGGTCCCAATTCTAGTCCTCTAAGATAGTCAAAGGAAAAGCCTAAGGCTAGATCCTAAGCACTAAAAAGAAGAAAAGGAAGACCTCATCAAAAATGAGGTCAACAGGTGTCATTAGATATTACTTAATGTCCTCGAAGGCCCGTTGGCATTTCTCTTCCCAAATGAATTTGGCATTCTTTTTAATTAATGCTGAGAAGGGCTGACACCTACCTGACAAATTCGAGATAAAGCGTCGAAGATATGCCAACTTTTCTTGAAAGGATCGTAGTTGTTTCAATAGGGGGCGGCATTTCTAAAATAGCTTTAATCTTTTCCGGATCGATTTCAATCCCGCGATGTCGAACAACAAATCCTAAGAATTTCCCGGAGGTGCGCTGAAGGCGCATTTTAGGGGATTCATCTTAAGATTAAATTGTCTTAATCGCTCGAAAATAATTCTCAAATCATACAGGTGATCTTCCTTCAGTTTGCTTTTGATGACCACATCATCCACGTGGCACTCGACTTGGTTGTGAATGAGATCATCAAAAATCCTCGACTTTGCTCTTTGGTAAGTTGCTCATGCGTTCTTCAATCCAGAAGGCATTACTGTGTAGCAGTATATTCCAATCAGCGTTATGAAGGCTGTGAGCTTCTCCTCTTCTGGTGCCATCTTTATCTGGTTGTATCCTGAAGATCCATCCATGAATGAGAAGATTTCATGTGTTGAAGCGTTGTCGATCATCAATTCTGGAATCGGTAGTGGAAATTCATCTTTCGGACATGCTTTATTCAAGTCTCTAAAATATACACATATTCTGATCTGACCATTCTTCTTTCTGACTGGTACCACGTTGGCTAACCAAGTTGGGAATTGTTCTTTACGGACAAATTTAGCATCTATTAGCTTCTTAACTTCTGCTATTACTTGTTCAATCTCCAGATGCATTCTTCTGGGAGCTTGTCTGACTGGAACGACAGCTGGATCCACTCCTAGTCTATGAACTGCGACCTCTGGAGCTAATCACGGCATTTCATCATAATTCGAAGCAAAACAATCCTTGAATTTTATTAATAGCTTAACTATTTCTTCGGAGTCTTCTTTGTTGAGTAAGGAGCTAACAAAGGTCGGCATAGGCTCTTCGCTAGTACCTAAGTTAACTTCCATTAACTCATCTATTGTAGATTTAATTTATTCTTCAAATTCAGGAGGAGCATCTCCGATTGGTAGATCTTCTAGATCTTTTGAAGCTTCCAAGCAGTCTTCATTAGGCTCGCAAGTGACAACCAAGCAAAATCCCTTATCGTCGGTCGATCCTACCGTGCCGAATCTGAGACCATGTTTTGAATTGGGAGGCCGGCTGGCATTATTCTATAATTTTTCAAAATGTTGTGATTAACCTTTTTTCCATCATCGAGGTAAGACACCACGTTGAATTAAATTTTGAACACAGGGAGAGTACCACTCAAAAGGCAGTTCCATTAGTTCAGATGAAGCAACATCTTCAAATTGTACATCATTTTCAGCTTTGGAAGAAGAAGCACCACGGTAGAGCTTGATCGGCTTAGCACCACCACCATGCACTTCCTTGACCACCATACCCTCGATCTTATTAGAATGGATCGGGGTCAGGGTCATAGTATGCACATAGTGGTTAATCTTCTCGTACATTGCTTTGTATTCTTCATTCTTTTCATCTTCGAGAGAGATCTTGAACTGGGGTTTCTTTTGATTTACTGTTGCTGCTTCTTTCTTGATTTCTTCTTCTTCTTCAGAGCTATTCTCCCAATTAACATCGATGATCGGTTTCTTCTGTTCAACTGTTCCACCATTTCTTCCTCGAACCTCATCCACGACCTCGACCTCGGGTGCGAGTTCTGGAGAAACCCTCACCATCTCGTCGTAAGAGAGTAGTGAGTAACTGTTGAACAAGAATTTCAGGTTCTTTGTCGTCTCGTGCTTGTTTTTCTTGATTTGGTATGACATTTCTGGAGAATATAGTTTTCTTTGGGGGTGTGTAGTAAGCTGCATCGTGGATTCCGATTTCATGCACGGAGAATGGTTGCGAATCACCTTTTATAAACTGTTCTTGTCCTCCTTCATAGTACTTTATACACTGTTGTAGAGACGATGGTACCATCCGGTTCTTATGGATCCATGGCTGGCCCAGTAGAGCGTTGAATTATATCTCAGAATCAATTATGTGGAACTTTGCAGTGGTCTTGGCTAATTCATCGATCTTCATTAACAGTGTTATCGATTCAAGAGCTCTTTCTCCTTTCTTGTTGAAGCCTCTTAGCATCATCTTGTCTGCCTCGAGATAACGGGCATCAATCTCTAAATAGGCTAGCGTTCGAAGGTTCATTATATTAATTGATGCTCCTGGATTAACTAGCACCGTGGAGAGTGTGAACTTTCCAATACTGATTGAAATGTACAACGGTCGGTTGTGATATGCTGTTCCAAGTAGTAAATCATCGTCCGTAAAGGTAACACCGCGCTGTCCGTTCAATTAGCAAACCTCGTCAAAGGAATTACTAGCCATTTGAGCTAAGCAAATTTATGGATCAAGCAAGGCCTTGACCGGAGATTCTCTCATCTCCTTTGATAGGATCGGAGCGTCGTAGATGCTCGGTTTGGCGGTAGTTTCCTAAGATGGGCTAGCACATTATAGTACACTTTGTTACCAGTATGTTCGATTTCTTCCCGAATGGGCGATTCTTCCGTCGGGGTTGGCTCTTCCTAAGCGACCACCGCTTTCCCTTGTCCTTTGGACCCAATCTCGGAGGTAGGACCTTTCTGCTTCTCAGATTGACTTCGATAATTTCCTCTGAATCTACCGGTGTCTCCTCTTGAATCGGAACGACTGGCCCTTCTGAAGTTGCCTCAGCGTCTGATAGTTCTAACTCTATCGTGATCGGAGCTCCTAGGAATTCACAAATAGACTCGTCGCTTATTGAACTTTCGTAGCCATCCTTGTGAATGTCCTCCTCTTCGTTTTGGTTATCTAGGTTTTGTATGATTTGAGAATCGTTATTCGTATCGAAAACGAGATTCAGATTAGGTTGGTTGTCGTTAGTTACGTAATTGTTAGAAACAGTCAAAAACGTAGCCAACACCATAACTCTTATCATTATAATATCCCGCCGGAGCGAGCAAATAATCATCTCCTTTGATAAGATCAGAGCGTCGTAGATGCTCAGTTTGGCCGGTAGTTTCCTAAGATGGGCTAGCACATTATAGTCTACTTTGTTACCAGGCTGTTCAATTTCTTCCTGAATGGGCAATTCTTCCACTGGGGTTGGCTCTTCCTAAGCGACCACACGCTTTCCCTTGTCCTTTGGACCCGATCACGGAGGTAGGACCTTTACGCTTCTCGGATTGACTTCGGTAATTTCCTGCGAATCTACGGTGTCTCCTCTTGAATCGGAACGGCGGCCCTTCGAAGTTGCCTCGGCGTACGATAGTTCTAACTCTATCGTGATCGGAGCTCCTAGGAATTCACAAATAGACTCGTCGCTTATTGAACTTTCGTAGCCATCCTTGTGAATGTCCTCCTCTTCGTTTTGGTTATCTAGGTTTTGTATGATTTGAGAATCGTTATTCGTATCAAAAACGAGATTCGGATTAGGTTGGTTGTCGTTAGTTACGTAATTGTTAGAAACAGTAAAAAACGTAGCCAACACCATAACTCTTATCATTATAAGATCCCGCCGGAGCGAGCAAATAATCATACAGAGTCAGAGGTTCTAGGGATTTCTCCCCCGAATTAGAAACAACCATCCTAGGAAAAGCAGCCCTAGTCTACCTTTCGGAACCTCAATTTTCTCTTCTTCCACGATCTTCTCCTACTTCTGGGGTGGTTCTTCAATCTCTAGTGATAGTGCTGGCTCGACAGGTTTCAAACTCTGAGTTGAAGCGCGTACCGAAGCGATCTGGATGTGATCCAAAATTTTCTTTAATGACTTCGTCCAAACTGTATTCCATCCATCGTTGGCCGTGTACGGGTCGATCGGAACAAAAGGCTTCATCGAGATAACATTGACAGAACCTCCTTTCTGGGGTTCCTTCATGTATTCCTTTGGGATCATTATGTTCCCTCTCCGAAGATTATCTTCCAGCCAGTTCTTGAAAGGGAAGACGTCTTCAATCTTATGTCCGAGCATCCTGTGGTAGGGATAATAGTTTGGATGATCCTTCTTGTTGACTTCCTCGGGATTACCGGGCTCTGGCAACTGAAAGTCGGGCATCTTCATTAAACTGTGAAACATCTTAGACACAGCCTCAGTCTTGAAGGGGTATTCTTTGTTCAAAAGTTCCTTCAGGGGACTGAGCGGACGAGGCGATAGCTGATCTTACCGTGGTGACTGATAACTTGGTCGAGGCTGAAAACTCTGCTGAGGCTGATAATTCTGTTGAGTGTGTTGATAAGTCTGTTGTGGTGGTTGATAACTTAGCTGCGGTCGCTCTGGCCGTATTTGCACTGGCTGTTTACCTTTGTCTACTGCTGCGA
>JAKZJZ010002629.1:0-10000 GCA_022702705.1 Papilionanthe hookeriana x Papilionanthe teres
GTGAAGGTGTAGGGTCAATCAATTTGAGGATTGACTCACCGTGGTGAAGTGTCCTGGTTTTGGGCTTGAATTTCGGCTACGAAATCGAGCTCGCGAGAGGAAATGGCGGGGGGATTTCGGCGGGGATCGAGTTCTCCAGTGTGGGGAGAGTCTGGAATGATTTTGGCAGAGTTTCTGTATGGTTTATTTCAATGCCCCCCTTGCCGAGAGGAGGTGGTGTTTAAATAGGAGTGGATGGAGGGCTTCCCAGGGGGGTTTGATGGTTCGGATCAGTTGCTTAGGTCAAGGGAAGAACAGCCATGGTAGCCATTGGGCATGGGGCAGCTCAGCAATGGAGAATTTCAATGTTGGGCTCCTCCCAAGGTCTCAGCCATGGGGTTTTCCGGCGGCTGAGGTGGCTGGCCGGCCAGGCATGGGTCACCATCTTAACCAGTGAGGGCAGGGCTTGGCAATGGTGAAGTCAATTGGAGTTGGCCATGTGTAAAGGCTGTGAATTGAAATGGAATGGGAAAGGGGTGATTTTGGCTAGGTTTGGGTCAACCCTTGGTTTTGGGCTAGATTCACCATCCAAGGCTTGACCTTGGGCTGAGGGAGAATCATTTGGGTCAACTGAATTGGGGTAGTGAAGTCCTTATCCATGGTGAGGTGGCTAAACATGGTTTAGTGTGTAGCATAAATAAGGTTAAAAAGGTTTAAGGGAGGTTTAAGAAAGAAGGCCCTCCTTTTACCATTAATGGGATGGTGAGGTGTAAAGTGGCTTTCATAGCTCCCATGTGGCTTGTGCATGGCTTTATGGCTTGCCTATGGCTTAGTATGGCTTGGCTTGGTTTCATGGCAATGGGTTTAAGGAATTTTGGTATTTTGGTGTAAAATTTGGATGATTTGTCATATGGCTTTGTTTAGAAAGGTTTGATTGTTGATTTAGGACATAGGAATGATTTTAATTAAGTGAGGATGAGATGAGATTGTAGTATGGGCTTTAGGATGGGTTTGGGCTTTTGAGTTTAGTTATGAATGGGCTTTTGAATGTCTTTTGGAAGTGGGCTTTTAGATGAAAATTTTGCAAAGGGCCATGCCAAATAAATGTTGGGTTTAGTTTAAGGATGTGTCATGAGTGATTTGGATCAAGCTTGAGGTGGTTTGGAATTGAATTGAGTCTAAACTGGGTCTCTTTAGTGCTAGGGTCAAAATAGGTCAAAATGGACTAACTTGGCCTAAGGTAGGGCTAATGTTGAAATTGATGTAAAATTAATATTAAGAAATTTTTATGGGAGTGTTTCAAAGAGGTTTCATCTTTGGTTGGGTTTTTGATTTTGGGATTTGGGCCTATTTGGGTTAGGTTTGGGTGTAGGCCCATTTAAGGGATTTTGGGTTTGGGTTGAATTTGAGTAGGGCTTAGGTCCAAATTTTGGGCAAATTATGCTAGTGTTTTGTTTGTGGGGATGTTAGGAAGGTTCTAGAAAAGATTTGGGTCAAATCGGGATCAATTGGGTTAGTTTGAGCTAAGTTTGGGTCATGGGTCAAAATCGGGCTTTAAGCTTAAAAATATATATAAGTATATATTTATTTATTTATAATTTATTTAACTATTAAATATTTTTATAATTAAATTATATTTATAAATTAATATACTATAATTAAAATATTTAAAATAAAAAAATAACATTATATAAATTACTATATACATATATATATATATATATATAAAAGTATAAATTTATTTAACGATTAAATATTTTTATAACTAAATTATATTTATAAATTAATAAACTATAATTAAAATATTTAAAATAAAAAATAATATTATTTTAATTAATATATATATATATATATATACACACACACATATTTATATATATATGTATATATTTATTTATTTATAAAACTACTAAATATTTTTATAATTAAATTATATTTATAAATAATATACTATAATTGGAATATTTAAAATAAAAAATAATATTATATAAATTAATATATATATATATATATTTATTAATTTATAATTTATTTAACTATTAAATATTTTTATAATTAAATTATATTTATAAATTAATATAATATAATTAAAATATTTAAAATAAAATAAAATTATATAAATTAAATATATATATATATATATATATACATATATATATGTATATATACATATTTATATATGTATATGTATATATTTATTAATTTTTAATTTATTTAACTATTAAATATTTTTATAATTAAATTATATTTATAAATTATTATACTATAATTCAAATATTTAAAATAAAAAATAACATTATATAAATTATATATATATATATATATATATATATATATATATATATATATATACATATATATATATACATATTTATATATATATATATATC
This sequence comes from Papilionanthe hookeriana x Papilionanthe teres, assembly GCA_022702705.1. Lineage (NCBI taxonomy): Eukaryota > Viridiplantae > Streptophyta > Magnoliopsida > Asparagales > Orchidaceae > Papilionanthe > Papilionanthe hookeriana x Papilionanthe teres. The sequence goes on from JAKZJZ010002629.1 coordinate 2,370, forward strand.
TGTGTGTATAAATTTATTTATTTTTAATTTATTTAACTATTCAATATTTTTATAATTAAATTATATTTATAAATTAACATACTATAATTGAAATATTTAAAATAAAAAATAACATTATATAAATTATATATATATATATATATATATATTAATTTATAATTTATTTAACTATTCAATAATTTTATAATTAATTCATATTTATAAATTAATATACTATAATTAAAGTATTTAAAATAAAAAATAAAATTATATAAATATATATATATATATAAATATATATATATATATATATTTATATATATATATCATATATATATATATATATATATATACATATAAATATTATATATATATATATATGCATATATTTATAAATTTATAATTTATTTAACTATTAAATATTTTTATAATTAAATTATACTTATAAATTAATATACTATAATTGAAAAATTTTAAATAAAAAAATAACATTATATAAATTAATATATATATATATATATATATATATATATACATATATATATATATACATATTATATATATATATATATAAGTTTATATTTATTTATTTATAATTTATTTAACAATTAATTATTTTTATAATTAAATTATATTTATAAATAATATACTATAATTAAAATATTTAAAATAAAAAATAATATTATATAAATTAATATATATATATATATATATATATGTATATGTATATATTTATTAATTTATAATTTATTTAACTATTAAATATTTTTATAATTTAATTATATTTATAAATAATATACTATAATTAAAATATTTAAAATAAAAAAATAGCATTATATAAATTAATATATATATATATATATATATAATTATATATTTATTTAATTATAATTTATTTAACTATTACATATTTTTATAATTAAATTATATTTATAAATTAATATACTATAAATAAAATATTTAAAATAAAAAAATAAATTTATATAAATTAATGATTAAATATTTTTTAAATTAAATTAAATTGATAAATTAATATACTATAATTAAAATATTTAAAATAAAAAATAATATTATATTAATTAATATATATATATACACACACACATATTTATATATATATGTATATATTTTTTTATTCATAAAACTATTAAATATTTTATATTAAATTATATTTATAAATAATATACTATAATTTAAATATTTAAAATAAAAAAAATATTATATAAATTAATATATATATATATATATATATGTATAAGTATATATTTATTTATTTATAATTAATTTAACTATTAAATATTTTTATAATTTAATTATATTTATAAATAATATACTATAATTTAAATATTTAAAATTAAAAAATTAGATTATATTGATATTTATATATATATATATATATACATATATATATATATACATATGTATATATACATATGTATATATACATTTATTTATAATTTATTTAACTATTAATTTTTTTTATAATTAAATTATATTTATAAATTAATATACTAAAATTAAAATATTTAAAATGAAAAAAATAATATTAATTATCATATATTATTTATAAATATAATTTAATTATAAAAAAATTTAATAGTTAAATAAATTATGAATTAATAAAGATAAACATTTATATATATTATTTTTTATTTTAAATATTTTATTATAGTTTTTTATTTATAAATATAATTCAATTATAAAAATATTTAATAGTTTTTGAAATAAATAAATATATACATACATATATATATATATATATATATATATATATATATATATATGTTTGTGTATATATATATTAATTAATATAATATTATTTTTTTATTTCAAATATTTTAATTATAGTATATTAATTTATAAATATAATTTAATTATAAAATTATTTAATAGTTAAATAAATTATAAAAAAATAAATATATACATTTGTATATATATATATATATTAATTTATATAATATTATTTTTTAATTTAAATATTTTAATTAGTAGTATATTATTTATAAATATAATTTAATTATAAAAATATATAAACAAATAAATATATACTTATATATATATATATACATATATATATATATATATATATATATATTAATTTATATGATATTATTTTTTATTTTAAATATTTTAATTATAGTATATTATTTGTAAATATAATTTAATTATAAAAATATTTAATAGTTTTAGAAATAAATAAATATATATATATATATATATATATATATATAAATATGTGTGTGTGTGTGTGTGTGTGTATATAAATTAATAAATGTAATATTATTTTTTATTTTAAATATTTTAATTATTTTATATTAATTTTTAAATATAACTTAATTATAAAAATATTTAATAATTAAATAAATTATAAATAAATAAATATATACATATGTATATATTTATATATTAATTTATATAATGTTAATTTTTTATTTTAAAAATTTTTATTATAAGTATATTATTTATAAATATAATTTAATTATAAAAATATTTAATAGTTAAATAAATTTTAAATAAATATTTATATACATGTACATATATATATATATATATATATATATATATATATATATATATATATATATATATATATATATATATATATTAATTTATATAATATTATTTTTTAATTTAATTCTTTTAATTATAGTATATTATTTGTAAATATAATTTAATTATAAAAATATTTAATAGTTAAATAAATTATAAATTAATAAATAAAAACATATATATATATATATATATATATTAATTTATATAATATTATTTTTTATTTTAAATATTTTATTATAGTTTATTATTTATAAATATAATTCAATTATAAAAATATTTAATAGTTTTAGAAATAAATATATATATACATATATATATATATATATATATATCTATATATATATACATATATATATATATATATATATATATATATTATATATATATATATATATATATATATATATATATATATGTTTGTGTATGTGTATATCATATATATATATATATATATATATATATTAATTACTATAATATTATTTTTTTATTTCAAATATTTTAATTATAGTATATTAATTTATAAATATAATTTAATTATAAAATTATTTAATAGTTAAATAAATTATAAAAAAATAAATATATACATATATATATATATATTAATTTATATAATATTATTTTTTAATTTAAATATTTTAATTGTAGTATATTATTTATAAATATAATTTAATTATAAAAATATTTAATAGTTTTAGAAATAAATAAATATATACATATATATAAATATGTGTGTGTGTATATATATATATATTAATTAATATAATATTATTTTTTATTTTAAATATTTTAATTATAGTATATTAATTTATCAATTTAATTTAATTTAAAAATATTTAATCATTAATTTATATAAATTTATTTTTTTATTTTAAATATTTTAATTATAGTATATTAATTTATAAATATAATTTAATTATAAAAATATGTAATAGTTAAATAAATTATAATTAAATAAATATATAATTATATATATATATATATATATATGTATATATATATATATATATATATGGATATATATATGTATATATATATATATATATATATATATATATATATATACTAATTTATATAATGTTATTTTTTTATATTAAATATTTTAATTATAGTATATTAATTTATAAATATAATTTAATTATAAAAATATTTAATAGTTAAATAAATTATAAATTAATAAATATATACATATATATATATATATATTAATTTATATAATATTATTTTTTATTTTAAATATTTTTATTATAAGTATATTAATTTATAAATATAATTTGATAATAAAAATATTTAATAGTTAAATAAATTAAAAATAAATAAATTTAAACTTATATATATATATAAATATGTATATATATATATATATATTAATTTATATAATTTTATTTTTTTATTTTAAATATTTTAATTATAGTATATTAATTTATAAATATGAATTAATTATAAAATTATTGAATTGTTAAATAAATTATAAATTAATAAATATATACATATATATATATATATATTAATTTATATAATATTATTTTTTATTTTAATTTTTTTATTATAGTATGTTAATTTATAAATATAATTTAATTATAAAAATTATTAATTGTTAAATAAATTATAAATAAATAAATATATAAAAATTATAGTATGTTAATTTTTAAATATATTAAAGTAGTATTTGATTTTAAAAAATAATTTTAAATTTGAAAATTTTAAGATATGAAAAATCAAACCTATCTCACATCCCAAATAGTTTATATAAACGAGCACCGCATCACAAACTGTATATCTATCCTGAATAATAGACACACTGTTTGATGATGGGGCTCGGTTAAATAAACTAGAAGATTTGTGACATCCGTTTGGTCTGCGAACCAATTTTATAAGCCGACAAGTTCCCCTACTTAATATAAATGAATTAAGCAGGGTTTATATTACCTGGGTTCTTAAAGTTCTCTATAAGGGCAAGCCCCTATAGTTAATTACATCATAAGTGTCCGAAGACACTTAAGAAAACTCTCGATAATGATCAGTGGTTTTGCTCTCAAGAATTTCAAAGTTTAAGGTTTTTAAAGGATTGTTTTTTGGAAATTTCAATAGGGAATGGATCAAATTTGGAACAGTTAATTTCAAGAGTTCAAAGGAAGAAAAGTAGGAGAAGTTGAGGATCCAAGAGGAATCTTGGCAACTTCCCAAACTATCCTATTGTTTGGCTTAGATTTGAGAATTTACTTAATATTTCAATCTTGCCAATTTTAATTAATTAGGACTTATATTTATATGACATGATCATACAAATAGCCTTGAAGATATGAGGGTTTATGTAGTATCGAACGACTACCTCGGAGTCCTAAGACCGGTTAGGGCTTAATTTACATGACATGATCATGCAAATGCCTAACGGAGAATTGAGGATTTATGTTGCACTAGGAAAACTACCTCGAAGTCCTATGGCTTGGTTATTTAATTCTAAGGAAAGTTTTGTTGAAGTAGACTCGTGTTTTATCGATGACGATGGCCATGCCGCCCACTATGCTCCAAGCTCCTTGTTGTTGTAGAGGTTTGGTTTTAGAAGTCATAAATCAGGAGGTGAGAGAAGTGTTTTGGTTTAGAAATCTTAAAATCCAAGTGTTTTTAATGTTTTAATTAAAAAAAATCTTAAAGTTGGTTAAACAACACCGGTTAAGATCCCACGGTTCCGTCATCCCGACACCGTTATTTTCATCGAATTCACTTAGTTCAGATGAATTTGCTAAACTCAACTGAATGAGTTCCACACTTTCATTTAGACCGCGGGAAATCTCGTTAGCAACACGTGGGTTACATCATCCGAGGTATCCCCGATCATTCAACGAGATAATTTAATTTAGTTATAATTGTAGTTTTGTTGTTCTGTTTGTGATTAAATTATATTTTGAAATGTTGTGGCGGTGATTTTTATCTTGCAATGAATTTTAATTTAGTTTTGGTTTCAGTTCAGGGACTATCCTAAAGGTTTTGGTTTTCATGCAATGATTGTTTATCATGCAAGAAAAGTAAAGTGCAGTGCATGTAAGTAACTGCAATAAAGTAAATTGCAATAAAATAAAGGCGTACTCGGAGGGTCTTCCCGTCATCCCAAGCCGCACTTAAAACACGTGTTAAGACATTTAAATGTTTCAACAAGTACCAGGTAAAGCTAAGGGAAAGGGTTTTGGTTGTCTACCAAATTCCTAATCATATAACTAGTCATCTCCTATGACGTCTAGGTTCTTGTGTTTTGGTTTAAGGATGATTTTATTCATCAAAGAACAATTGAGTTCAATTATTCTTATAAACATCCCATCATATTGAGGAAGTGCTTAAGACGAGTCTTAAACATCTTTTCAATACCTCTAGGATTGTTTTAAGTCCAAGAGAATTTAATTATACAAGTGAATTAATCATCCAGGAGTTTAAGTTTTGTTCTCTTACTCAGTGAACTAGGACATTTGAATATCCTATAAGTGAAGTAACACTTCACTTGATACCTTATTTAAGAGTTATAATAATAAGAGCTTTAAAAGGGCAAATCAACTTATTAAGTATTTTAATGATTTAAACTTAATGATTTAATTTTAATTTTGACTTAATTATAAAAAATTAGTTTAAGTTTGGAATAGTGTTCAAGTTATTTTAGATTTAATTCTTAATGATTTCATTTAGGTTTGTTGTTAAATGATTTTAATTTAATTTAATTCAATTTAATTTAATTTTAATTTAATTTTTATTTTAATTTAATTTAATTTAATTTAATTTCAATTTCAATTTAATTTAATTTAATTTTTATTTTAATTTAGTTTTAATTTTAATTTAATTCAATTTAATTTTAATTTTAATTTAATTTAATTTAATTTAATTTTAATTTAATTTAATTTAATTTAATTTAATTTAATTTAATTTTAGTTTAATTTTAATTTGGACTATTATTTTAATTTTTTTTAAGTAAGAATTAAGTATTATTGAAGTGATTTATTTAGGGATTTTTAAATTAAAGAATAAATATCCTCTTAATAATATCCCTAATTTAATAATTCCAATTTCTATTATTCTTCCAAAATTTCAATTAATTAATTAATTAAAGTTTTATTTTAATTATATTTGAAATGGTTAGTAGGTTTCTACCCTCAATCATTTAAGTTTCAATCATCCAAAATCAGTTTAAAATCAAATATTTTACCCTTCCCTTTTTGATTATTCCTAAAATTTTAATTAAGGGTTGAAATTTTTAATTACCCTTTTGCCCTTCAAGCTTAATAATTCTATAATCACTAAAATAAGCTCAAATGAACTTGAAATTTTTATGTAACCTCACTCACATGTCAATCAAGACATTAGAGGAGAAAATGTGATTTTTCTGTATTTAATTTATTTATGTAATTATTTTTAATGGAAATTAGGGGTTTTCAAGGAAAATTCAATAACATGACCAAGGAAATGTTTCTGCCCTTAAGAAAATTATGGGATGTTCCTAATGACCAGAGAACCATTTGGACCAATTTTAGTGATTTTTTGAATTGGCCCAAAATCAGACCATGGGGAGGTGAACCAAGCCCAAATACATGGGCTGACACATGTGAACCCAAAATCACTCTCCTCCCTTTACCACTTAAATCCAACCCTTTACACTTGGCATTGGATAATTTCTTGCATAAACCTCAAACCCTGACCCACCTGGACCTGCGGGTGACCCATGCCTGCCAGCCAGCCACCTGGGTCGCCGGAAAACGCCATGGCCGAGACATTGGAAGGAGCCAAGCATTGAAATTCTCCCTGCCGAGTTGCCTCCAAGCCCAATGGCCATTGCGAGCTTGTTCTTCCCTCGCCAAGAGCACCCGATCCAAAGCCCTAACTCCCCCCGGGAGGCCCTCCAGCCTCTCCTATTTAAACCCCACCTCTCTCGGCCACGGAAGAGGTGCCGAACCAACCTTAAGGAAACTTTGCCAAAATCATTCCGCATCACTCTCCACATATACTATACTTAAAATATTTAAAATAAATAAATAATATTATAATATATATATATATATATCTATATATATATAAATATATATATATATATGTATGTATATATTTATTTATTTATAATTTAT
>JAKZJZ010000263.1:0-59579 GCA_022702705.1 Papilionanthe hookeriana x Papilionanthe teres
CTGCTCAGGGTAAGGAAAGAACAGCTGTATTGGCCATTTGGTATGGGACAGCTCAGCAAGGGAAAATTTGAAAGTTTGGATTACATGGAGCTCTCGGCCATGGTGTTTTCCGGTGACCCAGGCGGCTGGCCGGCAGGGTCAGGTCACCCTCAAGGTCAGGGAGGTTAGGGCTTGATGTTTGTGAGTTCAATTGGCTTTGGCCATGTGTAAAGTGGTTTGATTAAAATGGAAATGGGGAGGGGCTATTTTGAGCTCAAATGGGTTAAGCCATGGTTTTGGGGTTGGTGCACCACCCAAGGCTTGACTTTGTGCTGAAAGGGATCATTTGGGTCAGTTGAATTGGAGTGGTGAAGTCTCCATCCATGGTGATGTGGCTAAAATTGGTTTAGAGTGTAGCATAAATGGGGTTAAAAAGTGATAATGAAGGGTTAAGAAAGAACCCCCTCTTCTTGCCATTAATGGCTTGGTGAGGTGTCCAAGGCTTTCATGGCTTCCATGTGGCTTTTGCATGGCTTCTTGGCTCACATTTGGCTTGGGAAATGGCTTGGTCAATTTTATGGAAGAGGGTTATTTGGAATTTTGAAAACTTTAGATTTTTGATGGGATTTGTCATGATGTGATTTTGGTTTAATAAAAATGATAGATTTTGGACTTAGGGGATAGTTTTAATTAAATGGGCATGATGAGACAATATCACATGGGCTTTGGAATAAGTCTTGGGCCTTTGAAATTGTTTTTGGATGGGCTTTTAAATGCTTTAGGGAAGTGGGCTTTTATGTTTTAAAATAAAATTTTGGATGAAAATTTTAGTGAGGGGTTGTGTCAAATAAATGTTGGGATTGGTTTAAGAATGTGCCATGAGTAATTTGGAACAAGTTTGGGGTGATTTTGTGTTGAATTGGGTTTACTTTGGGTCTTTTTGGTAATGGGGCCAAAGTGGATCAAATTGGGCTAACTTGGGTTAAGGTTGGGCCAATGTTGGGTTTGATGTAAAATTAATGTTGAAAAATATTTATGGGAGTATAATAAAGAGTTTTCAATTTTTGTTGGGCTTTGATTTTGGGATTTGGCCTATTTTGGTTCATGATTGGTTTAGGCCAAATTGGGGATTTTTTATTTGGGTTAGGTTTGGGTGAAGTTTGGGTTCAAATTTTGGGAAAATTAAGTTAGTGTATTGTTTTTGGGGATGTTAGGAAGTTTTTAGAAAGGATTTGGGGCTAATTGGAGTTGAGTTGGGTTGGTCTGGGCTAAGTTTAGGTCGTGGGCCAAAATTGAGCTTTAAGCTTCAAATTGAAATTGGATCCACAAGTTGGTCAAATTGGGCTTGGATTTGGTCTAAATTGATATTGGGGATATTAAATTGAAGCTTAGGATTAAATTGGATCAAAATTGAGGTCAATTGGAGTGGTTTGTTGGACATTGGGCTCTCTTAGGTTAAAAATAGGTCAAATTGGAGGTTTTGGTAAAAGTGGGCTAAATTGACAAAATTGGCTTATGATGTAGTTGAACAAAATGAAACTAGGAATATTTGGGATTTTTAGAATTTTCTGGGAATTTTTTGAATTTTTGGGTTAAAAGAGTATTTTGGGTATTTGGAGGTTATTGGGGGGGTATTTTGAAAATTTTGGTATATTTGACCAAGGATGATCAATTTGAGTTGTGGGAAATGCTTAGGATAGATTTTGAGGAATTTTGGGTAATTTAGGCAATTTTACAAATTTTGGGCAATTTCAAGGGCATTTGGTAGGCTTGGTGGGTTTAGGGTCCCAGGGGTCAAAAATTGAAATTTTGGAAAAATGAAGGTTGATCAAGTGTGAGCAAAATGGGACCAATTTGATTGAGCCAAGAAGCCATATTAAGCTCACAAGAATCATGAGAGGACTCATTTTAGGCATTCACTATGTCGTTCCTAACCCTCTTAGCCACGGGCCTAGGGGTTGAGGTCCATCCAAATGAATTACATACATGAGTCAGGGAATTAGATTGGGTAAGAATGATTTTAGGGTTGGAATGTCTGTGAGAGTGTAGTGTGTGTGCAAGTCAACCTCACCAGACCAGACCATCCAGGGTAGTCTGTCGGCATATTTTAGGTTGTATTGTATTTTAAAAGGGGGGTCGCCTAACAGAAGTTGTCGGCGAATTTAAATTTTAAATTTGATTTAAATATATATATAATTTAGAAAGTAGTATTTGGCTTTGAAAATAATTTTTAAATTTGAAAGTTTTAAGATATGAGATTAAACCGATCTCACATCCCGAATAGTTTATATAAACGAGCGCCGCACCACAAACCGTGTATCTATCCCTAAGGATAGACACATCGCTTGATGGTGGGGCTCGATCAAATAAACTAGAAGTTTTGTGACATCCATTTGGTCCGCGAACCAATTTTATAAGCCGACAAATTCCCCGCTTAATATGAAAGTATCAAACAGGGTTTATATTACCCGGGTTCTTTAAAATTCCCTATAAGGGCAAGCCCCTATAGTTAATTACATCTTAAGTGACGGGAATCACCTAAGAAAACTCTCGATAATAATCAATAACTCTGCTTTCAAGAATTTCAAAGTTTAAGGTTTTCAAAGATTGAATTTTGGAATTTCAATAGGGAATAGATCAAATTTGGAACATTTTTGTTTTGTGAATCCGAAGGAAGAAAGGTAGGAGGAATCACTGATTCGAAGTGAACTTCGGTAATTTCCCGACTATCCTATCGTTTGGCTTGAGTTTAGGAAAGTCCTAATACTTATTTAAATGTTTTGATCTTGCCAATTTTAATTAATTAGGGCTTATATTTGTATGATAAAATCAAACAAATAGCCTAGAAGATGTGAGGGTTTATTGTCGTATCGGACGACTACCTCGGAATCCTAAGACCGGTTAGGGCTTAATTTGCATAAAATGATTATGCAAGTGCCTAACGAAAAGGTTGAGGATTTATGTTGCACTAGGCAAACTACCTCGAAGTCCTATGGCTTGGTTATTTAATTCTAGGAAAGTTTTGTTGAAATAGGTTCAAGTTTTGCCTGACGACGATGGCCGTGTCGCCCACCATGCTCCAAGCTCCTTGTTGTTGCGGAGGTTTAGTTTTAGAAATCATAAATCGGGGGATGAGAAAAGTGTTTTGGTTTAGAGAAAATCTTAATTTCCAAGTGTTTTTTACGTTTTAATTAAAACAAATCTTAAAGTTGATTATAACGACACCGGTTAAGATCCCACGGTTCCATCCTTCCGCATCATTATTTTTATCGGATTCACTTAGTCCGGATGAATTTGCTAAACTCAATCGAATGAGTTCCACACTTTCATTTAGACCGTGGAAATCCCGTTAGCAACACGTAGGTTACATCATCCGAGGTATTCCCGATCATCCAACAGGACGTTTTAATTTAGTTGCAATTGTAGTTTTGTGTTACGTTTGTGATTAAATTTTGAGTTGTTTTATATTTTGAAATGTTGTGGCGGTGAATTTTATCTTGCAATGACTTTTAACTTAGTTTTGGTTTCAGTTTTAGGGACTATCCTAAAGGTGTGGGTTTTCATGCAACAGTTGTTTTATCATGCAAGAAAAGTAAAGTGCATCTGCAATAAAGTAAATTGCAGGGAAGTAAATTGCAAGAGAGCAAATTGCAATAAAAAAATAAAAGCGTACTCGGAGGGTCTTCCCGTCATCCCAAGCTGCACTTAAAACACAATTAGAATATTTAAGCAAGTCCCTAGGTAAAGCTAAGGGAAGGGTTATGGTTTTCTACCAAATTCCTAATCCTATAGCTAGTCAACTCTTATGACGTCTAGGTTCTTTGTGTTTTTTTTTGTTTGAGGACGATTTTCTTCATCAAAGGACAATTAAGTCCAATTGTTCTTATAAATATCCTATCATATTGAGGAAGTGCTTAAGAAGAATCTTAAACATCTTTTCAATATTTTCAGGATTGTTTTAAGTCCAAATGAATTTAATTATATAAATGAATCGATCGTCCGAGGTTTTCAAGTCTTGTTAACTTGCTGAGTGAACTAGGACATTTGAATATCCTATGAGTGAGATAACACTTCATTTGATGTTCCATTTAGGAGTTATAATAATCAAAGCTTTCAAGGGTAAATTAGTATTCAAATGATTTGATTTAAGTTAAAGGGTTTAAATTTGGAATAGTGTTCAAGTTGCTTTACATTTATTTTGAATTCTTTATGTCTTAGGTGATGTTATATTTAATTCAACTTAATTTAATTGAGTTTTAATTTAGTTTAACATAGTTCAATTTAATTTGATTTGGTGTTTAATTAATTTGATTTGATTTAATTTAATTTAATTATTTAATTTAATTTAATTTAATTTAATTGTTTAATTTAATTTAATTATTTAATTTAATTTAATTTAATTATTTAATTTAATTTAATTTAATTGTTTAATTTAATTTAATTTAATTATTAAATTTAATTTAATTTAATTTAATTTAATTATTAAATTTAATTTAATTTAATTATTAAATTTAGTTTAATTTAATTTAATTTTAATTTAGTTTAATTTAATTTAATTTGTTTTAATTTAATTTAATTCAATTATTAAATTTAATTTAATTTTAATTTAATTTATCTTTAATTTACTTTATTTTTAATTTTAATTGAAATTTCAAAAGAGTTTAATAATTTAATTAAGTCTTTTAATATTTTAAATTTGAGTTATCATTTTAATTAAAAATTGAGTATTAATGATATAATTAGTTTAGGGATTTTTAAATTAAAGAATAAATCTCTTCCTAATAAATATCCCTATTTTAATAATTCCAATTTTATTATTCTTCCAAATTTAATCCATTATTTAATTAAAGTTTAATCATTTTAAAATTATTTAATGAGTTTCTACCCTTTAATTATTTAAATTTCAATCATCCAAATCAGATTAAGATCAAATATTTTACTTGTTAATTTTTATTAAACCTAAAGTTTTAATTAAGGGTTAAAAGTTTAATTACCATTTTACCCCTTAAGCTTAATAATTTCATAACTCACTAAATTGAACTTAAATGGACTTGAAGTTTTTATGTGACTTCACTCATATGTCAATAAAGACATGAGAGGAGAAAATGTGATTTTTCCGTATTTAATTTATTTATATAATTATTTTTGTGGAAAATAGAGATTTTCAAGGAAAATTTGATAACATGACCAAAGGAAAGTTTCTGTCCTTAAGAAAATTAGGGGACATTCCTAATGACTAGAGAAGCACTTGGACCAATTTTGGTGATTTTTTGAATTATATTATTTTTATTATAATTATTTTGAGTTTTGGAGTGTTAATTAATTTAAAAATAAAATAAATGTTGAAAAATGGGTTTTATATTTTTCAAAAATCTCTCTGATATCAAGGAAACCAGAGAATCAAATTTTGCAATTTTCTGATTTTTCTATGATTTATTATAATTATTTTAGTGAAAATGCTAGAAAATACATTTTTTTTAATTTTAAAATTACCTTAAAGCTTTAAAATTCAATATCTCACTAAATAGACCTAGGAAAAATGTGGGATTTGCTCCTAAGTGATTAAAATTCAAAATGTGACATTTTGGTGAATTTTATTATTTTTGTGATTTTTATTATTATTTTTTTATTTTTTAATTATTAAAAGTATTAAAATATTATTAAAAATCAACTTTTTTAGAAAATTGAAATTTTAATTTTCTTAGGTTCCCCTGATATCAGAGAGGCTCCAAAACCAATTTGGTGAATTTTTGAAAGGTATTTTAAAAGTTATGAATTTTTAAAGTTTAAAATGGCTAAGTGGCTTAATCAACCCAATTAATGGGGCTAACCAAGTCCAATCGACCTCAAATTTTTATGGTGGATTCCTCTGATCCTAAAAGTCAGTGGAGAATTGATTTCAAGTCAATTTGATGCATGGTTAACTCTAATTAATTAAAGACCTATTTTGAGTGTTTAAGCCAATTAGGGTTGTTTTAAATGAACTAAGTCAAAACCTATTTTTCCTAGGGTTCTCTCGGTCATAAGCAACATCACAAAATTTTCCTAGAATTTATTTCACAACATGCTATTTACTGGAATTAAAATACTCAAAATAGTGACCCGAACTTGAAAAATCAAGAACTCTTCATAGGGATGGCCTCGACTTTGGAAAATTCAGGGAATGTTCCCAAATTCGGAGGCTTCAAAAGCCCTATGGTCTCATGCCATGGTGAATTGTATGCATGCATGGAGAATTAAAATAATGCAGAGAGCAAATAAATTATAAAAAATAAAATACTTGATGAAATTAAATGATTTCTTTTCCACATTATTCTCCTCTGTTCACTGAGCAAGAGGGTATTTTTATTTTATTTTTATGATTTTCCTACACGTAGATATGAATTTTTGAAGTTTAGTGGAATTAAATAAATAAGAAAATACCCTAATTTTCTATTTATCCACGCGGCGCCGCCGCATCCCTACAGCCTCCGAAAGGCCACGCGGCGCGCTCCCATTCGACGCCGCCACTTGAGTCGCCAGCCCGGGCCCCGCGGTTCTCGCACCATTTCCCGGTCCGACGCCATCTGAGCCGTTCGTCCGCGCGTGTATTGAATGGACGGCATCCGTTCATCGTCCCCAAGTGTTCTCACCCGAGAGCCGTCCACACTAAATCCCTAAGATCTCACTCGATTCTCAATGGATTTTTACGTTCTTATACTCTATGGATTCGTCTTGAAGAGACGAACGCATCTATACGGTTAACATGCATCGAAATGAAGGCATTTGAAATAGAGAATCTTCGAAGCTCGGGATGAAGAGTTAGCTCATACCTTGGCTCGTAGAAGTGTGGCTTCAATCCGAGAGTTGTTGCACCTTCGATTGGGTCCTAGCAAGCTCCGGATGGAGTCTCCCGGTCCGGTGAATTGTCCGGATATGATTTCGACCAAGCCCGATCACAAAGCTTCGAGGCCGGAGCAACCGGGTGGTCCGGAGATGGGGCTTTCGTCGGTAAACACCTTCCCTTGGTCCAGTGAAGGTGTAGAGCCAATCAATTTGAGAATTGGCTCACCGTGGAGAAGTGTCCCGGTTTTGGGTGGAATTTCAATTTTGAAATTAAGCTTTCAGAGGAGAAATAGCAGGGGAATTCCACCTGGGATCAAGTGCTCTAAGGGTGGAGAAGGGTCCGGAACAATTTTGGCGCAGTTTTGGCAAGGTTTGTGCTTAGCTCCCCTCATGGCCGAGAGGGGTGGAGTTTGAATCAGGAGAGGGTGGAAGGCCTCTCGTGGGGAGTTAGGGCTTGGGATCGAGCCTGCTCCGGTGAGGAGAAGATCGGCCATGGTAGCCACTCGGGGATGGGGCGACTCGGCAAGTGAGAATTTCAATGTTGGCTCACATGTGAGCTCTCGGCCATGGTGTTTTCCGGCGGCCCGGTGGCCGGCCGGCCGGCATGGGTCACCCTCAAGGTCAGGTGGGTCGTGGCCGGAGGTTTGTGCAATCAATCGGCCATGGACATGTGTAAAGGCTTTGATCCAAAGTGGAATGGGGCATGGCTAGATTTGGACCTAAATGGGTCAACCCACCCATTTGGGCTAGGTGCACCACCCAAGGCCTGGTTTTGGCTGAGGGAAAAGTGATTTGGCTCAGCATAATCAGTAGGGTCAAGTCACCATCCAAGCACAATTAGGCTTAAGCATGGTTTAGTGGAATCATGGAAGTGGTTAATCACCTTTAGGAATTAAGGAAAGAGCCTCCTCCTTTTGCCCAAAATGGCATGGTGACATGTAAAGAGGCTCTCATGGCTTGCATATGGCTTGTGCATGGCTCCATGGCTCCATTTGGCTTGGGAAAAGGTTTGGTCAATTTCATAAAAAAGGATTTTAAGGATTTTGGATAATTTGGTGGAAATTTGGATGAAGCTTCATTTAGAATTATTTGATGATTGGTTTAGGACTTAGGGATGATTTTAATTGAAAATATGATGAGGGGAAATGTCATATGGGCTTTGGAAGAATTTTTGGGGCTTTGGATTTGGTGGAAGTGGGCTTTTAATATGGCTTAAGGAATGGGCCCTTAAGTTTAAAAAATGAATTTATGGATGGGAATTTTGTAAAGAGGTTGGGCCAAATAATTGTTGGGTTTAGCTCATGGATGTGTCATGAGTGATTTGAAACAAATTGGGGGTGATTTGGATTTGAATTGGGTTGAATTTGGGTTAGGTTTGGGTTTAGGTCAAAAATGGGCCTTTTAACCTTGGGTTGAATGAGTGGGGTTTTGGTCCAAATTTTGGGCAAATCATGTTAGGGTTTTGTTTGTGGGGATGCTAAGGAAGATTTAGAAAAGATTTGGGGTTAATTGGAGTTGAATTGGGTGAGTTTGGGTTAAGTTTGGGTCATGGGTCCAAATTTGGGCTTTAAGGCCAAAAGTGAGATTGGATCCAAATGTCAATCAAATTGGACTTGGATTTGGTCTAAATTGGTATTGGGAATGTTGAATTGAAGTTTAGAATTGAATTGGACCAAAATTGGGGTCAATTGGGTAGGTTTGGTTTGACATCGGGTTCACTTAGGGTTAAAATGGGTCAATTTGGGGGTTTTGACAAAAGTAGGGTAAATTGACAAAATTGGCCCATGGTGTAGTTGGACAAAATGAAATTGGGAATATTTAGGATTTTCTGGAATTTTCTGGGAATTTTCTGAATTTTTGGATTTTTAGGCCAAGAAAGGTATTTTGGGTATTTGGAGGGTATTGGGAGGTATTTTTGGAATCTTTGGTATTTTTTGGTATGGATGATCAATTTGAGTGATGTAGAGATGTTTGAGATTGATTTTGGAAAATTTTGGGTAATTTGGAAATTTTGCAAAAATTTGGGTAATTTCAAGGGTTTTGGGTAGGTTTAGTAGGTGTAGTGGTCGTGGGTCAAAAATTGAAAATTTGGGAAATTGAAGATTGGGTGAATTCAAGTGGGAAGAAATCATTTTGGTTGAGCCATGAAGCCATTTCAAGCCCATATGAGCCATGAAGCCATTTCAAGCCCATATGAGCCATGAAAGGACTCATTTCGAGGCATTCACTATGTTGTTCCTAACCCTCTTACCAAGAGCTTAGGGGTTAAGGACCATCCATGTGAATCACCCACATGAGTCGAGAGGTTAAGTTGGGTATGGGTGTGGTTTTAGGAAGTGTGTGGAAATGTAGTGTGTAAGTGTAGTGTAAGTCAGCCCCTTCACTGCGACTGTGCCACCTGTAGGCAGTCCTAAGGCCAAAGAATCCTATAGGAACTCATCCTTTAAACTTCCACATTTGATTTCAACCCTCTAGGTGATTAGGGGTCTATAGTCAAGTTTGTGGAGTTTGCAGGGAGTTAAGAAGTGGTTTGAATTTCTAAAAGGTGGGTCCCAATTCTAGTCCTCTAAGATAGTCAAAGGAAAAGCCTAAGGCTAGATCCTAAGCACTAAAAAGAAGAAGGGAAGACCTCATCAAAAATGAGGTCAACAAATGGACTCCCAATAAGTGTGGTGAGCCGACGGAGCACACCGCGCGTATCGGTGTTGACCGAAGCGATCAACAAACCAACACAGATGTCCAAGTGACGAACTTAGGACGAAGTAGAAGAGTTTCTGCTGGGGAGTGTCAAGTATATCTCTGGAACCGGAGATTCTTGAACTCTCGCTGGGGAAAGGAAAAGGCGGTGAATCCCAAATCACATGATCTGGGGGAATTCCGATTTAGATTTTATTTTGTTTCAATTTATGTTTTGATGTGTGAGTTTAAATTTTAGTTTGGGGTTTCAATTTAGATTGAAGTTTGTCAAAATTTATTCGAAGGGATTTGATTTGAAATGAAAATTGGGATTTTGAGGTTTTAGATGTAACATCTCCAACCTCGAAAGAAAATTGAATTGATTAGATTGAATCGTTGCAATGAGAAGATATCTCGCAGTAATGCGGTGTTGGATGTAAAATCCTTAACCTCAAGAGTTCGATTTTGATGTATTTCATCGCAATAAGGGAAAGAATCCTAAAGCAATGCGATCTTGGATGTAAAATCCTTGACCCAAAAGTTTGAATTTGATGTATTTCGAAGTGCAATAGGAAAAGAATCCTAAAGCAGTGCAGTCTTGGATGTAAAATCCTCGACCCAAAAGTTTGAATTTTGATGTACTTCAGTGCAATAGGAAAAGAATCCTAAAGCAGTGCAGTCTTGGATGTAAAATCCTCGACCCAAAAGGTTGAATTTTGATGTACTTCAATGGCAACAGAAAAGAATCCTAAAGCAAGGCAAGTCTTGGATGTAAAATCCTCGACCCAAAAGGTTTGAATTTTGATGTACTTCAGAGGCAATAGGAAAAGAATCCTAAAGCAATGGCAGTCTTGGATGTAAAATCCTCGACCCAAAAGGTTTGATTTTGATGTATTTCAAAGGCTATAGGAAAAGAATCCTAAAGCAAGTGCGATCTTGGATGTAAAATCCTCGACCCAAAAGTTTGAATTTGATGTACTTCAAGGCAATAGAAAAGAATCCTAAAGGCAAGGTACTTGGATGTAAAATCCTCGACCCAAAAAGGTTGAATTTAATGTATTTCAAGGCAATAGAAAAGAATCCTAAAGCAAGGCAGTCTTGGATGTAAAATCCTCGACCCAAAAGGTTGAATTTAATGTATTTCAAAGGCAATAGAAAAGAATCCTAAAGCAAGTGCAGCTTGGATGTAAAATCCTCGACCCAAAAGGTTTGAATTTGATGTATTTCAAGTGCAATAGAAAAGAATCCTAAAGCAAAGGCAGTCTTGGATGTAAAATCCTCGACCCAAAAGGTTTGAATTTGATGTATTTCAGTGCTGTAGGAAAGAATCCTAAAGTAGTGCAGTCTTGGATATAAAATCCTCGACCCAAAAGGTTTGAATTTGATGTGATTGATATTTGATTCGAGATCTGGAAGAAATTGAATTTGAATTTGATTGAGACTTGAAATCTGGAAAGATTGAATTTGAGATTTGGAAGGATGAGTTTGAACTCGATTGAAATTTGATTTAAGATTTGATTTGAAATTTGGAAGATCAAATTTGAAACTTGATCGGGAGTGGATTTAGATTTTGATTGAGAATTTGATTTGTGATTTGAAAAGATTGAAATTTGATTTGGAATTTGGAAAGATTGAATTTGAAATTTGATCGAGAATTTGCTTTGTGATTCGATTTATCATTCATGTTGATTTCGTTTGTCTTTTAATGGTTCAAATTTTATTTTATTGTTTATTTAATGTTCATGTGAACTAGGTGTTTGTCATTTTTAGATTTTTTTTTAGAAAGTTTTCTTTTATTCTCTTTTTTTGTTTTATTTCTTTCTCGTTCTTTGTTCGAAGTTCATTTAACTTTAATGGCGTTTCCCAATCAATTTGCACAAAAGAGGTGAAGGCCAAAAACGTGACATGGTCACTTTCATTCCAATCATGTTGAAAATACATCATACAACTCGATCTGGAATATATTTCATACAATCCATGTAGACTCAAGACGGATCGTGTATGATCTTTGTTGATCCATCAAAAGAAGCATCCGTCAAAAATCCATGTCCGAATAATGGGGTACATGGTTAATAACATCACCTTCCAAGCCATCCTCGGCAAGGATGCCAGCTGGATGTACATCGGAGGTGTGATATTTCCCATGTAACTCACGACTCGTAAGGCCGGAGGTTCTCTAAGATCGGGTCCGGTTGGAAATGGTAAGGTATTTCTGTCGTCGTCCATCCTCCCGAAAGTAACCGAGATTCGCTCTACCGGCACCCCGGTATGCAATGCTTTGCGATATCCGCTCTCGTTACCTTGCAGCATCATGACGGAACCCACCGGTAAAGGTATCTTTATCGGCCCTCGGAACTCACCCGGCCTCGCTATCCGGAGGTCGATCCGAACATGATGTTACACTCATTCAGGAAAGAGACCGTGCAGAAGTGTCCGACGAAGTCATGGTGATCAATATGTGGGGGTATGCGATCACCCCGTTTGTAGATGTTGATAATGCAACTATTGGGTATGCAATCTGTGGCAGTACCCTCCATGTTATCAATCTTTTTACCATTCTCTCGATAACTAATGGCATCGGATCTACTTGCCCATGACGGAGTATCCCCGGTGGGTTTCCTTTTCGTCTTCAAGCAAAGTTGTAGCAAGCATCCGCATTGTATTGTGATTCTTCCTTTCCCCGGCATCCATCTCCGGGGTTCCGAGTATGTGTTTTCCTTAGCGGCCTCGCTCGGCCCATTCTTTTCGCATCCCGGATACAATCCACGATTTGTCGTTGTTCATACTCCGAGAATACGTCGGTATGTAGCTCGAGGCCTTCTAGTAAGTTGATTCTTCTTCCTTTAATTCTCTCGAAGTATTCGAAAGTTTTCTTTTCAACATTCCGCATCCTCTCCAGCTCGTATTCCGGAATGATCCGCAGATGGCGAGGCCTTGTGACATATTGTGGGATATATGGTTCGATCCCTTCACGTTCCCCCGCATACCTCGGCTCCTCCGGGATGATGTCCGTCGGGACATCCCCCGGGTTGCTTCCGCAACAAGGTCATGCATTACCGGTGGTTCTATCCGGTGGCGTGGTAGCCTTCTTTCTTCCGATCTTCCGGAGATTTCCCCGGTTCTTTCCGTTATCCTAGGAACCGGCCTCCTTTCTTCGGTGTTCCTAGTGAACCGGTGTCCTTGAAGTGTATGTGCCGGCATTAGCAATTGTCTCGTCGCGCCGGTCCGCAACTAGTTTTGTTAACATCTTACGGATACGGCGATTCTTATTCCTTCGTTGCGTGGCTGTGAGAGTAGCTCTCCGCACTTCTTGAATCTCCGTGGGCGCGGCGCTGACAAGCCTGCCCTCCGCTGTAGTGACTACGGACTTTATTTTCTTATCTTCTTCGGTGTTTGCCTTTCTTTTCTTGTTGTTGGATTGGTGGCTTGGGCCACCCACTTTCATCACTCGTCCGCCCGGTAGTTCTTCTCGGTTAACCGGGACCCAGCCACTTTCCTCGTATCGTAGGCCTGCCGGTGCGAAATCCGAGTCAATCTCGATTATCGCTCCATCTTTCACCCTCTTTTCATCGAGTGCAAGGCTTACGCCATTCTTAAAGTTCAAGACCAACCGCCCGTTCGACATTTCCTCGCGAAAAGACAAGGAAAAGGATCGTGGGTCGTACTAAGAACAAGAACATTAAGAAAATATTTATTAAAGATACATTTTTTATTATTCTTATATTTTGAAATTTAACAGGAATGAAGTAGGATAAGATGAGGGAAGAGATTTTGATTCGGAGAAGAAAACGAGGAAAACTTTATTATCATGATTTTATTTATTTTAGCACATTTTATTATTTTTGAGTTCGGACCCAATCATAAGTAATTACTTCGCCCGTGTTTCTTAGGGATGAAGAATTCATTCCTTCGAAACATCAGGTAGCGTAATATTTTTTCAAGTATCGTCCGTTGATCGGAAGCATATGTCGTTCTCCCTGGCAATTCACTAGCCGGTAGGAACCTCCCGAGTATACTCGCTTCAACCACAAATGGTCCTTCCCAAGTGGGTTCAAATTTTCCTCCTATCTTGCGGTGTGCAAGAATAGGTCTCTTGAGAACGAGAACTAAGTCACCAACTTTGAAGGTTCTTGGGCGGACCAGCTTTGTCATGGGCTTGAACCATCTTAGCTTGGTATAGTTCTAAATTCCGTTGCGCCGCAAGTCTTTTCCCTTCCAAGCTTTCTAATTCTTCGAGTCGTAATCCGGCGTTTTCTTCGTCGTGATCTTGTTTGCAACCGCAATTCCGAGTGAAGGAAGCCGAACCTCTAAAGGTAACATCGCCTCGGACCCATACACCAGAGCGTAAGGTGTGTCGGCATATTTTTAGGTTGTATTGTATTTTAAAAGGGGGGTCGCCTAACAGAAATTGTGCGGCGAATTTTTTTAATTTAATTTAAATAAATAATTTGAAAAGTAGTATTTGATTTTGAAAATAATTTTAAATTTGAAGATTTTAAGATATGAAATCAAACCGATCTCACATCCCAAATAGTTTATATAAACGAGCACCGTACCATAAACCGTGTATCTATCCCGAAGAATAGGCACACTCGCTCGACGGTGGGGCTCGATTAAATAAACTAGAAGATTTGTGACATCCGTTTGGTCCGCGAACCAATTTTATAAGCCGACAAATTCCCCGCTTAATATGAAAGTATCAAACGAGGTTTATATTACTCGGGTTCTTTAAAATTCCCTATAAGGGCAAGCCCCTATAGTTAATTACATCTTAAGTGACGGAATCACTTAAGAAAACTCTCGATAATAATCAATAACTCGCTTTCAAGAATTTCAAAGTTTAAGGTTTTCAAAGATTGAATTTTGGAATTTCAATAGTGGAATGGATCAAATTTTGGAACATTTTGTTTTGTGAATCCAAAGGAAGAAAGGTAGGAGAAATCACCGATTCGAAGTGAACTTCGGTAATTTCCCGACTATCCTATCGTTTCGCTTCGAGTTTAGGAAAGTCCTAATACTTATTTAAATGTTTTGATCTTGCCAATTTTAATTAATTAGGGCTTATATTTGTATGATAAAATCAAACAAATAACCTCAGAAGATGTGAGGGTTTATTGTCGTATCGGACGACTACCTCGGAATCCTAAGACCGGTTAGGGCTTAATTTGCATAAAATGATTATGCAAGTGCCTAACGAAAAGGTTGAGGATTTATGTTGCACTAGGCAAACTACCTCGAAGTCCTATGGCTTGGTTATTTAATTCTAGGAAAGTTTCTGCTGAAGTAGGTTCAAGTTTTGCCGACGACGATGGCCGTGTCGCCCACCATGCTCCAAGCTCCTTGTTATCGCAGAGGTTTAGTTTTAGAAATCATAAATCGGGGATGAGAAAAGTGTTTTGGTTTAGAGAAGTCTTAATTTTCCAAGTGTTCTTGTATTTTGATTAAAACAAATCTTAAAGTTGATTATAACGACACCGGTTAAGATCCCACGGTTCCATCCTTCCGCATCATTATTTTTATCGGATTCACTTAGTCCGTATGAATTTGCTAAACTCAACCGAATGAGTTCCACACTTTCATTTAGACCGTGGGAAATCCCGTTAGCAACACGTAGGTTACATCATCCGAGGTATTCCCGATCATCCAACAGGACGTTTTAATTTAGTTGCAATTGTAGTTTTGTGGTCTGTTTGTGATTAAATTTTGAGTTGTTTTATATTTTGAAATGTTGTGGCGGTGAATTTTATCTTGCAATGACTTTTAACTTAGTTTTGGTTTCAGCTTTAGGGACTATCCTAAAGGTGTGGGTTTTCATGCAACAGCTTGTTTTATCATGCAAGAAAAGTAAAGTGCATTTCGCAATAAAGTAAATTGCAAGAAAATAAATTGCAAGAAAGTAAATTGCAATAAAATAAAAGCGTACTCGGAGGGTCTTCCCGTCATCCCAAGCTGCACTTAAAACACAATTAGAATATTTAAGCAAGTTCCTAGGTAAAGCTAAGGGAAAGGTTATGGTTTTCTACCAAATTCCTAATCCTATAGCTAGTCATCTCCTATGACGTCTAGGTTCTTTGTGTTTTTTTTGTTTGAGGACGATTTTCTTCATCAAAGGACAATTAAGTCCAATTGTTCTTATAAATATCCTATCATATTGAGGAAGTGCTTAAGAAGAATCTTAAACATCTTTTCAATATTTTCGTGATTGTTTTAAGTCCAAATGAATTTAATTATATAAATGAATCGATCGTTCGAGGTTTTCAAGTCTTGTTAACTCGCTCAAGTGAACTAGGACATTCGAATATCCTATGAGTGAGATAACACTTCATTTGATGTTCCATTTAGGAGTTATAATAATCAAAGCTTTCAAGGGTAAATTAGTATTCAAATGATTTGATTTAAGTTAAAGGGTTTAAATTTGGAATAGTGTTCAAGTTGTTTTATATTTAATTTCCTTTATGTCTTAGTGTGATGTTATATTTAATTTAATTTAATTTAATTGAGTTTTAATTTAACTTAATTTAATTTAATTTAATTTGATGTTTAATTAATTTGATTTGATTTAATTTAATTTAATTTAATTTAATTTAATTTAATTGTTTAATTTAATTTAATTATTTAATTATTTAATTTAATTTAATTTAATTATTTAATTTAATTTAATTTAATTATTTAATTTAATTTAATTTAATAGTTTTAATTTAATTTAATTTAATTATTAAATTTAATTTAATTTTAATTTAATTTATCTTTAATTTACTTTATCTTTAATTTTAATTGAAATTTCAAAAGAGTTTAATAATTTAATTAAGTCTTTTAATATTTTAAATTTGAGTTATCATTTTAATTAAAAATTGAGTATTAATGAGATGATTAATTTAGGGATTTTTAAATTAAAGAATAAATCTCTTCCTAATAAATATCCCTATTTTAATAATTCCAATTTTATTATTCTTCCAAATTTAATCCATTATTTAATTAAAGTTTAATCATTTAAAAATTGTTTAATGGGTTTCTACCCTTTAATTATTTAAATTTCAATCATCCAAATCAGATTAAGATCAAATATTTTACTTGTTGATTTTTATTAAACCTAAAGTTTTAATTAAGGGTTAAAAGTTTAATTACCATTTTACCCCTTAAGCTTAATAATTTTATAACTTACTAAATTGAACTCAAACGAACTTGAAATTTTTATGTAACTTCACTCATATGTCAATAAAGCCATGAGAGGAGAAAATGTGATTTTTCTGTATTTAATTTATTTATATAATTATTTTTGGTGGAAAATAGAGATTTTCAAGGAAAATTTGATAACATGACCAAAGGAAAGTTTCTGTCCTTAAGAAAATTAGGGGACATTCCTAATGACCAGAGAAGCACTTGGACCAATTTTGGTGATTTTTTGAATTATATTATTTTTATTATAATTATTTTGAGTTTTGGAGTGTTAATTAATTTAAAAATAAAATAAATGTTGAAATGTAGATTTTATATTTTTCAAAAATCTCTCTGATATCAAGGAAACCAGAGAAACAAATTTTGCAATTTTCTGATTTTTCTATGATTTATAATAATTATTTTAGTGAAAATGCTAGAAAATACATTTTTTTAATTTTAAAATTACCCTAGGGCTTTAAAATTCAATATCTCACTAAATAGACCTAGGAAAAATGTGGGGTTTGCTCCTAAGTGATTAAAATTCAAAATGTGACATTTTGGTGAATTTTATTATTTTTGTGATTTTTATTATTTTTTAATTATTAAAAATATTAAAATATTATTAAAAATCAACTTTTTTAGAAAATTGAAATTTTAATTTTCTTAGGTTCCCCTGATATCAGAGAGGCTCCAAAACCAATTTGGTGAATTTTTGAAAAGTATTTTAAAAGTTATGAATTTTTAAAGTTTAAAATGGCTAAGTGACTTAATCAACCCAATTAGTAGGGCTAACCAAGTCCAATTGACCTCAAATTTTTATGGTGGGTTCCTCTGATCCTAAAGGTCAGTGGAGAATTGATTTCAAGTCAATTTGATACCTGGTTAACTCTAATTAATTAAAGACCTATTTTGGGTGTTTAAGCCAATTAGGGCTGTTTTAAATGAACTAAGCCAAAATCTATTTTTCCTAAGGTTCTCTGGTCATAAGGAACATCACCAAATTTTCCTAGAATTTATTTCACAACATGCTAATTTTCGGAATTAAAATACTCAAAACAGTGACCTGAACTTGAAAAATCAAGAACTCTTCATAGAGATGGCCTCGACTTTGGAAAATTCAGTGAATGTTCCCAAATTCGTAGGCTTCAAAAGCCCTATGGTCTCATGCCATGGTGAATTGTATACATGCATGGAGAATTAAAACAATGCAGAGAGTAAATAAATTATAAAAAATAAAATACTTGATGAAATTAAGTAATTTCTTTTCCACATTATTCTCCTCTGTTCACTGAGTAAGAGGGTATTTTTATTTTATTTTTGTGATTTTTCTACACAAAGATATGGATTTTTGAAGTTTAGGGAATTAAATAAATCAGAAAATACCCTATTTATTTACTTATCCACGCGGCGCCGCCGAAACATCTGGCAGCTCCGAAGGGGTACGTGTCGCGCCGTGATTGGGCGCCGCCATCCGAGTCGGCAGCCGGGCCCCGCGGTTCTCGTACCGTCTCCTGGTCCGACGCCATCTGAGCCGTTCGTCCGCGCGTGTATTGAATGGACGGCATCCGTTCATCGTCCCCAAGCGTTCTCACCCGAGAGCCGTCCACACTAAACCCCTAAGATCTCACTCGATTCTCAATTGATTTTTACGTTCTTATACTCTATGGATTCGTCTTGAAGAGACGAACACATCTATACGGCTAACATGCATTGAAACTAAGACATTTAAAATGGAGAATCTCCAGAAGCTCGGGATGAAGAGTTAGCTCATACCTTAGCTCGTAGAAGTGTGGCTTCAATCCGAGAGTTGTTGCACCTTCGATCGGGTCCCAAGCAAGCTCCGCATGAAGTCTCCCGGTCCGGTGAATTGTCCGGATATGATTTCGACCAAGCCCGATCACAAAGCTCGGAGGCCGGAGCAACCGGGTGGCCCGGAGATGGGGCTTTTGATGGTGGACACCTTCCCTCGGTCCGGTGAAGGTGTAGAGCCAATCAATTTGGGGATTGGCTCACCGTGGAGAAGTGTCCTGGTTTTGGGTGGAATTTCAACTCGAAATCGAGCTTACAGAGGAGAAATGGCAGGGGGATTTCACTCGGGATCAAGTGCTCTAAAGGTGGAGAGGGTCCGGAACAATTTTGGCGTAGTTTTGGCAAGGTTTGTGCTTCTCTCCCTTCATGGCCGAGAGGGGTGGAGTTTGAATAGAGAGGGCGGAAGGCCTCTCGTGGGGAGTTAGGGCTCGGGATCGACCTGCTCCGGTGAGGAGAAGATCAGCCCATGGTAGCCACTGGGGATGGGGCAGCTCAGCAAGTGAGAATTTCAATGTTGGCTCACATGCGAGCTCTCGGCCATGGTGTTTTCCGGCGGCCTGGTGGCCGGCCGGCTGTGCAATGGTCACCATCTTGGTCGGTGGGTCGTGGCTGGAGGTTTGTGCAATCAATCGGCCATGAACATGTGTAAAGGAGTCGGATTGAAATGGAATGGGGATGAGCCTATTTTGGGTCCAAATGGGTCAACTCACCTTTTGGGCTTGGTTCACCTCCCCATGGCCTCGATTTTGGGCCGAGAGGATCAGCTTGGGTCGCCCAAGAGAGAGTGGTGTGGTCTCTATCCATGATGAGGTGGCTAAACATGGTTTAGTGTGTGACATGCTTAAGGTAAAAAGGCTTAATGAAAGATTAGGAAAGGAGCCCCTCCTTTTACCATTAATGGCATGGTCACATGTCAAGCCTCCCATGGCTTCATGTGGCTTGTCAATGGCTTGCATGGCTTGTCTTTGGCTTGGAGAAAGTTGAGTCAATTTCATAAAATGGGTTTTAAGAAATTTTTGGTAATTTGATGGGAATTTGGATGAAGCTTCATTTGGAATAATTCAATGATGATTTTAGGACTTAGGTAATGGATTTAATTAAATGGATGACAAATGGAGATGTCATGTGGGCTTTAGGGTAGAGTTGGGCTTTTGAATTTTGAAGGAAATGGGCTTTTAGAAGGGTTTAAGGGAAGTGGGCTTTTAAGTTTATGAATGTGTTCATGGATGAAAATTTTTGTAAAAGGTTGGGCCAAATAATTGTTGGGTTTAGCTCATGGATGTGTCATGAGTAACTTGAAGCAAATTTGGGGTAGTTTGGGCTTGAATTGGGTTGGATTTGGATTCTTTTGGTGAATGGGCCAATGTAGGTCAAATTGGGCCTTTTGATTTTGGGTTGAATTTTAGTGGGGTTTGGGTCCAAATTTTGGGCAAATCATGTTAGGGTTTTGTTTGTGGGAATGTCAAGGAAGATTTAGAAAAGATTTGAGGTTAATTGGAGTTGAATTGGGTGAGTTTGGGTTAAGTTTGGGTCATGGGTCCAAATTTGGGCTTTAAGGCCCAAAAGTGAGATTGGATCCAAATGTCAATCAAATTGGACTTGGATTTGGTTTAAATTGGTATTGGGAATGTTGAATTGAAGTTTAGAATTGAATTGGACCAAAATTGGGGTCAATTGGGTAGGTTTGGTTTGACATCGGGTTCACTTTGGGTTAAAATGGGTCAATTTGGGGGTTTTGACAAAAGTAGGGTAAATTGACAAAATTGGCCCATGGTGTAGTTGGACAAAATGAAATTGGGAATGTTTAGGATTTTCTGGAATTTTCTGGGAATTTTCTGAATTTTTGGATTTTTAGGCCAAGAAGGGTATTTTGGGTATTTAGAGGGTATTGGGAGGTATTTTTGGAATCTTTGGTATTTTTGGGTATGGATGATCAATTTGAGTGATGTGGAGATGTTTGGGATTGATTTTGGAAAATTTTGGGTAATTTGGAAATTTTGCAAAAATTTGGGTAATTTCGATGGTTTTCGTAGGTTTAGTAGGTGTAGGTCTCTGGGGTCAAAAATTGAAAATTTGGGAAATTGGAGATTGGGTGAATTTAGGTGAAAAGAAATCATTTTGGTTGAGCCATGAAGCCATTTCAAGCCCATATGAGCCATGAAAGGACTCATTTGAGGCATTCACTATGTTGTTCCTAACCCTCTTAGCCAAGGCTTAGGGGTTAAGGACCATCCATGTGAATCACCTACATGAGTCAGGAGGTTAAGTTGGGTATGGGTGTGGTTTTAGGAAGTGTGTGGAAATGTAGTGTGTAAGTGTAGTGTAAGTCAGCCCCCTCACCGCACTCGAGCCACCGGTAAGGCGTCCTAAGGCCAAAGAGTCCTATAGGAACTCATCCTTTAAACTTCCACATTCGATTTCAACCCTCTAGGTGATTAGGGGTCTATAGTCAAGTTTGTGGAGTTTGCAGGGAGTTTAGAAGTGGTTTGAATTTCTAAAAGGCGGGTCCCAATTCTAGTCCTCTAAGATAGTCAAAGGAAAAGCCTAAGGCTAGATCCTAAGCACTAAAAAGAAGAAGGGAAGACCTCATCAAAAATGAGGTCAACAAATGGACTCCCAATAGGTGTGGTGAGCCGACGGAGCACACCGCGCGTATCGGTGTTGACCGAAGCGATCAACAAAACCAACACGGATGTCCAAGTGACGAACTTAGGACGAAGTGAAGAGTTTCGCCGGGGAGTGTCAAGTATATCTCCGGAACCGGAGATTCTCGAACTCTCGCCGGGGAAAGGAAAAGGAGGTAAATCCCAAATCACATGACCTCGGGGAATTTCGATTTAGATTTTATTTTGTTTCAATTTATGTTTTGATGTGTGAGTTTAAATTTTAGTTCGGAGTTTCAATTTAGATCGAAGTTTTGTCAAAATTAATTTGAGGGATTTGATTTGAAATGAAAATTGGGATTTTGAGGTTTTAGATGTAACATCTCCAACCTCGAAAGAAAATCGAATTGATTAGATTGAAACGTTGCAATGAGAAGAGATCTCAGAGCAAAGTGGTGTTGGATGTAAAATCCTTAACCTCAAGAGTTTGAATTTGATTTGATGTATTTCATTGCGATAGGGAAAAGATCCTAAAGCAATGCAGTCTCGGATGTAAAATCCTCGACCCAAAGGTTGAATTTTGATGTATTTCGAAGTGCAATAGGGAAAGAATCCTAAAGCAGTGCAGTCTTGGATGTAAAATCCTCGACCCAAAAGTTGAATTTTGATGTATTTCAAAGGCAATAGGAAAGAATCCTAAAGCAGTGCAGTCTTGGATGTAAAATCCTCGACCCAAAAGTTGAATTTTGATGTATTTCAGTGCAATAGGGAAAGAATCCTAAAGCAGTGCAGTCTTGGATGTAAAATCCTCGACCCAAAAGTCGAATTTGATGTACTTCAGTGCAATAGGAAAAGAATCCTAAGCAAGGCAGTCTTGGATGTAAAATCCTCGACCCAAAAGAGTTTGATTTGATGTACTTCAGTGCAATAGGAAAAGAATCCTAAAGCAGTGCAGTCTTGGATGTAAAATCCTCGACCCAAAAGTTGAATTTTGATGTATTTCAGTGCAATAGGAAAAGAATCCTAAAGCAGTGCAGTCTTGGATGTAAAATCCTCGACCCAAAAGTTTGAATTTGATTTTGATGTATTTCAGTGCAGTAGGAAAAGAATCCTAAAGCAGTGCAGTCTTGGATGTAAAATCCTCGACCCAAAAGTTTGAATTTTAATTTGATGTATTTCAAAGGCAGTAGGAAAAGAATCCTAAAGCAAGGGTACTTGGATGTAAAATCCTCGACCCAAAATGTTTGAATTTGATGTATTTCAGTGCAATAGGGAAAGATTCCTAAAGCAGTGCAGTCTTGGATGTAAAATCCTCGACCCAAAAGTTTGAATTTGAATTTGATGTATTTCAGTGCAGTAGGAAAAGAATCCTAAAGCAGTGCAGTCTTGGATGTAAAATCCTTGACCCAAAAGTTGAATTTTGATGTATTTCAGTGCAATAGGAAAAGAATCCTAAAGCAGTGCAGTCTTGGATGTAAAATCCTCGACCCAAAAGATTTGAATTTGATGTATTTCAAGGTGCAATAGGAAAAGAATCCTAAAGCAAGCAGGTCTTGGATGTAAAATCCTTGACCCAAAAGTTTGAATTTGAATTTGATGTATTTCAGTGCAATAGGTAAAGAATCCTAAAGCAGTGCAGTCTTGGATGTAAAATCCTCGACCCAAAAGTTTGAATTTGAATTTGATTGAGACTTGAAGCCTGGAAAGATTGAATTTGGAAATTTGGAAGGATGAGTTTGAACTCGATTGAAATTTGATTTAAGATTTGATTTGAAATTTGGAAGATCAAATTTGAAATTTGATCGAGATTGGATTTGAAATTTGATTGAGGATTTGATTTGGAATTTGATTGAGGATTTGATTTGGAATTTGTAAAGATGGAATTTGATTTTGAAGTTTGGAAAGATGGAATTTGAAATTTGATTTGTATTGATTTTGTTTATCTTTTAATGGTTCAAATTTTATTTTATTGTTTATTTATCGTTCATGTGAATTTGGTATTTGTCATTTTTCAGATTTTTTTTTATTTTCGAATTTAACAGGAATGAAGTAGGATAAGATCCGGAAAGAGATCTTGATTTGGAAAAGAAAACGAGGAAAACTTTATTATCATGATTTTATTTATTTTAGCACATTTTATTATTTTTGAGTTCGGACCCAATCATAAGTAATTACTTCACCCGTGTTTCTTAGGGATGAAGAATTCATTCCTTCGAAACATCGGTAGCGTAATACTTTTTCAAGTATCGTCCGTTGATCGGAAGCATATGTCGTTCTCCCCGGCAATTCACTAGCCGGGTAGGAACCTCCCGAGTATACCGCTTCAACCACAAACGGTCCTTCCCAAGTGGGTTCAAATTTTCCTCCTATCTCGCGGTGTGCAAGAATAGGTCTCTCGAGAACGAGAACTAAGTCACCAACTTCGAATGTTCTTGGGCGGACCGCTTTGTCATGGGCTTCGAACCATCTTAGCTTGGTATAGTTCTAAATTCTGCTGCGCCGCAAGTCTTTTCCCTTCCAAGCTTTCTAATTCTTCGAGTCGTAGTCCGGCATTTTCTTCGTCGTGATCTTGTTTGCAACCGCAATTCGAGTGAAGGAAGTTGAACCTCTAAAGGTAACACTCGCCTCGGACCCATACACCAGCAGCGTAAGGTGTAGCTTCGAGTAGGAGTTCGAAGGTTGTCCGTAGTGCCCATAAGGCTTCTAACAATTTCTCGTGCCAATTTCTCTTATTATCGTCCAAGGTTTTCTTTAAGATTTGAACGAGAGTTTTATTAAAAGCCTCGCCGAGACCGTTTGCTCTTGGGTAGTAAATTGTCGAGTATCGCCAGCCGATTCCGTGTCTCCCGACAAAATTGTTGATTTGTGTGCTTCCGAATGCCGACCCATTATCCGAGATGATCCCGCGCGGCACTCCGAAACGGTAGACAACTTGGTTCTTGAAAACCGTAGCACGTGGTGTGCTTTCACTTCTCTAAGTGGAACTCGCTCGCCCACTTGGAAAAGTAATCCGTAGCCGCAAGAATAAAGCGATTTCTTTTCGAAGATGGTGGTTCTATCGGACCCACTATATCCGTGCCCCAACATTCAAACGGCCACGACGCAATTGTCGGGTGTAGCACATTTGGAGGTCGGTGTAGAATCACTCCGTGCACTCGGCATTGGTGACAACTCTGGCGATTTTCATGCAGCCGGTCATCATCGAGGGCCAAGTAGTACTCCTAGTCTTTTAATTTTCATTTTCATCTTTGGACCCGACCGGTGAGCGCCACAGAGTCCCGAATGCACCTCTTTAACAATTTCACGGGCCTCGGACCCGCTTAGGCACCTTAGCCACATTTGATCAAAAGACCTTCCGTATAATGTGTTGTTTATTAATGCGTAGGACGTAGTTCTTTTCTGATCCGATGGGCTAGCGACCTATCGTCCGGTAGCTTTCCCTGTTTGCAGTAGTTCATCAATGGCCGTCGCCAATCTTCTCGTGTTTTCTCGTCATCGCCGCAATCGATTCTTTTTCTTTTGTCGATTTGTGTATCGTGTCTATGTCGAGTCGTGATAGGACCCGACGTCCGTGAACCGACACTTCCACCGATTCATCTTGCAAACAGGCAAATTCTTTTGCGAGACGGGCTAAAGCATCCGCTAAAGCATTCTCTTTTCTAGGAATTTTGTAGATTGTCACATTTGGAATCTGTTCCAACAACTCGTATGGCATACTCGGAAGTATTGTTCGAGTCTTGGTTTAAAAATTCCGTATTGTCCGACGATTTGTTGAATGATTAACCGTGAATCCCCGTAGATATCGATGTCTCGTTATCCCCATTCGAATAGTTAATTCCAATCCCGTTATGAGGGCTTCGTATTCCGCTTCGTTGTTTGTACACGGTTCGTCATGTGGTAGGAGTATCTTAACATCCCCCGCTCCGTGTTATAAAGATTAGCCCGATTCCCGCCTTACCGGCACTATCACTTGCGATTCTTCGTCTTTGTGTGCTGAAGATGCTCCGTCGAAATATAATTCCCAACGTCGATCATCGTGGTCTTCTAGGTTCATTATTTGTTCATCCGGCAAATCATCATCGAGAGGAGATTCGCCGCAAAGGGTGTGTCGCGAGAAAGTCCGCTAAGACTTGTCCCTTCACGACACGCGAGGCACGAAAGTTATATCGAATTGCAATAATATCATCGACCATCCGGCAAGTCCGCCGGAAAGTGTTGGACGAGTCATCAAGTATTGCAATGGATTAAACTTCGAGATCAGGCCGACCTTATGAGAAAGCATGTAGTGCCCGAGCTTTCGAGCGGCGAAGATCGTGGCCAAACAATGCTTTTCAATTGCGGGATACCTTACTTCCGTCGGAAGTAAACGACGGCTTAAGTAGTAAAGAGCATTTTCTTTACCCTCATCATCGACTCGGCCAACGAGGCTCCGAGAGAGTCGTCTAGAGCCGCGGTGTAAAGTATCGCCGGTCTACCCGAGACTCGGGCCGCTAAGACAGGAGGTGTCATTAAATATTGTTTAATGTCCTCGAAGGCCTTCTCGGCATTTCCCTTCCCAAATAAATTTGGCGTCCTTTTTAACTAGTGCCGAGAAAGGCCGACACCTACTCGACGAGTTCGAGATAAAGCGTCGAAGATATGCCGCCTTCCTCGAAAGGATCGTAGTTGTTTTAAGGTTTTGGGAGGCGGCATTTCTAAGATAGCTTTAATCTTTTCCGGTCGATTTTAATTCCACGATGCTCGGACAACGAATCCTAAGAATTTCCCGGAGGTGACGCCGAAGGCGCATTTTAAGGGATTCATCTTAAGGTTAAATTGTCTTAATCGTTCGAAAACAATTCTCAAATCATACGTGTGGTTTTCTCTTTACTTTGCTTTTGATGACCACATCGTCCACGTAGCATTCGACTTGATTGTGGATGAGATCATCAAAAATTCTTGTCATTGCTCTTTGGTAAGTTGCTCCTGCGTTCTTCAGTCCGAATGGCATCACTGTGTAGCAAAATACTCCGATCGGCGTTCTGAATGTCGTAAGCTTTTCATCTTCCGGAGCCATTTTTATCCGGTTGTATCCTCGAAGATCCATCCATGAATGAGAATATTTCATGTGTCGAAGCAATATCGATCATCGCTCTGGAATCGGTAGAGGGAATTCATCTTTTGGACATGCCTTATTTAAATCTCTAAAGTCCACACAAATTCCGATCCGACCATTCTTCTTTCCGACCGGCACCACATTGAGCTAACTGTGTCGGGTATTGTTCTTCACGGACAAATTTAGCGTATATTAGCTTTTTAACTTCGGCTATGACTTGTTGTTCGATTTCTAGACGCATTCTTCCGGGACCTTGTCCGACCGGAATGTAGTAGGATCCACTCCTAACTTATGGACCGCAACCTCCGGGGCTAATCCCGGCATTTCATCGTAGCTCCAAGCAAAACAGTCTTTAAATTCCATTAATAACTCGATTATTTCTTCGGAGTCTTCTTTATTAAGTAAGGAGCTAACAAAGGTAGGTCTAGGCTCTTCGCTAGTACCCAAGTTAACTTCCGTTAACTCATCTATTGTAGATTTGATTTCTTCTTCGAATTCGGTGGAGCGTCTCCAATTTGTAAATCTTCGAGTTCGTCCGTAGTTTCCATGCAGCTTTCATTGGACTTGCAAGTGACAACCAAGCAAAATTCGCATCGTCAACCGACCCTACCGTGCCGAATCCGAGTCCATACTTTGAATCGGGTGGACGACCGGAGTTATTCCATAACTTTTCAAAATGTTGTGATTGGCCTTTTGTCCATTGTCGAGGTAAGAAACCACGTTGAATTAAATTTTGAACACAGGAGAGTACCACTCAAAAGGTAATTCCATTAATTCCGATGAAGTGACATCTTCGAATTGTACATTATTTTCGCCTTTGGAGGAAGAAGCACCACGGTAGAATTTGATCGGCTTTGCACCGTCACTACGTACCTCTTCGACCTCCATACCCTCGATCTTATTAGAATGGATCGGAGTTAGGGTCATAGTATGTACGTAGTGGTTAATCTTCTCGTACATTGATTTGTATTCTTCGTTCTTTTCATCTTCGAGGGAGATCTTGTATTGCGGCTTCTTTCGACTTATTGTTGTCGCTTCTTGCTTCGATTTCTTTTTCTTCTTCGTAACTATCTTCCCAATCAACATTGATGGTTGGTTTCTCCGTCCAATCGTCCTAACGTCTCTACCACGGCCTCGTCCCCGGCCTCGACCTCGGATGCGAGTTGTGGAGAAACCTTCACCATCTCGCCGAAGGGAGTGGTGAGTGATCGTTGGACTAGAACTTCAGGTTCTTCGTTGTCTCGAACTTTCTTTGCTTCATTTGTTACGGTATCTCCGGAGAAGATTGTTTTCTTTGGCGGTGCATAATAAGCCGCATCTTCATGGATCCCAATCTCATGTACGGAGAATGGTTGTAAGTCGCCTTTGATGCACTCGTTCCCCTCCATCGTAATATTTGATGCACCGATGCGGAGATGATGGTACCATCCCGTTTTCATGTATCCATGGTCGGCCCAGAGAGCGTTGAATGATGTTTCGAATCGATTATATGAAATTTTGCGGTTGTCTTTGCTAAATCACCGGTCTTCATCGCAGCGTTATCGACCCGAGGGCTCTTTCTCCTTCTCGGTCGAATCCTCTTAATAACATTTTGTCGGCCTCGAGCTCACGAGCATCAATTTCCAAGTATGCTAGTGTTCGAAGACTCATTATATTGATCGATGCTCCCGGATCCACCAATACTCGGAGAGCGTAAACTTCCCAATCGTAATCGAAATGTACAATGGCTCGGTCGTGATCCGCCGTCCCAAGTAGTAGGTCATTGTCCGTGAAGGTAACGCCTCGTCGTTCCTTTAACGAGCAAACCTCATCTAAGGAATCTCCGGCCATTCGAGCTAAGCAAATTTCCGGATCAAGTAAGGCCTCGATCGAGCTTCTCTCATCTCCTTTCGATAAGATGAGAGCATCGTAGATGCTCGCCTGGCCGGTAGTTTCCTAAGATGGGCTAGCACGTTGTAGTCCACTTTGTTCTCCCGCGTCTCGCTTCTTCTCGAATGGGTATTTCTTCCGCCGGGGTTGGTTCTTCTTGAACAACCACCGCTTTCCTTTGTCTTTCGGACCCATTCTCGGAGGTAGAACTTTTCCACTTCTTAAGCCGACTTCCGTAATTTCTTCCGAATCTAGTGTCGAGTTTGCCGGTGTCTCCTCCCGAATCGGAATGACAGCTCTTCCGGATTATCTTCAAAATCGAAGGCTCTAACTCTATCGTAACTCGGAGCTCCTCGAAACTCACGCATAGATCCGTTGCTTGTTGAACTCTCGTAGCCTCCTCGATGGATGCCTTCTTTGTCATTGTGATCGTCGAGATCATGTATGATTCGAGAATTGTTGTTGGTATCGAAATCGACGCCCGGATTGTCGCTAGTTACGTAATCGTTAGAAATGATCAAAACGTAGCCAACGCCATCACCCTTATCATTATATGATCCCACCGAAGTGAGCGGATAATCACACAAAATCGGAGGTTCGAGGGATTTCTCCCCCGAATCGGAAACAACTATCCTAGGATAAGCAGCCCCTAGTCTAGCCTTAGGAGTCTCGCCCCTCTTCTTCGTCAATTTTCTTCTTCTCTTCGATTTTCTCCCGTCGAGGTGGTTCTTCTATCGCAAGTGATAAGCACCGGCTTAACAGGTCTCGAACTCCGAATCGAAGCTCGCACCGAAGCGGTTCGGATGTTGTCTAAAATCTTCTTCGAAAATCTCGTCCGAGCGTAGTCCATCCATCGTCGCTGCATAGTGGATTTATCGGGATGACGGGATCGGCTGAGATAACATCGACGGAACCTCCTTTCGGGGTTCCTTCATGTACTCCTTCGGGATTGTTATATTTCCTTTCCGAAGGTTGTCGTCGAGCCAACTTTTCAAGGTAATGCAGCTCTTCTATCTTGTGCCCAAGCATCCGATGGTAGGGGCAAAAGTCGGGATCACCTTTCTTGTTGACTTCCTCCGGTCTTTCGGGCTCCGGCAACTGGAAATCTGGAGTTTTCATTAAGCTACGGAACATCTTCGGCATCGCTTCATTTTTGAACGGATATTCTCTCGCTCGAAGCTCCCTCAATGTACGTCGCGGACGAGACGGTTGTTCATACCGCGGAGACGACCGATAGCCGGACCGGGGTTGCCGGTAATTTTGTCGTGGTTGTCGCGCCGTTCTCGGTGGTATTTCGCATCGGCTGTTCGCCTTCGTCAACCGCCGCAACGACCCCGCATTTCTTTTCGAAGGTCTTCACCGACTTCTGCTTGTCCGTCTTGTCGGCAAAACTTAATTGCTTCGCCTCTTCTTGCAAGCTTCCGGCCTTGCTTAACAACTTCTCAAAAGTCTTAATAAGTGAATCCCTCGAGGAGAAGTGCTATCGGCCGTGAATGCTTTTAAGCAAGATGCCGACCGCATGTTGTTCTTGCAGCTTGTGGTTCACACTTCATGCTTAAATTTCTCCATCGAAGTATGTAATCCACTAGAGTTTCATTCGGCCTTTGTTTCTCTACCACTAAATCACCTATAAGGATGTGGTGCCGAGCTCCGGCAAATCGCTTAATGAAGAGGCTCTCTAGCTCGAGAACGTCTTCACCGAACCATTCGGCACTCCCGCATACCAGCCGAAGGCGATTCCCGACAGCATCGCTAACGAACCGTCGGAAGAGTAGCGCATCGCTCCCGCCAGCATTGCAACAACCGGCACGAAAGTGTGCAACATGCCGTCGGGGTTCCCGTGCCCGTCGAAGGTCTTAAACGCAGGTGGTACGAAGCCTTTCGGCATCGGATGCGCGTCGACCTCTTCCGGGTAAGGTCTACCCGTCCGAATGGATGTCCCGTTCTTCGATTGTGCTAGGCTTCTCGCACTCGTCGCTCTACCAAGTTCTTGATATCCTTTTCGTGGATCATACTTCGTGTTGTATCCTTTTTCACCGGTCATCCCCATCGACGGATGTAATCTCCTTTCCTCCGTCTACGATGTGAATGACTTCCGGGGTGTCTCTCATGTGGTTGTACTTGACTTCCGGAGAGTGGCCGCAGCTATGGCCATCTCTTCCATCCTCTTCGCCATTCGAGCGATCGTGTCGTCCTTTTCCCGAAGCCGTCTCTTCATCGCCCGGCTCCTCTCTTCTGCGGCCGCAGGAGCACCTCGAGAAGACGATGAAGCTCGTGTCTCAACCATGTTGATTTCTCGCATATTCGTTGTCCATGAATTCCGATGAGTCGATCTCATCTCCGAACTTTTCTTCTCTTTCTTTGCCAACCGTCGGATGTCGGTTCTCAACTTTTCCATGGCATCTTCTAGCGGAGCTTTCGTGTATCTTCGTGGTTGTCATGCGATGGTTGCCGGGTCCTTTTTTCACGAGTCCCCTTCATCGCAAGTAGCGCTTTCTTCGCATTCCAGCCTCCCCGGCGAGACTTTCTTCTCGGCCGCCGTTTCGGCCTCAATCGCCCCGTAGTGGGACGCCACACCATCCTTCTAGCAGCAGAAGGTCTAGGACCGCATGGTCTCGTCGGCCAAATGTCGGAAGGTGGTATCCTCCCTAATCCGTAACCCCGATACTACGACAGCGGGCTAGCCTTCATTCTCTTGCTTGGCTTTTCTATCATGACGACGGGCTCTACTCGGGGTCCAAGACGGATTCGACCCAAGCACCCGCCCTATCCTTCGTAGAATTTCCGACACGGGCGCTTTTCCTTCCTTGCTAACTTTTTCTACCAAAGTTTGCAGTCGAGCAAACGGCGTAGTTCTGGTTCTTTTCGCGGTTATCGTTGTAGTATGCGGTCGTGGTAATGTGGCAAGCAATCTTTCGAACATTCTCTTCATCCTCTCGCGGCGAGAGGGGATGGAACCCGCTTCCTCCCAAAAGTGGTATGTAGTCAGCAATGGTGTATATTCTAGTAACGTGTATATTCTCGGCAACTCGGAATTTCCTCCAGAAGGCAATCTCAGCAGCTCTCCGGCTTCCCCGGCGATCCTTCTATTTCTATTTCTTCTTCGGGTCTTTGTCGGCCGAAGGAATCTTCGAATCGGACCCGATTTCGAAGACTAAGGTCTTACAGAAGATCCGTACCCTCCACGGCAACATGTTTATCATAGTTCCGGATTCCTTTCCCTTCGATTTGGCAGAAGTCGGGGTAGGTGCGTAAACAACTAGACCAAATGGGGGTAGTGAGAATGGTCCTCCCGCGGACAAGAAGATTCTCCTAGTCCGGACCCTTCGCAGGGAGGAAACTCTCGGGTCGACCTAAGGTCGAACTCGGCGTGTGGTTCCTCGGCCTTCGTATACCTTGTTTGTCGATGCAAAGAGGGAGACGTCGGTGACTTCGACGTTCGTGTTTTCAAATCCTCGTCCAAATCTGGATGACCCCATCGTCTGGCAAGTCTCATCCTTATGGACAGCCGAAGTCCAAATCCGCTGATGAAGGAGAAAACCGCTCGGGCTTCCATTTCGCAAGGTAGATTCCCGTTGTCGTCCTCAGTTATGCTTCTTTTCTTTAGGACGAAAAGAAAGGAATTGAAAAGAGTCCGAACTCATTCTTGTTCATGTATTTATAAGAAGGAATTATTTGTTAAAAGAGTCACTTATTAGAGGGTTTGTTTATTTAGAACGAAATGTTCAAAGGTGTAGAGAAGGTAAGGAATCCGATTCGTAGAAGGAAAAGAAAGTCTTAAGCAAGACTTCCCGACTCGAAGGATCACTCCTAAACTAACACCTATCGGGGTCCACCCCACCTCGTAAATGAGGTAAAGGATCTCGAACCTCTCTGCTTAGGGGTGTCTAAACAAAGGGCTCCTAAATCCGAGAGAATGTTGGCTATACTTGTTCAAGATAGAAATGAACATAGTATTCCAACGAAAGAAGGGTAGCTTGATCCATTAGTGGACATGGATACACTACCGATTTTCGAAAGCGTAACTATTCGATTATAATGGAGAGAGGAATATTCCTCACGTGAGTCGCCGTAAATTGTGTCGGCATATTTTTAGGTTGTATTGTATTTTAAAAGGGGGTCGCCTAACGTAAATTGTGCGGCGAATTTAAATTTTAAATTTAATTTAAATATATATATAATTTGAAAAGTAGTATTTGATTTCGAAAATAATTTTAAATTCGAAGATTTTAAGATATGAAATCAAACCGATCTCACATCCCAAATAGTTTATATAAACGAGCACCGCACCACAAACCGTGTATCTATCCCTAAGGATAGGCACACCGCTCGACTGGTGGGGCTCGATTAAATAAACTAGAAGATTTGTGACATCCGTTTGTCCGCGAACCAATTTTATAAGCCGACAAATTCCCCGCTTAATATGAAAGTATCAAACAGGTTTATATTACCTCGGGTTCTTTAAAATTCCCTATAAGGGCAAGCCCCTATAGTTAATTACATCTTAAGTGACGGGAATCACTTAAGAAAACTCTCGATAATAATCAATAACTCGCTTTCAAGAATTTCAAAGTTTAAGGTTTTCAAAGATTGAATTTTGGAATTTCAATAGGGAATGGATCAAATTTTGGAACATTTTGTTTTGTGAATCCAAAGGAAGAAAGGTAGGAGAAATCACCGATTCGAAGTGAACTTCGGTAATTTCCCGACTATCCTATCGTTTGCTTGAGTTTAGGAAAGTCCTAATACTTATTTAAATGTTTCGATCTTGCCAATTTTAATTAATTAGGGCTTATATTTGTATGATAAAATCAAACAAATAGCCTAGAAGATGTGAGGGTTTATTGTCGTATCTGACGACTACCTCGTAATCCTAAGACCTGAGTTAGTGCTTAATTTGCATTATGCAAGTGCCTAACGAAAAGGTCGAGGATTTATGTTGCACTAGGCAAACTACCTCGAAGTCCTATGGCTCGTTATTTAATTCTAAGAAAGTTTTGCCGAAGTAGGTTCAAGTTTTGCCGACGACGATGGCCGTGCCGCCCACCATGCTCCAAGCTCCTTGTTGTTGCAGAGGTTTAGTTTTAGAAATCATAAATCGTGGGATGAGAAAAGTGTTTTGGTTTAGAGAAGTCTTAATTTTCCAAGTGTTCTTGTATTTTGATTAAAACAAATCTTAAAGTTGATTATAACGACACCTGCTAAGATCCCACTGGCTCCATCCTTCCGCATCATTATTTTTATCGGATTCACTTAGTCCGTATGAATTCGCTAAACTCAACCGAATGAGTTCCACACTTTCATTTAGACCGCGGGAAATCCCGTTAGCAACACGTAGGTTACATCATCCGAGGTATTCCCGATCATCCAACATGACGTTTTAATTTAGTTGCAATCGTAGTTTTGTGTTCCGTTTCGTGATTAAATTTCGAGTCGTTTTATATTTTGAAATGTCGTGGCGGTGAATTTTATCTTGCAATGACTTTTAACTTAGTTTTGGTTTCAGCTTTAGTGGACTATCCTAAAGGTGTGGGTTTTCATGCAACAGCTTGTTTTATCATGCAAGAAAAGTAAAGTGCATTTGCAATAAAGTAAATTGCAAGAAAGTAAATTGCAAGAAAGTAAATCGCAATAAAATAAAAGCGTACCTGGAGGGTCTTCCCGTCATCCCAAGCTGCACTTAAAACACAATTAGAATATTTAAGCAAGTTCCTAGGTAAAGCTAAGGGAAAGGTTATGGTTTTCTACCAAATTCCTAATCCTATAGCTAATCATCTCCTACGACGTCTAGGTTCTTTGTGTTTTTTTTGTTCGAGGACGATTTTCTTCATCAAAGGACAATTAAGTCCAATTGTTCTTATAAATATCCTATCATATCGAGGAAGTGCTTAAGAAGAATCTTAAACATCTTTTCAATATTTTCTAGGATCGTTTTAAGTCCAAATGAATTTAATTATATAAATGAATCGATCGTCCGAGGTTTTCAAGTCTTGTTAACTCGCTCAGATGAACTAAGACATTCGAATATCCTATGAGTGAGAGTAACACTTCATTTGATGTTCCATTTAGGAGTTATAATAATCAAAGCTTTCAAGGGTAAATTAGTATTCAAATGATTTGATTTAAGTTAAAGGGTTTAAATTTGAATAGTTGTTCAAGTTGTTTTATATTTAATTTCCTTTATGTCTTAGTGATGTTATATTTAATTTAATTTAATTTAATTGAGTTTTAATTTAACTTAATTTAATTTAATTTAATTTGATGTTTAATTAATTTGATTTGATTTAATTTAATTTAATTTAATTTAATTTAATTTAATTGTTTAATTTAATTTAATTATTTAATTTAATTTAATTATTTAATTATTTAATTTAATTTAATTTAATTATTTAATTTAATTTAATTTAATTATTTAATTTAATTTAATTTAATTTGTTTTAATTTAATTTAATTTAATTATTAAATTTAATTTTAATTTTAATTTAATTTATCTTTAATTTACTTTATCTTTAATTTTAATCGAAATTTCAAAAGAGTTTAATAATTTAATTAAGTCTTTTAATATTTTAAATTTGAGTTATCATTTTAATTAAAAATTGAGTATTAATGAGATGATTAATTTAGGGATTTTTAAATTAAAGAATAAATCTCTTCCTAATAAATATCCCTATTTTAATAATTCCAATTTTATTATTCTTCCAAATTTAATCCATTATTTAATTAAAGTTTAATCATTTAAAAATTGTTTAATGGGTTTCTACCCTTTAATTATTTAAATTTCAATCATCCAAATCAGATTAAGATCAAATATTTTACTTGTTGATTTTTATTAAACCTAAAGTTTTAATTAAGGGTTAAAAGTTTAATTACCATTTTACCCCTTAAGCTTAATAATTTTATAACTTACTAAATTGAACTCAAACGA
Organism: Papilionanthe hookeriana x Papilionanthe teres; assembly: GCA_022702705.1. Lineage (NCBI taxonomy): Eukaryota > Viridiplantae > Streptophyta > Magnoliopsida > Asparagales > Orchidaceae > Papilionanthe > Papilionanthe hookeriana x Papilionanthe teres. Next base: position 34,940 of record JAKZJZ010000263.1, read on the forward strand.
ACTTGAAATTTTTATGTAACTTCACTCATATGTCAATAAAGACATGAGAGGAGAAAATGTGATTTTTCTGTATTTAATTTATTTATATAATTATTTTTGGTGGAAAATAGAGATTTTCAAGGAAAATTTGATAACATGACCAAAGGAAAGTTTCTGTCCTTAAGAAAATTAGGGGACATTCCTAATGACCAGAGAAGCACTTGGACCAATTTTGGTGATTTTTTGAATTATATTATTTTTATTATAATTATTTTGAGTTTTGGAGTGTTAATTAATTTAAAAATAAAATAAATGTTGAAAAATGAGATTTTATATTTTTCAAAAATCTCTCTGATATCAAGGAAACCAGAGAAACAAATTTTGCAATTTTCTGATTTTTCTATGATTTATTATAATTATTTTAGTGAAAATGCTAGAAAATACATTTTTTTAATTTTAAAATTACCCTAGGGCTTTAAAATTCAATATCTCACTAAATAGACCTAGGAAAAATGTGGGATTTGCTCCTAAGTGATTAAAATTCAAAATGTGACATTTTGGTGAATTTTATTATTTTTGTGATTTTTATTATTTTTTAATTATTAAAAATATTAAAATATTATTAAAAATCAACTTTTTTAGAAAATTGAAATTTTAATTTTCTTAGGTTCCCCCGATATCGAAGAGGCTCCAAAACCAATTTGGTGAATTTTTGAAAAGTATTTTAAAAGTTATGAATTTTTAAAGTTTAAAATGACTAAGCGACTTAATCAACCCAATTAGTAGGCTAACCAAGTCCAATCGACCTCAAATTTTTATGGTGGGTTCCTCTGATCCTAAAGGTCAGTGGAGAATTGATTTCAAGTCAATTTGATACCTGGTTAACTCTAATTAATTAAAGACCTATTTTGGGTGTTTAAGCCAATTAGGGTCGTTTTAAATGAACTAAGCCAAAATCTATTTTTCCTAAGGTTCTCTCGGTCATAAGGAACATCACCAAATTTTCCTAGAATTTATTTCACAACATGCTAATTTATCGGAATTAAAATACTCAAAACGAAGAACTCGAACTTGAAAAATCAAGAACTCTTCATAGGATGGCTTCTGACTTTGGAAAATTCAGGGAATGTTCCCAAATTCGTAGGCTTCAAAAGCCCTATGGTCTCATGCCATGGTGAATTGTATACATGCATGGAGAATTAAAACAATGCAGTAGAGTAAATAAATTATAAAAAATAAAATACTTGATGAAATTAAATAATTTCTTTTCCACATTATTCTCCTCTCGTTCACCGAGCAAGAGGGTATTTTTATTTTATTTTTGTGATTTTTCTACACAAAGATATGGATTTTTGAAGTTTAGTGGAATTAAATAAATCGTAAAATACCCTATTTATCTATTTATCCACGCGGCGCCGCCGAAACATCGGCAGCCTCCGAAGGGGTACGTGTCGCGCCGTGATTCGGGCGCCGCCATCCGAGTCGCAGCCCCGGCCCCGCGGTTCTCGTACCGTCTCCTCGGTCCGACGCCATCCGAGCCGTTCGTCCGCGCGTGTATCGAATGGACTCGCATCCGTTCATCGTCCCCAAGTGTTCTCACCCGAGAGCCGTCCACACTAAATCCCTAAGATCTCACTCGATTCTCAATGGATTTTTACGTTCTTATACTTCTATGGATTCGTCTCAAGAGACGAACACATCTATACGGCTAACATGCATTGAAACTAAGGCATTTGAAATGGAGAATCTTCGAAGCTCGGGATGAAGAGTTAGCTCATACCTTGGCTCGTAGAAGTGTGGCTTCAATCCGAGAGTTGTTGCACCTTCGATCGGGTCCCAGCAAGCTCCGCATGAAGTCTCCCGGTCTCGGTGAATTGTCCGGATATGATTTCGACCAAGCCCGATCACAAAGCTCGGAGGCCGGAGCAACCGGGTGGCCCGGAGATGGGGCTTTTGATGGTGGACACCTTCCTCGGTCCGGTGAAGGTGTAGAGCCAATCAATTCGGGGATTGGCTCACCGTGGAGAAGTGTCCCGGTTTTCGGTGGAATTTCAACTCTGAAATCGAGCTTGCAGAGGAGAAATGGCAGAGGGATTTCACCTGGGATCAAGTGCTCTAAAGGTGGAGAGGGTCCGGAACAATTTTGCGTAGTTTTGGCAAGGTTTGTGCTTCTCTCCTCTCATGGCCGAGAGGGGTGGAGTTTAAATAGAGAGGGCCGGAAGGCCTCTCGTGGGGAGCTAGGGCTCGGGATCACCGCTCTCGGTGAGGAGAAGATCAGCCATGGTAGCCACTCGGGGATGGGGCAGCTCGCCAAGTGAGAATTTCAATGTTCGGCTCACATGCGAGCTCTCGGCCATGGTGTTTTCCGCGGCCTCGGTGGCCGGCCGGCCAGCAATGGTCACCATCTTGGTCAGTGGGTCGTGACTGGAGGTTTGTGCAATCAATCGGCAATGGCCATGTGTAAAGGAGTTGGATTGAAATGGAATGGGGGATGAGCCTATTTTGGGTCCAAATGGGTCAACTCACCTTTCGGGCTTGGTTCACCTCCCCATGGCCTCGATTTTGGGCCGAGAGGATCAGCTGGGCCGCCCAAGAGAGAGTGGTGTGGTCTCTATCCATGATGAGGCGGCTAAACATGGTTTAGTGTGTGACATGCTTAAGGTAAAAAGGCTTAATGAAAGATTAGGAAAGGAGCCCCTCCTTTTACCATTAATGGCATGGTCACATGTCAAGCCTCCCATGGCTTCATGTGGCTTGTCAATGGCTTGCATGGCTTGTCTTCGGCTTCGAGAAAGTTGAGTCAATTTCATAAAAATGGGTTTTAAGAAATTTTTGGTAATTTGATGGGAATTTGGATGAAGCTTCATTTGGAATAATTCAATGATGATTTTAGGACTTAGGTAATGGATTTAATTAAATGGATGACAAATGGAGATGTCATGTGGGCTTTAGGGTAGATTTGGGCTTTTGAATTTTGAAGGAAATGAGCTTTTAGAAGGGTTTAAGGGAAGTGGGCTTTTAAGTTTATGAATGTGTTCATGGATGAAAATTTTTGTAAAAGGTTGGGCCAAATAATTGTTGGGTTTAGCTCATGGATGTGTCATGAGTAACTTGAAGCAAATTTGGGGTAGTTTGGGCTTGAATTGGGTTGGATTTGGATTCTTTTGGTGAATGGGCTAATGTAGGTCCAAATTGGGCCTTTTGAGTTTCGGGTCTGAATTTGTAGTGGGGTTTGGGTCCAAATTTTGGTGCAGAATCATGTTAGGGTTTTGTTTGTGGGAATGTTCAAGGAAGATTTAGAAAAGATTTGAGGTTAATTGGAGTTGAATTGGGTGAGTTTGGGTTAAGTTTGGGTCATGGGTCCAAATTCGGGCTTTAAGGCCCAAAAGTGAGATTGGATCCAAATGTCAATCAAATTGGACTTGGATTTGGTCTAAATTGGTATTGGGAATGTTGAATTGAAGTTTAGAATTGAATTGGACCAAAATTGGGATCAATTGGGTAGGTTTGGTTTGACATTGGGTTCACTTTGGGTTAAAATGGGTCAATTTGGGGGTTTTGACAAAAGTAGGGTAAATTGACAAAATTGGCCCATGGTGTAGTTGGACAAAATGAAATTGGGAATATTTAGGATTTTCTGGAATTTTCTGGGAATTTTCTGAATTTTTGGATTTTTAGGCCAAGAAGGGTATTTTGGGTATTTGGAGGGTATCGGGAGGTTTTCTTGGAATTTTTGGTATTTTTGGGTATGGATGATCAATTTGAGTGATGTGGAGATGTTTGGGATTGATTTTGAAGAATTTTGGGTAATTTGGAAATTTTGCAAAAATTTGGTAATTTCAATGGTTTTGCAGGTTAAGTAGGTAGTAGGTCTCTGGGTCAAAAATCGAAAATTTGGGAAATTGAAGATCGGGTGAATTTAGGTGGAAAGAAATCATTTTGGTTGAGCCATGAAGCCATTTCAAGCCCATATGAGCCATGAAAGGACTCATTCGAGGCATTCACTATGTTGTTCCTAACCCTCTTAGCCAAGGCTTAGTGGGTTAAGGACCATCCATGTGAATCACCTACATACGAGTCAGGAGGTTAAGTTGGGTATGGGTGTGGTTTTAGGAAGTGTGTGGAAATGTAGTGTGTAAGTGTAGTGTAAGTCAGCCCCTTCACTGCACCGAGCCACCTAGTAAGGGCCCTAAGGCCAAAGAGTCCTATAGAACTCATCCTTTAAACTTCCACATTCGATTTCAACCCTCTAGGTGATTAGGGGTCTATAGTCAAGTTTGTGGAGTTTGCATGGGAGTTTAGAAGTGGTTTGAATTTCTAAAAGGCGGGTCCCAATTCTAGTCCTCTAAGATAGTCAAAGGAAAAGCCTAAGGCTAGATCCTAAGCACTAAAGGGAAGAAGAGAAGACTTCATCAAAAATGAGGTCAACAAATGGACCCCCAATAAGGTGTGAGCAATGACGGAGCACACCGCGCTGATTGGTAGCCGACCGAAGCGATCGAAGAAACTCAACACGTATGTCCAAGCCGACAAACTTAGGACGAAGTAAGATGCTTCCGCCTTGGGAGGCCAAGCATATCTCCTGAAACCCGGAGATTCCCGAACTCTCACTGGGAAAGGAAAAGGAGGTGAATCCCAAATCACATGATCCTGGGGAATTTCAATTTAGATTTCATTTTGTTTTAGTTTAAGTTTTGATGTGCGAGTTTAGATTTCAATTGGAGTTTCGATTTAGATCAAGTTTATCAAAATTAATATGAAGGATTCGATTCAAAATGAAAATTGGAATTTCGAGGTTTTAGATGTAACATCTTCAACCCCAAAAGAAGATCGAATCAATTAGATCGGATCATTACAATGAGGAAAGATCTCGTAGTAATGCGGTATCGATGTAAAATCCTTAACTCTAAGAGTTCGACTTTCGATGTATTTCATCGCCGTAGGGAAAGAATCCTAAAGCAAGGCAAGCCTCGATGTAAAATCCTTAACCCTGTGAATTCGATTTGATGTATTTCATTGCATAGAGAAAGGATCCTAAAGCAACGCAATACTGATGTAAAATCCTCGACCCAAAGGTTTGAATTTGATATATTTCAACGGCAATAATGGAAAGAATCCTAAAAGCAAGCAGCAAGATCGGATGTAAAATCCTCAACCCAAAAAATTTGATTTTGATGCATTTCAAAGGTACAGGAAAGAATCCTAAAGCAATAGGCAGCATCTGATGTAAAATCCTCAACCCAAAAAGTTTGATTTCGATGTATTTCAAAGGCACAGAGAAAGAATCCTAAAGCAACAGGCAAGATTCGGATGTAAAATCCTCAACCTCAAGAATTCGATATCGATGTATTTCAAAGGTAATCAGTGGAAAGAATCCTAAAGCAAAGACAAGATCTGATATAAAATCCTCAACCCAAAAAGTTTGATTTTGATGTATTTCAAAGGCAACAGGAAAGAATCCTAAAGCAAAGGCAAGATTTGATGTAAAATCCTCAACCTCAAGAATTTGATATCGATGTATTTCAAAGGCAATAGTGAAAGAATCCTAAAGCAAAGGCAAAGATCTGGATGTAAAATCCTCAACCCAAAAAGTTTGATTTCGATGTATTTCAATGCACAGTGGAAAGAATCCTAAAGCAAAGGCAAGATTTGATATAAAATCCTCAACCTCAAGAATTTGATATCGATGTATTTCAAAGGCAATAGGGAAAGAATCCTAAAGCAAGGCAAGATTTGACATAAAATCCTCAACCCAAAAAGTTTGATTTTGATGTATTTCAAAGGCAATAGGGAAAGAATCCTAAAGGCAAGGCAAAGATCGGATGTAAAATCCTCAACCTCAAGAATTTGATATTGATCGGTAATCGATTTTGCAAAGATTTGTAGTGTTGATTCGAAGAGTGTGGAATTTTGGTGTTTCGAGAATTTCATGAAAGTTGTAAAAGACTTTCATGGAAGGGAATAAATTAGGAAGGAATATGTAGATGCTTCATATCCCATTCAAAAGAGTCGATGGAAAGTTGTCGGTTTGATTGATACAATTCCTCGCCACTAGATCCGAATCCAAAACCTCGCGCTCCGTGTCAATGGAATCGACCGCTTCCATCCCGTACAAGGAGAGAGTAGTAACGGATCGAATTTCGCATTTGGAAGGTCGAGTTCGAATTTAATCGAGATTTGATTTGGAATCCGGAAAAATTGAATTCTGAACTTCGTTTCGAGATTCGATTTAACATTTATGTCGATTTTGTTTATCTTTTAATGATTCAAATTTTATTTTATCGTTTATTTAATGTTCATGTGAATTCGGTGTTCGTCATTTTTTAGATTTTTAAGGAAAGTTTTCTTTTATTCTTTTTTTTATTTCTTTTCTCGTTCTTTCGTTCGAAGTTCATTTAACTTTAATGGCGTTTCCTAATCAATTTGCACAAAAGAGGTGAAGGCCAAAAAATGTGACATGGTCACTTTCATTCCAATCATGTCAAGATACATCATGCAACTCGATCCGGAATACATCTCATACAATCCATGTAGACTCAAAACGGACTATGTATGATCTTTGTTGGTCCATCCAAAGAAGCATCTCGTCAAAAATCCATGTCCGAATAAGAGGGTACATGGTCAATAACATCACCTTCCAAGCCATCCTCGGCAAGGATGCCGTATGGATGTACATCGGAGGTGTGATATTTTCCATGTAACTCACGACTCGTAAGGCCGAGGCTCTCTAGCTCGTGGTCCTGGCCGGAAATGGTAAGGTGTCTTCCCGTCGTCCATCCTTCCGAAAGTAACCGAGATCCGCTTCACCGGTACTCCCGGTATGCAATGCTTAGCGATATCCGCTCCGTTGCTCCTTCGCATCATGACGCGAACCTACCGGTAAAGGTATCTTCACCGGCCCTCGAACTCACCCGGGCCTCGCTATCCGGAGGTCGATCCGAACATGATGTTACACTCGTTCATGAAAGAGACCGTGCAGTAAAGGTCCGACAAAGTCGTGGTGGTCTATATGCGGGGTATGCAATACCCCGTTTCAGTAGATGTTGATAATGCAGCCTATTGGGTATGCAATCCGCCGGCAGCATTCTCCATGTTATCAATCTCTTTACCATTCTCTCGATGACTAATGGCATCGGATCCACTCGCCCATGACCTGAGTATTCCCGGCGGGTTTCCCTTCCCGTCTTCCGCAAAGTTGTAACAAGCATCCGCATCGTATCGTGATTCTTCCCTTCCCCGGCATCCATCTCCGGGTTCCGAGTATGTGTTTTCCTCAGCGGCTCGCTCGCCCATTCTTTTCAAATCTCGGATGCAATCCACGATTTGCCGTTGTTCATACTCCGAGAATACGTCCGTATGTAGCTCGAGGCCCTCTAAGTATATCGATTCTTCTGCCTCTAATTCTCTCGAAGTATTCAAAGGTTTTCTTTTCAACATTCCGCATTCTCTCCAACTCGTATTCCGAATGATCTCGCATGGCGAGGCCTCGGTGACATATTGTGGGATATACGGCTCAATCCCTTCACGTTCTCCCCGCATACCCTCGGCTCCTCGTGGATGATGCCCGTCGGACATCCCCCGGGTTGCTTCTCGCAACAAGGTCATGCATCACCGGTGGTTCTATCCGGTGGCGCGGTAACCTTCTTCTTCTCCGATCTCCTCGGAGATTTCCCCGGTCCTTTCGTTATCCTAGGAGCCGGCCTCCTTTCTTCAGTGTTCCCGGTGAACCGGTGTCCTCGAAGTGTATGTACCGGCATTAGCAACTGCCTCGTCGCGCCGGTCCGCAAGCCTAGTTTTGTTAACATCTTACTTGATACGGCGATTCTTATTTCTTCGTTGCGTCGTCGCGAGAGTAGCTCTTCGAACTTCGAATCTCCGCGGGCGCGGCGCCGACAAGCTCGCCCTCCGCCGTAGCGACTACGTACTTCATTTTCTTATCTTCTTCAGCGTTCGCCTTTCTTTTCGTCGTCGGATCGGGCGGCTCGGGCCACCCACTTTCATCACCGTCCGCCCGGCAGCTCTTCTCTTGTCAACCGGGACCCGCTCACTTTCCTCGTATCAGTAGGCTCCGCTCGGTGCAAAATCCGAGTCAATCTCGATTATCGCTCCATCTTTCACCCTCTTTTCATCGAGTGCAAGGCTTACGCCATTCTTAAAGTTCAGACCAACCGCCCGTTCGACATTTCCCCGCGAAAAGACAAGGAAAAGGATCAGTGGGTCGTACTAAGAACAAGAACATTAAGAAAATGTTTATTAAAGACATATTTTCTTTATATTATATTTTTTGTATTTTCGAATTTAACAGAATGAAGTAGGATAAGATCGTGGAAGAGATTTAGATTTGGAAAAGAAAACAATGAAACTTTATCATCATGATTTTATTTATTTTAGCACATTTTATTATTTTTTTTGTTCGTGACTCTAATCATAAGTAATTACTTCGCCCGTGTTTCTTAGGGATGAAGAATTCACTCCTTCGAAACATCAGTGGCGTAATACTTTTTCAAGTATCGTCCGTCGATCGAAGCATATGTCGTTCTCCCCGGCAATTCACTAGCCGGTAGGAACCTCCCGAGTATACCGCTTCAACCACAAACGGTCCTTCCCAAGTGGGTTCAAATTTTCCTCCTATTTTGCGATGTGCAAGAATAGGTCTTCGAGAACAAGAACTAAGTCACCAACTTTCAAGGTTCTCGACCGACCGCCTTGTCGCGGGCTCGACCATCTTAGCTCGGTATAGTTCTAAATTCCGTTGCGCCGCAAGTCTTTTTCCTTCCGTGCTTTCTAATTCTTCTGAGTCGTAATTCGGCGTTCTCTTCCGTCATGATCTTGTTTGCAACCGCAATTCCGAGTGAAGGAAGCCGCACCTCTAAAGGTAACACTCGCCTCGACCCATACACCGAGCGTAAGGTGTAGCTTCGAGTAGGAGTTCGAAGGTCGTCCTGCAGGCCCATAAGGCTTCTAACAACTTCTCGTGCCAATTTCTCTTATTATCGTCCAAAGTTTTCTTTAAAATTCGAACGAGAGTTTTATTAAAAGCCTCACCGAGGCCGTTTGCTCTCGGGCAGTAAATTGTCGAGTATCGCGCACGATTCCGTGTCTTTCGACAAAATTATCGATTTGTGTGCTTCCGAATGCCGACCCATTATCCGAGATGATCTCCGCGCGGCACCCCGAAACCGCAGACAACTCGGTTCTCGAAAACCGTAAGCACGTGGTGTGCTTTCACTTCTCTAAGCGGAACTCGCCTCGCCCACTCGGAAAAGTAATCCGTAGCCGCAAGAATGAAGCGATGTCCTTTCAAGATGGTGGTTCTATCGACCCACTATATCCGTGCCCCAACATTCAAATGGCTACGACGCAATTGTTCTGATGTAGCACATTTGGAGGTTGGTGCAGAACCACCCGTGCACTCGGCATCGGTGACAGCTCTCGCGATTTTCATGCAAGCTCGGTCATCATCGAGGGCCGCAGTATCCCTAGTCTTTTAATTTTCATTTTCATCTTCGGACCCGACCGGTGAGCGCCACAGCAGTCCCGAATGTACCTCTTAACAATTTCACGGCCTCGAACCCGCTTAGGCACCTTAGCCACATTCGATCAAAAGACCTTCTCGTACAATGTGTTGTTTATTAATGCGTAAGACGCAGTTCTTTTCTCGATCCGATGGGCTAGCGACCCATCGTCCGGTAGCTTTCCCGTGTGCAGTAGTTCATTAATGGCCGTCGCCAATCTTCTCGTGTTTTCTATCACTCGTCGCAACCGATTCTTCTTCTTTTCCGATTTGTGTATCGTGTCTATGTCGAGCCGTGATAGGACTCCGACGTCCGTGAACCGACACTTCCACCGATTCATCTTGCAAACATGCAAATTCTTTTGCGAGACGGCTAAAGCATCTCGCTAAAGCATTTTCTTTTCCGGGAATTTTGTAGATCGTCACATTCGGAATCGTTCCAACAACTGTACACGCATACCGGAAGTATTGTTCGAGTCTCGGCTTTAAAATTCCGTACCGTCCGACGATCCGTCGAATGATTAACCGTGAATCCCCGTAGATGTTGATGTCCGTTATCCCCATTCGAATGGTTAATTCCGACTCCGTTATGAGGGCTTCGTATTCGCTTCATTATTCGTACACGGTCTCCGTCAAGTGGTAGGAGTATCTTAACATCCCCCGCTCCGGTGTTATAAAGATTAGCCCGATTCCCGCCTTACCGGGCACTATCACTTGCGATTCTTCGTCTTCGTGCGCCGAAGATGCTCCGTCGAAATATAATTCCCAACGTCGATCATCAAGGTCTTCTAGATTCATTATTCGTTCATCCGGCGCATCGTCATCGAGAGGAGATTCGCCGCAAAGGGTGTGTCGCGAGGAAGTCCGCTAAGACTTGTCCCTTTACAGCACGAAGAGGCACGAAAGTTATATCGAATTGCAATAATATCATCGACCATCCGGCAAGTCCGCTGAAAGTGTCGGACGAGTCATCAAGTATCGCAATGGATTAAATTTCGAGATCAGTCGACCTTATGAGAAAGCATGTAGTGCCCGAGCTTTCGAGCGGCGAAGATCGTGGCCAAACAATGCTTTTCAATTGCGGGATACCTTACTTCCGTCGGAAGTAAACGACGACTTAAGTAAGTAAAGAGCATTTTCTTTACCCTCATCATCGACCCTGCCAACATGGCTCCGAGAGAGTCGTCTAAAGCCGCGTGTAAAGTATCGCGGCCTACTCCGAGACCTGGGCCGCTAAGACAGAGGTGTCATTAAATATTGTTTAATGTCCTCGAAGGCCTTCTCGGCATTTCTCTTCCCAAATAAATTTGGCGTCCTTTTTAACTAGTGCCGAGAAAGGCCGACACCTACCCGACAAGCTTCGAGATAAAGCGTCGAAGATATGCGCCTTCCCTCGAAAAGATCGTAGTTGTTTTAAGGTTTCGGGAGGCGGCATTTCTAAGATAGCTTTAATCTTTTCCGGGTCGATTTCAATTCCACGATGTCGGACAACGAATCCTAAGAATTTCCTGAGGCGACGCCGAAGGCGCATTTTAAGGGATTCATCTTAAGGTTAAATTGTCTTAATCGTTCGAAAACAATTCTCAAATCATACAGGTGGTTTTCCTTTACTTTGCTTTTGATGACCACATCGTCCACGTAAGCATTCGACTTCGATTGTGGATGAGATCATCAAAAATTCTCGTCATTGCTCTTCGTAGGTCGCTCCCGCGTTCTTCAGCCCGAATGGCATCACCGTGTAAGAAAATACTCCGATCGGCGTTCGAATGCCGTAAGCTTTTCATCTTCTCGAGCCATTTTTATCCGGTTGTATCCTCAAGATCCATCCATGAATGAGAATATTTCATGTGTTGAAGCAATGTCGATCATTAATTCTCGGATCGGCAGAGGGAATTCATCTTTCGGACATGCCTTGTTTAAATCTCTCGAAATCCACACAAATTTCGATCCGACCATTCTTCTTCTCGATCGGCACTACATCGGCTAACCAAGTCGGGTATTGTTCTTCACTGGACAAATTTAGCGTCTATTAGCTTTTTAACTTCGGCTACGACTTGTTGTTCGATTTCTGTACGCATTCTTCCGGGACTTCGTCCGATCGGACGTAGCTAGGATCCACTCCTAGCTTACGGATCGCAACCTCGGAGCTAATCCCGGCATCTCGTCATAATTCCAAGCAAAACAAGCCTTTTAAATTCCATTAATAACTTGATTATTTCTTCGGAGTCTTCTTTGTCGAGTAAGGAGCTAACAAAGGTAGGTCTAGGCTCTTCGCTAGTACCTAAGTTAACTTCCGTTAACTCATCTATCGTAGATTTGATTTCTTCTTCGACTTCCGCGGAGCGTCTCCAATTTGTACATCTTCGAGTTCGTCCGTAGTTTCCATGCAGCTTCATCGGATTCGCAAGTGACAACCAAGCAAAATTCGCATCGTCAATCGATCCCATCGTGCCGAATCCGAGTCCATACTTCGAATCGGTGGACGACCGGAGTTATTCCATAATTTTTCAAAATGTTGTGATCGGCCTTTTGTCCATTGTCGAGGTAAGGAACCAAGTTGAATTAAATTTCGAACACAGGAGAGTACCACTCAAAAGGTAATTCCATTAATTTCGATGAAGTGACATCTTCAAATTGTACATTATTTTCGCTTGGAGGAAGAAGCACCACTAAGTAGAATTTGATCGGCTTCGCACCGCCGCTACGTACCTCTTCGACCACCATACCCTCGATTTTATTGAATGGATCGGGGTTAGGTCATAGCGATGTACGTAGTGGTTAATCTTCTCGTACATCGATTTATATTCTTCATTCTTCTCATCTTCGAGAGAGATCTCGAATTGCGGCTCTTCTCGACTTATTGTCGTCGCTTCTTGTTCGATTTCCTTTTCTTCTTCGTAACTATCTTCCCAATAAACATTGATGGCCGGTTTCATCTCGTCCAACCGTCCTAACGCCTCTACCACGGCCTCGTCCCCCGCCTCGGCCTCGGATGCGAGTCGTGGAGAAACCTTCACCATCTCGCCGAAGGGACCGGTGAGCGATCGTTGACTAGAACTTCAGGTTCTTCGTTGTCCCGAACTTTCTTCGCTTCATTTGTTACGCGTATCTCCCGGAGAAGATTGTTTTCGCGTGCATAATAAGCCGCGTCTTCATGGATTCCAATCTCATGTACCTGAGAATGGTCGCAAGTCACCTTTGATGCACTCGTTCCCCTCCATCGTAGTATTTAATGCACCGATGTAGAGATGATGGTACCATCCTCGTTTTCATGTATCCATGGTCGGCCCAAGAGAGCGTTGAACGACGTTTCTGAATCAATTATGTGAAATTTCACGGTTGTCTTTGCTAAGTCACCGGTCTTCATTAGTAGCGTTGTTGATCCGAGGGCTCTTTCTCCTTTCTGGTTGAATCCTCTTAATAACATTTTGTCGGCCTCGAGCTCACGAGCATCAATTTCCAAGTATGCTAGTTGTTCGAAGACTCATTATATCGATCGACGCTCCCGGATCCACCAATACTTCCGAGAGTGTAAACTTCCCGATCAGAATCGAAATGTACAATGGTCGGTTGTGATCTCGTCGTCCCAAGTAGTAGGTCATTGTCCGCGAAGGTAACACCTCGTCGTTCCTTTAACGAACAAACCTCATCTAAGGAATCTCCAGCCATTCGAGCTAAGCAAATTTCTCGGATCAAGTAAGGCCTCGATCGAGCTTCTCTCATCTCTTTCGATAAGATGAGGGCGTCGTAAATGCTCTCGCCGTCGGTAGTTTCCTAAGATGGGCTAGCACGTCGTAGTCTACTTTATTTTCGTGCGTCTCGGTTTCATCTCGAATGGGTATTTCTTCCGCCGGGTTGGTTCTTCTCGAACAACCACCTGTTTTCCTTCGTCTTCGGACCCATTCCTGGAGGTAGAACTCTTCCACTTCTTAAGTTAACCTCTCGTAATTTCTTCCGAATCTAGTGCTGAGCTTGCTCGTGTCTCCTCCCGAATCGGAATGACAGTGCTCTTCTCGGATTAGCTTCGAGCCTCGAAGGTTCTAACTCTATTGCGACCGGAGCTCCTCGAAACCTCGCGTATAGATTCGCTACTGTCGAACTCTCGTAGCCTCCTTGATGGATGTCTTCTTTGTTATTTTGATCGTCGAGATCGTGTATGACTTGAGAATTGTCTTTGGTATCGAAATCGAGGTCCGGATTGTCGCTAATTACGTAATCGTTAGAAACGGTCAAAACGTAGCCAACGCCATCACCCTTATCATTATATGATCCCACCGAAGTGAGCAGATAATCATACAAAATCAGAGGTTCGAGGGATTTCTCCCCCGAATCGGAAACAACTATCCTAGGATAAGCAGCCCCTAGTCTAGCCTTAGGAGTCTCTGGTCCTCTCTTCTTCGTCGATTTTCTTCTTCTCTTCAATCGTATCCTCGTCGAGGTGGTTCTTCTATCGCAAGTGATAAGTATCGGCTTAACAGTGTCTCGAACTCGAATTCGAAGCTCGCACCGAAGTGGTTTGGATGCGGTCTAAAATCTTTTCGAAGACCTCGTCCAGGCGGTAGTCCATCCATCGTCGGCCGTATAGGGATCTATCGGAATGATGGGATCGCCGAGATAACATCGACGGAACCTCCTTTCGGGGTTCCTTCATGTACTCCTTCGGGATCGTTATATTCCCTTTCCGAAGGTTGTCATCGAGCCAACTTTCGAAGGTAATGCAATCTTCTATCTTGTGCCCAAGCATCTCGGTGGTAGGGGCAAAAGTTGGGATCACCTTTCTTGTCGACTTCCTCCGGTCTTTTAGGCTCGGCGAACTGGAAATCTGGAGTCTTCATCGACTACTGGAACATTTTCGGCACCGCTTCATTCTTGAACGGATATTCTCTGCTCGTAAGTTCCCTTAATGTACGTTGCGGACGAGGCGGTTGTTCATACCGCGGAGATGACTCGATAGCCGGGCCGGGGTTGCCGGTAATTCGTTGTGGTCGCCGCGGCCGTTCTGGGTGGTATTCGCATCGGCTCGCTTGCCTTTATCACTCGCTGCAACGATCCCGCATTTCTTTTCAAAAGTCTTCACAGTGCTTTTGCTTGTCCGTCTTGTCTGGTGGAACTTAATTGCTTCGCCTCTTCTTGCAAGCTTCCGGCCTTGCTTAACAACTTCTCGAAAGTCTTAATAGTGAATCCTTCGAGGAGAAGTGCTATCGGCCGTGAATGCTTTTAAGTAAGATGCCGATCGCGTGTTGTTCTCGCAATCAGTGGTTCACACTTCATGCTTAAGTTTCTCCATCGAAGTATGTAATCCACCAAAGTTTTGTTCGGCCTTTGTTTCTCTACCACTAAATCACCTATAGTGATGTGGTGCCGAGCTCCGTGAATCGCTCGATAAAGAGGTTCTCTAACTCGAGAACTTCTTCACCGAACCATTCGGCAATTCCGCATACCGGCCGAAGGCGATTCCCGACAGATCGCCGACGAACTCGTCGGAAGAGTAACGCATCGCTCCCGCCGGCATTGCAACAACCGGCACGAAAGTGTGCAACATGTTGTCGGGGGTTTCCGATTCCGTCGAAGGTCTCGAACAGAGGTGGCACGAAGCCTTTCGGGTATCGGACAGCCGTCGACCTCTTCCGGTAAGGTCTACCCGTCCGAATGGATGTCCCGCTCTTCGATTGTGTTAAGGCTTCTCGCACCTCGCCGTTCCACCAAGTTCTCGATATCCTTTTCGGGATCATACTTCGTGTTGTATCCTTTTTCGCCGATCATCCCCGTCGACGGATGTAATCTCTTTTCCTCCGTCTACAATGTGAATGACCTCTCAGGGTGTCTCTCTGTGGTCGCACTCGACTCGGAGAGTGGACGGAGCTACAGCCATCTCTTCCATCCTTTTCGCTATTCGAGCGATCGTGTCGTCTTCTCCCGAAGCCGCCTTCTCACCGCCCGGCTCCTCTCTCTCGCGGCCGCAGCGAGCACTCTGCGAAGCCGATGAAGCTCGTGTTTCGACCATGTTGATTTCTCGCATATTCGTCGTCCATGAATTCCGATGAATCAATCTCGTCTCCGAACTTTTCTTCTCTTCTTTTGCCAATCGTCGGATATCGGTTCTCAACTTTTCCATGGCATCTTCTAGCGGGCTTTTCGTGTGTCCTCGCGGTTATCATGCGATAGCCGTCGGGTCCCCTTTTCACGAGTCCCCCTTATCGCAAGAAGCACTTTCTTCGCATTCAAGTCTCCCGGCGAGACTTTCTTTCGGGCGTGTTGTTTCAATCTCAACCGCCCGCAGTGGGACACCATACCATCCTTCTAGCAGCAGGGTCTAGGACTCGATGGTCTCGTCACCAAATGCCGGAAGGTGGTATCCTCCCTAATCCGTAATCCCGAAACAACGACAGGCGGACTAGCCTTCATCCTTTTATTCGGCTTTTCCGTCATGACGGTGGGTTCTCACTCGGGGCCCAAGACGGGATTTGACTCGGCACCCGCCCTATCCTTCGTAGAATCTCCGATACGGGCAGCTTTTCCTTCTTTGCTAACTTTTCTACCAAAGTTCATGCAGTCGAGCAAACGGCGTAGTTCTAGTCCTTTTCTTGCGGCTATCGTTGTAATATGCGGCCGAGGTAATGCGGCAAAGAATCTTGCGAACATTTTCCTCGTCCTCTCGCGGCGGAGAGGGGATGGAACCCGCTTCCTCCCAAAAGTGGTATGTATTTAGGCAACATGTGTATATTCCGGTAGCGGTGTATATTCAGGGGCTTCCTGGAATTTCCTCCAGAAAGCAATTTCAGCAAGTCTCGGCTTCTCCGGCGATCCTTCTACTTCGTTTCTTCTTCGGGTCCTTGTCGTTGATGGAATCTTTGAACTCGGACTCGATTTCGAAAATGAAGGTCTCACAGAAGATCTATACCCTCCACGGTAATGAGTTTACCATAATTCCGGATTTCTTTCCCTCGATTCTGCGATGCTCGGATAAGTGCGTAAACAACTAGACCAGAGGGGGCAGTAAGAATGGTCCTCCCGTGGACAAGCAAGTATTCCTCCCGACGGATCCTTTGCAGTGGAGGAAACCTCGGGTCGACCTAAGGTCAATCTCGAGCAATGGCTTCTCGCCGCATACCTTGTTCGTCACAGCAAAGAGGGAGACGTCGGTGATCTCGACATTCGTGTTTTCAAATCCTTGTCCAAATCTGATGATCCCATTGTCTGGCAAATTTCATCCTTAGTAGACATCGAAGTCCAATCCGTTGGTGAAGGAGAAAATCAGCTTTGGGGCTTCCATTTCGCGTAGGTAGATTCCGTTGCCGGTCCTAGTTATGCTTCTTTTCTTTAGGACGAAAAGAAAGGAATTGAAAAGAGTCCGAACACATTCTTGTTCATGTATTTATAAGAAGGAATCATTTGTTAAAAGAATCATTTATTAGAGGGTTCATTTATTTAAAACGGAATGTTCAAAGATGTAGAGAAGGTAAGGAATCCGAATCGGAATTGGAAAGGAAAAGAAAGTCTTATGCAAGACTTCTCGACTCGAAGGATCATTCCTAAACTAACACCTATCGGGGTCCACCCCACCTCGTAAATGAGGTAAAAGGATCTCGGAACCTCTCTCGTTTAGTGGGTGTCTAAACAAATGGCTCCTAAATCCGAGAGAATGTCGGCTATACTTGTTCACGGTAGAAATGAACATAGTATTCCAACGGAAAGAATGGTAGTTTGATCCATTAAGGACATGGATGCACTATCGATTTTTGAAAGCAGAATTATCCGATTATAATGGAGAGAGGAATTGTCCCCAGCGGAGTCGCCAGAAATTTGTCGGCATATTTTTAGGTTGTGTATTTTATTTTGAAAAGGGGTCTCCTAACAGAAGTTGTCGGCGAATTTTTAATTTAAATAAATAATTTTGAAAAGTAGTATTTGATTTTGAAAATAATTTTAAATTTGGAGGTTTTAAGATATGAAATCAAACTGATCTCACATCCCGAATAGTTTATCTAAACGAGCACCGCACCACAAACCGTGTATCTATCCCTAAGGATAGACACACCGCTTCGACGGTGGGGCTCGATTAAACAAACTAAAAGATTTGTGACATCCGTTTGGTCTCGCGAACCAATTTTATAAGCCGACAAATTCCCTCGCTTAAAATGAAAGCATTAAACATGTGGTTTATATTACCTGGGTTCTTTAAAATTCCCTATAAGGGCAAGCCCCTATAGTTAATTACATCTTAAGTGATGGGAATCACCTAAGAAAACTCTCGATAATAATCAATAATTCTGCTCTCAAGAATTTCAAAGTTTAAGTTTTCAAGGGATTGAATTTTGGAATTTCAATAAGGAATGGATCAAATTTGGAACATTTTGTTTTGGGAATCCAAAGGAAGAAAAGTAGAAGAAATCACGCATTCGAAGCGAACTTCGGTAATTTCCCGACTATCCTATTGTTTCGCTTCGAATTTAGGAAAGTCCTAATATTTATCTAATGTTTTGATCTCGCCAATTTTAGTTAATTAGGACTTATATTCATATGATAAAATCAAACAAATAACTTTCGAAGATATGAGGGTTTATGTCGTATCGGACGACTACCTCGGAATCCTAAGACCGGTTAGGGCTTAATTTGCTATGCAAGTGCCTAACAAAAGGTTGAGGATTTATGTTGCACTAGGCAAACTACCTCGAAATCCTATGGCTTGGTTGTTTAATTCTAAGAAAGTTTTGCTGATGTAGGTTCAAGTTTTGCCGACGATGATGGTCGTGCTACCCACCATGCTCCAAGCTCCTTGTTGTCAGTGCAGGTTTAGTTTTAGAAGTCATAAATCGAGGATGAGAAAAGTGTTTTGGTTTAGAGAAAATCTTAATTTCCAAGTGTTTTCAATATTTTAATTAAAACAAATCTTAAAGTCGATTATAACGACACCTGTTAAGATCCCACTGGCTCCATCCTTTCGGCATCATTATTTTTATCGGATTCACTTAGTCCGTATGAATTTGTTAAACTCAACCGAATGAGTTCCACACTTTCATTTAGCACCGCGGAAATCCCGCTAAGCAACACGTAGGTTACATCATCCGAGGTATTCCCGATCATCCAACAAGACGTTTTAATTTAGTTGTAATTATAGTTTTGTGTTCTCGTTTGTGATTAAATTTCGAGTTGTTTTATATTTCGAAATGTTGTGGCGGTGAATTTTATCTCGCAATGACTTTTAACTTAGTTTTGGTTTCAGCTTTAGTGGACTATCCTAAAGGTGTGGGTTTTCATGCAACAGCTTGTTTATCATGCAAGAAAAGTAAGTGCGATGCGATTAATGAAATTTCAATAATGTAAATTGCAAGAAAGTAAATCGTAATAAAATAAAAGCGTACTCCGGAGGGTCTTCCCGTCACTCCAAGCCGCACTTGAAACACAATTAGAATATTTAAGCAAGTTCCTAGTAAAGCTAAGGTAAGGGTTATGGTTTTCTACCAAATTCCTAATCCTATAGCCTAGTCATTTCCTATGACGTCTAGTGTTCTTCGTGTTTTGGTTCGAAGACAATTTTCTTCATCAAAGAACAATTAAATTCAATTGTTTTATAAACATCCTATCATATCGAGAAAGTGTTTAAGAAGAATCTTAAACATCTTTTCAATATTGCTAGAATTGTTTTAAGTCCAAATGGATTCAATTACACAAATGAATTAATCGTCCAAGAATCTCAAGTTTTGTTATCTCGCTCAATGAACTATGACATTCTGAATATCCTATAAGTGAAGTAACATTTCATTTAATATTCTGTTTAGGAGTTATGATAACTAAAGCTTTTGAGGGTAAATCGGTGTTTAATTTATCGATTTAGTTTAATTTCCATTAATTGGTTTAAATTTGAATAGTTGTTCAAGTTATTTTAGATTTATTTTGAATTCTTTATGTCTTTGGTGATGTTATATTTAATTCAACTTAATTTAATTTAATTTAATTTAATTGAGTTTTAATTAAATTTAATTCAATTTAATTCAATTTAGTTTGATTTGATGTTACATTAAATTAATTTGATTTGATTTAATTTTAATTTAATTTGATTTAATTTAATTTAATTTAATTTAATTTAATTTAATTTAATTTTAATTCATTTAATTTAATTTTTAATTTGGTTTAACTTAATTTAATTTGGTTTTATTAAATTAATTTAATTTAATTTATTTAATTTAATTTAATTTAATTTGTTTATTTAATTTAATTTAATTTAATTCAACTTTTAATTTTAATTTAATTTAATTTAATTTAATCCAATTTAATTTACTTAATTTAATTTAATTTTTCATTTAATTTTATTTTTTAATTTTAATTCGAAATTTTTAAAAGAGTTTAATAATTTAATTTTAGTTTAATGATTAAGTCTTTTAATATTTTGAATTTGAGTTATCATTTTAATTAAGGATTGAATATTAATGAGATAATTAATTTAGGGATTTTTTTAAATTAAAGAATAAATCTCTTCCTAATAATATCCCTATTTTAATAATTCCAATTTTATTATTCTTCCAAATTTAATCAACTATTTAATTAAGGTTTAATTATTTTAAATTGTTTAATGGGTTTCTACCCTTTAATTATTTAAATTTCAATCATCCAAATCAGATTAGGATCAAATATTTTACTTGTTAATTTTTTATTAAACCTAAAGTTTTAATTAAGGGTTAAAATTTTAATTACCACTTTACCCTTTAAGCTTAATAATTTCATAACTCACTAAATTGAACTCAAATGAACTTAAAATTTTTATATGACTTCACTCATATGTCAATAAAGACATGAGAGGAGAAAATGTGATTTTTCTGTATTTAATTTATTTATATAATTATTTTTCGTAGAAAATAGAGATTTCCAAGGAAAATTTAATAACATGACCAAGGGAAAGTTTCTGTCCTTAAGAAAATTAGGGGACATTCCTAATGACCAGAGGACCACTTGGACCAATTTTGGTGATTTTTTAAACTATATTACTTTTATTATAATTATTTTAAGTTTTGGAGTATTAATTAATTTAAAAATAAAATAAATGTTGAAAAATGAATTTTATATTTTTCAAAAATCTCTCTGATATCAAGGAAATCAGAGAATCAAATTTTGCAATTTTCTGATTTTTCTATGATTTATTATAATTATTTTAGTGAAAATGCTAGTAAAATACATTTTTTTAATTTTAAAATTACCCTAGAGCTTTAAAATTTAATATCTCACTAAATAGACTTAAGAAAAATATGGGGTTTGTTCCTAAGTGATTAAAATTCAAAATGTGACATTTTGGTGAATTTTATTATTTTTGTGATTTTTATTATTCTTTAATTATTAAAATATTAAAATAATATTAAAAATCAACTTTTTTAGAAAATTGAAATTTTAATTTTCTTAAATTCCTCTGATATCAGAGAGGCTCCAAAACCACTCTGTGAATTTTTAAAAAGTATTTTGAAAGTTATGAATTTTTAAAGTTTAAAATGAT
This sequence comes from Papilionanthe hookeriana x Papilionanthe teres, assembly GCA_022702705.1. NCBI lineage: Eukaryota > Viridiplantae > Streptophyta > Magnoliopsida > Asparagales > Orchidaceae > Papilionanthe > Papilionanthe hookeriana x Papilionanthe teres. Next base: position 55,915 of record JAKZJZ010000263.1, read on the forward strand.
TAAATGCGCTTAATCAACCCAATTAAGTAGGCTAACCAAGTCCAATCGACCTCAAATTTTTATGGTGGGTTCCTCTGATCCTGAAGGTCAGTGGAGAATTGATTTCAAGTCAATTTGATGTATGGTTAGCTCTAATTAATTAGAGATCCATTTTGGGTGTTTAAGCCAATTAGTGGTCGTTTTAAACGAACTAACTCAAAACCTATTTTTCCTAGTGGTCCTCTCGTCATAAGGAACATCACCAAATTTTCCTAGAATTTATTTCACAACATGCTATTTATTGGAATTAAAATACTCAAAACAAGTAATATGAATTTGAAAAATCAATAACTTTTCATAGGATAGCCTCTCGACTTTGGAAAATTCAGTGGAATGTTCCTAAATTCGTAGGCTTCAAAAGCCCTATGGTCTCATGCCATGGTGAATTGTATACATGCATGGAGAATTAAAAATATGCAGAGGGTAAATAAATTATTAAAAATAAAATACTCGATGAAATTAAATAATTTCTTTTCCATATTATTCTCCTCTCGTTCACCGAGCAAGAGGGTATTTTTATTTTATTTTTCTGATTTTTCTACACAAAGTTATGAATTTTCGAAGTTTAGGAATTAAATAAATCGAAAAATCCCTAATTTTCTATTTATCCACGCGGCGCCGCGTCAACCTCGGCAGCCTCCGAAACGCACGCGTGGCGCGCTCCCATTCGACGCCGCCATCCGACTCGCCGCTCCCGGGCCCGCCGTATCGTTCCGTCTTCCGATCCGACGCGATCCCCGCCGTCCGTCCGCGCGTGTATCGGATGCACGGCATCCGTTCATCGTCCCCAAGTGTCCTCACCCGAGAGCCGTCCACACTAAATCCCTAATATCTCACTCGATACTCAATGGATTTTCATGTTCTTATGCTTCTACGGATTCGGCTCTCAAGAGACGAACACATCTATACGGTTATCATGCATCGAAATTAAAGCATTTGAAATGGAGAATCTACGTAAGCTCGGGATGAAGAGTTAGCTCATACCTTTGCTCGCAGAAGTGTGGCTTCGATCCGAGGGTCGTTGCACCTTCGATCGGATCCCAAGCAAGCTCCGCATGAAGTCTCCCGGTCTCGGTGAATTGTCTATGTATGATTTCGACCACGCCCGATCACAAAGATCGAGAGCCGGAGCAACCGGGTGGCCTCGGAGATGGGGCTTTGCTCGGCGGACACCTTCCCTCGTCCGTGAAGGTGTAGAACAAATCAATTCGGGGATCGGCTCACCGTGGAGAAGTGTCCCGGTTTTCGGTGGAATTTCGCCGAGAAATTGGATTTTGTCACGTCGAGATTAGTGAAAATCGACACCTGGGATCAACCGCTCTAAGGTGCGAGAAGGGTTCGGAACAATTTTGCAGCAAAGGTTTCAGGCAACTCTCTTCTCATGGCCACGAGGGGGTCGGGTTTAAATAGAGGTGGTCGGGAGAGCCTCACAAGGATGGCCAAGGGTCGGATCACCATGCTCCGGTCATGGGAAGAACAGCCATGGTGGCCATCGGGGCATGGGGCAGCCACTGAAGGTGGAATTCTAAAGTTCGGCTCCTCCCAAGGTCTCATCCATGGTGTTTTCCGCGACCTGTGCGGCCGGCCTGGCAGTATGGGTCACCCTCGTGTCCGTGGGTCGTGGCCGTGAGGTTTGTGCGCTTAATCGGCAATTGCCATGTGTAAAGGCTTCGAATTAAAATGGAATGTGGGAAGGGGTCATTTTGGCTTCAATTTGGTCAATCCATTGGCTCGGATCGGGTGCACCTCCCCATGGCTCGATTTTGGCCGAGAGGATCACTGGGTCGCCCAAGAGAGAATGGTATGGTCTCTATCCATGATGAGGTGGCTAAACATGGTTTAGTGTGTGTCATGAATAAGGTTAAAAAGGCTTAATGAAAGATTAGGAAAGGAGCCCCTCCTTTTACCATTAATGGCATGGTCACATGCCAAACTTTCATGGCTTCATATGGCTTCGTGAATGGCTCATTCATGGCTCCATTCGTCTCGTGAAAAGTTTAGTCAACTTCATAAAAATGGATTTTAAGGATTTTGGACATTTTGGTGGAAAGTCGGATGAAGCTTTATTTAGAATTATTTGATCATTGGATTAGGACTTTCAGTGGATGATTTTAATTGAATGCATGATGAAGAGAATTTGTCATATGGGCCTTAGATCGATTTTGCCTCTTCGGATTTTGGTGAGAGATGGCTTTAGGAAGGTTTAAGAAAGTGAGCTTTTGGTTTGGAAATAAATTTATGGATGGGGAATTTGTGAAGGATTGGGCCAAACAAATGTTTTTTTAGCTCATGGATGAGTCATGAGTGACTCAAGCAAATCGGGAGTGATTTGGGCTCGAATCGGGTCGAATTCGGGTTCTTTTCGCGAATGGGCCAACATAGGCCCAAGTGGGCCAAATTGGGCCAATGTCGGGCTAGGGTTGAAATTGATGTAAAATCAATGTCGAGAAATGTTTATGGAGTGTTTCAAAGAGGTTTTACTTTCGGTCGGGCTTTGATTTTGGGGTTCGGGCTCATTCGGGTTAGGTTCTGGTTTTAGGTCAAAATAGTGGCCTTTTAGCTTTAGAGTCGAAGTCGAGTGGGGTTTGGGTCTAAATGTTGGGCAAATCATGTTAGTGTTTTGTTTGTGGGAATGTTAAGGAAGATTTGGAAAAGATTCGGGGGTTAATTGAGTCAATCGAGTGAGTCTCGGTTAAGCTCTGGGTCATGGGTCCAAATCGGCTTTAAGGCCAAAAGTGAAATCGATCCAAATGTCAATCAAATTGAACTTGGATTTGGTCTAGATTGGTATCGGGAATGTTGAATTGAAGTTTAGAATTGAATTGACCAGAATTCGGGTCAATCGGGTAGGTTTGGTTCGACATCGGGTTCACTTTGGGTTAAAATGGGTCAAATTGGGGGTTTTGATAAAAGTAGGGTAAATTGACAAAATTATCCCATGGTGAAGTTGGACAAAATGAAATTGGGAATATTTGGGATTTTCTGGAATTTTCTGGGAATTTTCTGAATTTTTGGATTTTTGGGTCAAGAGGGGTATTTCGGGTATTCGAGGGTATTGGGAGGTTTTCTTGGAATTTTTGGGTATGGATGATCAATTTGAGTGGTGTGGAAATATTTGGGATTGATTTTGTGGAATTTTGGGTAATTTAGGTGATTTTGAAAAAGTTTGGTAATTTCAAGGGCTTTGGTAGTCAAAGTGCGAGGTCCCTGGGTCAAAATCGAAAATTCGAAAATCGAAAATTTGGAAAATTGAAGATCGGGTGAATTTGAGTGGAATGAAGTCATTTTGGTTGAGCCATGAAGCCACATCAAGCCCACATGAGCCATGAAGGGACTCATTCGAGGCATCCACTATGTTGCTCCTAACCCTCTGCCATGGGCGCTTAGTGGTTAAGGACCATCCATGTGAATCACCTACATGAGTCGGAGGTCAAGTTGGGTATGGGTGTGGTTTTAGGAGGTGTGGAAGTGTAGTGTGTAGGTGTAGTGTATAAGTGTAGTGTGTGTGTAAGTCAGCCTCTTCACTCGCACTGTGCCACCTGTGGCGGGTCCCAAGTGCCAAAGAGTCCTATATGAACTCATCCTTTAAACTTCCACATTCGATTTCAACCCTCTAGGTGATTAGG
>JAKZJZ010002630.1:0-14922 GCA_022702705.1 Papilionanthe hookeriana x Papilionanthe teres
GACCCACAAATTTATATTATGATATTTTAATTTGATTGCAACGAAGCCAAAAACTTGACCCCGCTATATTATATGTATAGAATTGTAATTATTTATGTTGTGGATGCTACGCAAGTATACATATCGTATCAAGTAATACATGGCTCTAGTGGAGTCCTGGTTATCGATCCCACAGGGAAAGAGAAAATTAAATAATGCACTAATTTTAAAATAATAATAATAATAATTTTAAAATAAGTATACGAAAATTTGGAGTTCTAAATTTAAGCGCAATAAAGTAAACTAAGTATTCTAATCAGGTAACTTAACTAAGTAGAAAATTAATACTAATTGCAAGTGCAGGAAATTAAACTAATTGCTAAATAAGTCTTAACTATTCAGAAAAAGTATCTTTCCCCTTGTTTAGAAATTTAAGTGATTGATGAATTTAAATAGATAATGTTAAGGTATTGTGACAAATAGGAGCATTCCTATTCTTTACCCTTTGGTCCAGGGTAAAGAATATCGACTAATCCTATGTTTGATTACTCGAATCTGCGGCTAGGCCGGGAGGATACCGATCGCCACTTCGCAGCTCCCACGTTCCCTCGCCCGAGGGCTAACATCTACACTTCAGCCTCTCAAACAATAGGACCAAATTGAATATTTTAGTCCGTCACACTAAAATGCTCAATTCTACGCCCAAAGGATATTATTTCCCTATTTATTTGCACCCTCCTTTCAAGGCTTTTGAATTTCCCCGAATATCGATGTAATTTTTACTATAGTTGATAATCAACATATTTTAACAAATCAAATGGCCAGCTTGAAAAGTAAATTAAGTTTTAAGTAAAAATTATCACAATTTATTAATATATAAAAATACTTCTATTTTTAGTTCATCAAATCACTTAATTTCATAACAGGGAGAAAAACTAAATAAACTACTCGTAATGCATGGAAACTAAACTAAGCATGGATTTCATTTAAAGTTAAAAACAATAAATACAAATACTTATCTTAATTTATCCCCAAGCGTACTCCTCAGCCTTTTCGACTCTTCCTTCCAAGACAAAGACGACTCACTAACTCACTAAATACTCACTAAAGACTCAAAATAACTCTCTTATAACACTTGAACACAAAGATTGGACAAAAGACCGCTCTAAATGACACTTAATAACACAAAAGTAACACACAAAAGACTTAATTTCGGCTTCTATATATAGAGGTGAGCAAAGGACCAAGAGGTGTGTAAGCATCCCTTCAAAAGTGTCCGAGTTCAATGTATCCGCACCATTTGAACTAGCTCGCCGTCGGCGACGAACTACCTCGCCGTCGGCGAGGCTTCTGTAAGATCTTCAACCGCTCTAGCTCGCTGTCGTCGGGCTCGGCTCGCTCGTCGCCGAGACAATTATAAATTCTTCGAATTTTCTTCTCATAACCTCGCCGTCGGCGGGCTCGATCTCGCCGTTGGTAACTCAAGCACAATTTGCATGATTTTGCTCCAAATTCGCTCCTTTTTATGATTTTTGCTTTTATCACCTAAATTCTTCATTCCTGCAATAAAATAAAGAAAATACCCTTCTTTAAAGTGCAATTTAATCAAAAATAGGTATGAATTTCTTAATAAATTTTTCAGCGATCATAATCCCCCAAACTTACTTATTACTTGTCCTCAAGTAATTTTAAGTACTACATAAAAATAATGAGTTTTATAATAAGATTTTTTTCAATTTAAATAACTATGAATTAGATTAATTAATATCATAATAAAGTTAAACAAAAATAATTCATGTAATTTAATTAATCTTATAGAAATAAATTATTTAGTCATCAGGTCTAAGATTTCTAGCTTACTATTCATTTCGTGAATGACTAATTTAAAAGAATAACTACTTAAGATATTTATATGATAAGAAATTTAAGAAAATACTATTAGGTAAAATTCTAATCCATAAACATAAGTTTGGAAATATCTAAGTTTTTCCCCTTAGGTTAAATCAAATGAAGCCAATTTTTGATAAGGCATCTCCTCAAGCTTCTCCTCATTTTTCTTTTCTTTTTTTCTTTTTCTTTCTTTTTTCTTTTTCTTTCTTTTTTTTTTCTTTTTCTAATGAGGATTACTGTATCTGGAGAGCCTGTTAATAATTTTGAACTTCATTTTCATCTTCCTAAATTTGAAACTTAGGAATATTTCTTAGCTTATATATACTTCATAGTTTTTACTTTATTGATTTTTAATCTTTTCTTTTTCACTTGAATACTTAAGAATTTAAATTTTAGAATATAATTTTCCTTGCTAAAAATAGTTTACTATATTGTTATTCCTTTTAACCAAATATTTTATTCTATTTAATTAATTAAAGTACTAGAAATATTTCATTTAACCTTTTATAATAATTAGATAAAATAATTCATATTAAATCAAATTGAAAAATTTGCTATAAAAATCATTTTTATAATAATTTGAAAATAGAAATTGAGAATAAGTTAATAACTAAATTTGTATTTTACTTTCCCCCCAAACTTAAATTTTTATATCTATTCTAAATAATGAATAAGAAGGAAAGTAAATAAATCATACCTTTCAAGTTTAGGTATTTCTTTTCTTTGAAATTTTTGGTGTGCTTTTTCATTTTTCATCGAACCTCGTACTCGTTAGTATTCTCCATATATATATAACAATTTAAAGAAAATGCAGGGATAAAACCTAAGATAAGTATTAAACATAACAATTAAAATAACTCTATACTACACATATTAATTACTAACATATTAAAAACAATTGAACTAACAGATTAACAATTCAAAAAACTTAAAACAATACAAAAAAAATAAAAACATATTTAAGAAAACTAACATCCTAATTAACATAAAAACAAATGCAATTAACTAACATAAAAACAAAAACTAACTACTATAACAATCCAAGCAGATTAATCTAACTAAAATCTAATGTCTCAAAATAAAGTACTGAATATTACAAACATATACAGTTCTCAAAATAACTTACATCAAACAAATAAAATACATAAAGTCCTAATCTTCAACATCGAAGTCCCAAACTATATCATCTCCTCCCTGATCTGTAGGCTGCTGAGAAGACTGAGCAGGGTGATACTGAGTGTACCTGGGGCATTCTGGAAAGACTACATCTAAATCTCCACTCCTATAACGACGTTCAGCTTCATAATATGTAATCTCGTATTCCGGATGTCGCTGAAGGTATTCACTATCATAATCATGTCTCCTCTCCAGTATTATCAATCCTTTGATCAAAATGATCAAACCTTCTCCCCATGGTCTCTCCAAACTACTCAAAACTCCTTCTATGTAGAGCCAATTCATTCATCGGATCTTGTAAGGTAGGGGTGGTAGCTCGTGAGGTCCATAGCTAGTAGAGGGTATATCTCTACTGACCGAGTAAAATAACTTCTTACTCTCGCTCTCCACCCTTCATGGGACTCATACTTCTTAATGTTAGCAGATCGTAAGTGGTTTCATTGGTTCCACCCATTCTTCATCATCTCTAGCCTCAACTCCGCAGAGTTCGCGCAGTGCAAAAATCAATCCAGGTAGGCCCAATCCAGCCTCCACTCTCATTTCGAGGAGTGGCCAGGATATTCCGATAAATAACTCTCCCGATGTTGATGCTTCGTTATTCCGAATGCAGAAATTCGAATTGCTTCTATCTCGTGTTACCTCACTATGGTGATATGTGGGTAACGAGTAGAACAAATGAAGTAATGCCGAGCTTTGGAGATCGCATTTAATTTGGAAAGAGGAAAATTCACTCTTTCCCCGTCGCTTTATTTTCCATACTCCGGTCCCATCGCTGAGAAAGTTTATGACTTCCTCCAAATGGTCCTTCCATCGTTCCAAAAGTTTCATACTCGCTAAAGTGCGAGTCATGAACTTCATAGAACGCATTAATTCTAGCAGCATTAAAATCTACAAAAAACCCTCGTACCTTTACAGGTGCATCTTCACTGACAGTCAAATTGGCATAAAATTCTTTCACCACTTCTACAGCTGCTCTATACTGAACATAACAGAAATTTTCCCAGCCTCGTTCCTTTATAATTCGCTCTACTTGTCCTCCCGGATTTTTGAATACCCGATCCGCAATGCACTTTCTTCCTTGTATATTTTCAAAATATTTTGCTTGTGCTCGTGCATTAATGAATTGGTTTTCGTCGAACTCTACTCGACGTTTCTGTCGTGGAGCCATTCGATCGATCTGTGAAAATCATAAAAATTTTCACCAAACTTAAAAATAATACTAAGAAGGCTTCCTACAACATTTGTAAGCAATTTAATTCAAATTCCATGGATTTCCACTGAATATTTCTTCCACATTTTAATTTTTCCCAAAATTTGCAATGTGGTGAAAATACATGGTGAAAATCAAAAATTTTTGCATAGAGTGAAGCTCTTACCAAGAGAAGATGAAATCCGGTGTTTTAAGTGATGAAATAGCTTCAAATCCAAGATCTCTCAAGCCCTAGGTCGGTTTTTGCGAAAATTGGAGGTTGGGGATGATGAATAGTGTTTTTGACCGGTCAAATATATGTTTTTTTCCTACCTCGCTGTCAGTGAGATTTTTCTCGCCGTCGGCGAGCTAATATTTTTCGTAACCAAAAACTTTCGGGAAAAATCCGCTCGTTGGCGAGATTTTCTTCGTCGTCGCCGAGATCGATCTCGCTCGTCGGCGGATTTTTCTAGCCGTCGGCGAGATTCCAAAATTTTTAAATTTCGAAATTCGTCACTCATTTTCATCCTTGATTTGTCTTATATTATATTTCGATCACATCATTTATTAATTTAATATGAAGATTAGCTACTTATACACAAACAAATTCACACAACACAACAAATTAACTTTAATATTGAAATCCATGAGACATACAAACTAACATAATTTTTAGACTCTATAATCAAACTTCAAACTTCAATCCTTACTACTAATCAAGCATCGCAAACCAAACCACGACACACTAAATGCCGATACAAAACTATGACGCATATCTCAACTAAGTTTCGAGATATTCAAATCATCACTCCACACATAATAAAAATCTAAATCAAATCAAATAACATAAACATAAACATACTATGGAAATCTTTACTACTACTCTTCAATGTCAGAATCTTCATCTTCTCTGATATTTCCGATATGACGATGATGCACAAATAAGTTATAGAAAGGCCTGAAGGGAAATTTCGGCTGCATTCTTCAGATGATCCAACCCTTCCGTCTCGCAGATGAAGAAAGCTAGCTTCCAAGTGTCCGTAATGATCGAAGTGTTCCTTCATCTTCCAATCAATGTGATCAAATAAATCAGATATATTGTCGATTAAATCTCTCACATTCTATAGTTCTTTCTCCATTCCATTAATTTTCTTCATAAGTAACTCCGTTTTATCCGAAATAGTGCATCGCTATAGGATGATTCCGTGAAGCTCTATCGTAGATGAATGTAATGTCTTCATTATTGTCCAATGTAGGGAACATATCCGTAGGATCAAGCGGCTTCCAAGGTAACGTAACCTTTTCCCAAGCTTCATAAGAAACCCGGTATCGACTACATAATGCAAAAATAAGTAGATGGGTGTCCTAGTCCGTGAACCGACCCATGCACAATTAAACCTAATGCGTACTTAACAATTATTGATCCCACGTCAATAGTGCAATCCAATTTGAATGCAATAATTCAATATAGCGCATTCCTTCGAAACCTTGTTTACCCTCATAGTAGGTAACAATTTAGATGAGATGAAAAAGTGCCAGTGCTTCGAGACAGGATTCAAAAGTGATGCAGAGAAACTAACATACCCGTCTTCACGCATTTCCCAATCTTCCGGTTCATCAGTCAGATATCGAAATATCTCATTCATATTATACCGAGAAGGCACAAAATTTGAATAATGACATACCGAGGTGTTTTCTATAGAGAATAACTCATTTACTCTTGATGGAGTAAACATCACCCATCTTCCCTGGACATAGATATTCCCATTGTCGATCGCATGTAAGTTGAGTAGAACTCTTTCACAACCGGAATGACAACAAGCAGTACGTAGTGTAACGTAATACCTCCCAGCGCCGCCGTGCGATCATTTCTTCTATCTTCGTAGTGTAATTCTCCAATCCTCGATCGACAAATCCCCGTTCCTCGATAACTCTTTTCTTTACCAAAACCTTGTCAAGATCCGTCGCGCTTCCGCACTCACAAATTTCCTCCTGTTAAACACTCCGCATTTAGAAGAATCTAAGAATTCGGAGGCCATTATGGTGAATGGAATGAATTCTAAGTGAAGAAGGCAGTACTTAGAATGGTTTAAGAATAGTTTTTCACTAAGGATTTGGTGTCGAAACCGTCCAATTTGGCTTTAAAGTATTTATAACTCATTTTTATAACTTCCTCGTTGTCGGCGGAGGCTTTCGCCGTCGGCGACTTAGTTATAAAACCGCCTTCGTGTTCTCGCCGTCGGCGAGCTCATTTCTCGCCGTCGCCGAGCTTATAAATAACCGATTTAGGCGCGAACCTCGCCGTCGGCGAGTATCGACCTCGCCGTCTGGCGAGATTTCAAAATAATGTCCAATTTCGCTCTAAATCGAATAATTTCTTTTCTCATCATAATGGTTCGAATATGTGACGATTCTTAATAATAATCGAGTAAGAAAGTTTCAATAATATAAACTAATTATTAAAATACAATAAAAATAGATAACTAATATGGGTTGCCTCCCATAAAGCGCTTGGTTTAACGTCGTTAGCCCGACCTAATTTCAATTATTAATCAGGTCGACTAAGCATTAAAACCTCTTTATAGTTAGGTCTTATACCTTAAAAATATGGTTTTAATCTATGCCCATTAACTTTAAATTTATGTCCAGTTTTTGGATCTTCGATTTCTATAGTTCGTATGAAAATATTTGAGTTATGGTGAAAGGTCCTAACCATCGAGACTTTAATTTTCCAGAAATAATTTCAATCTAGTATTATATAGCAAAACTTCCTGTCCTGGTTCAAAATTTCTCTGATTAATCTTCCGATCATGCCATAACTTCATTTTTTCCTTATAAATCCGATCATTATCATATGATTCATTTCTTAATTCTTCCAATTCATTTAATTGCAGCAATCTTTTCTCACCAGCTTCCTTCATATTATAATTAAATTCTTTAATCGCCCAATATGCTTTATGTTCTAATTCAATCGGTAAGTGGCATGTTTTTCCATATATAAGCTCGTAAGGAGTCATTCCAATCGGAGTTTTATAAGCAGATTCTATAAGCCCATAATGCAGTTGTCTAATCTAATAGACCAATCCAACCTATTCGGGTTTACAGCATTTTTCTAAAATACGTTTAATCTCACGATCGGATACTTCACCTAATCCGCTAGTCTCGTGGATGATAAGCAATGGATATCTTATGAGTAATATTATTTTTTTCTACTAGTTTGTTAATGTATTTATTTCTAAAATGAGTTCCTCCGTCGCTGATAATCACTCTCGGCATTCCAAATCTAGTAAAAATATTTTTCATCGAAATTTTCAAAACACTCTTAAGCATCACACCTAGGTAAAGCTTGTGCCTCAATCTATTTGGAAACATAATCAACAAGTCTACTAATATATATGAGTTTCCAAACGAAGGAATAAAAGGTCCCATAAAATCTAATCCCCATACATCAAAAATTTCAACTTCTAATATAAAATTTAGAGGCATTTCATTTCTTCTAGATATATTTCCTACTTTTCGACATTTATCGCAAGTTTTAATATATCCGTATACATCTCTAAATAGAGTAGGCCAAGAAAATCCAGTATCGTAGAATCTTATAAGCAGCTTTATCGGTCCCAAAATGTCCTCCAAAATCGAATCATGACATTTTTGAATAATTGGTTCAGCTTTCTTCATAAGGTACACATATTCTAATAATTAAATCCTTACATTGCTTATATAAATATGGTTCATCCCAAAAATAGGTTTTTATATCATGGATGAATTTTTTCTCGTTGTTGCAAAGTTAGCATAGGTGGTAAAATATTACTAACTATATAGTTTACTATATCAAGCATACCGTGGTATTTTCCACTCATTGATACTATATAGTTGTTCATCGTGAAAATCTGTTTATAATTTCATTTTCAATATCGTATAATTCATGATTTTCTAATCTCGATAAATGATCCACAATTCGATTATCGCTCCTTTCTTATTAACGATCTTAAAATCGAATTCTTGCATTAATAAGCATCCATCTAATTAATCTCGTTCGGAATCTTTCTTTTGCATTAAATATTTGATAGCAGAATGATCGGTATGCACGATACATTTTGTTCCAATCGATAAGGTCTAAATTTATTAAAACCATATACTACCGCTAATAATTCTCTTTCTCAGAATCGTATAATTTATTTCAAGCATCATTTAGAGTTTTACTAAAGATAAGTATGTAACTTTAAAAATCTTTTCATATCTTTGCCCAAGAACCGCTCCAACAAAGATAATCACTAGCATCACACATAAGCTCAAATGGTTTTTCCCAGCTAGGTGAAACTATTATAAGTGCCGTAATTAATTTTTCTTTTAAGAGTTCAAAAGCATTCGAGCATTCGATTGTAAATTCAAATTTCTTGTCCTTTTCGAGAAGTTGGCATAGAGGTTTAGTAATTTTTGAAAATCTTTTATATATCGTCCGTAGAATCCAAAGATGTCCAAGAAAACTTCTTACCCCTTTTACCGTAGTTGGAGGTGGTAATTTAGCTATAACTCGAATTTTTAGTAGCTCCACTTCCATGCCTTTTTCCGAAATTTTATGCCCTAATACAATGCCGCCAAAGAACCATAAATTGACATTTTTTCCAATTTAGAACTAAATTTGTTTTCTCACATACTTCTAATACTTTTTCAAGATGAGTTAAGCATGTGTCAAATGATGTTCCAAATACGAGAAATCATCCATAAATACTTCTATTCCATTGTCAATTAACTTACTAAATATAGACATCATACATCTCTCGAATGTTGCTCGGTGCATTACATAATCCAAAAGGCATTCTTCGAAAAGCAAAAGTTCCATAAGGACTAGTAAATGTAGTTTTTTTCGATCCTCGTGAGCAATTTGTATTTCGATGATAACCGTGTATCCATCTAGAAAACAAAAATACTTATGTCCTAGCTAATCTATCTAACATCCGGTCTAGAAATGGTAAAGGGAAGTGATCTTTCCTGGGGCGGTATTTAATTTCCTATAATCAATACATATACGCCAACCGCAACTTGTCTTATAGGAATAAGATCGTTATTTTCATCGACAGATGACGGCTACTCCTCCCTTCTTACGAACACAAATGAATCGGGCTTACCAAGCACTCGTCGAAAATAGGATAAATGATACCATTATCTAACCATTTTAAAATTTCTTTCTTAACTACTTCTTTCATTATCGGGTTTAATCTCCTTTGGGATCTCGCTTTAGGTTTATGTTCATCATCTAAAATAATTCTATGCATATAGATTGAAGGACTAATTCCTTTAATATCTGCTAAAGTCCAACCAAAAGTTTTCTTATATTTTTTTAAAGTTTCTAAAAGTTTTTGTTCTTGAGATTCGTTTAATGCATATGAAATAATAACCGGAAAAGTTGAAGAATTACCTAAATAAGCATATTTCAAATAATCAAGTAATATTTTTAGCTCAAGTTCGTGAGGTTTAATAATCGATGGAACTATATTCTTGTCGTTGTTTTCGTATTATCCAAAAATTCAAATTTTTCCCGAATATAATCTAGTTCTTCATTATTATCTTCAATTAATTCAATATTTTCTTTTTCTAAATTATCTTCGTAATATTCCTTAAAATGTTCTTGTTGTAATTGTTCAAGTATTTCCATCCGAAAACATTCATCATCTTTTTCTAGCTCAGGATATTTCATTGATTTTGCAATATTAAAGGTAACTTTTTGGTCATTTACTCGCATAGTTAATTATCCTTTCTGAACATCAATCGTAGCTTTTCCAGTAGCTAAAAATGGTCTTCCTAAAATGTTAGGAATTTCTTTATCTTCCTCCATATCTAAAACCATAAAATCTACTCGGAAGATAAATTTATCCACTTTTACTAACACATCTTCAATAACTCCCTTAGGATGGTAACCGAACGATCAGCTAATCGAAGGGTTACCGAAGTATGTGTAATTTTTCCTAATCCTAATATCTTAAAAATCGATAGAGGCATTAGATTGATGCTTCGCTCCTAAGTCACACAAAGCTTTTCCATAAAATTTTTCTCCTATAACACAGGGTATAGTGAAACTACCAGGATCTTTCAATTTTTCAGGATGCTTCTTCCGAATAATAACACTACACTCTTCACTAAGTGCGATTGTTTCATTATCGTTGAATTTTCTTTTCTTATTTAGAATATCTTTCATAAATTTTACATAATTTAGCATCTCGATCTAAAGCTTCGACAAAAGGTATATTGATTGTTAATTTCTTTAGTATTTCAAGAAATTTAGCAAATTGTTTATCTTTTTTATGTTCGAGCTAGTCGTTGAGGAAATGGTGGTGGAGGTGTTTCAACAGTAAATTTTCATAGGTATTAAAGGATGTTCCAAGTTCGAATCTTGTCGAATTGTTTCCTTTTCAATTTCCACTTCCTCATTTTGGCTTTTAAGTTCTTTTTGAATTCGAGGTTCTAATTCTTTTCCACTCCTTAGTTGTATTGCTTTAATTTGTTCCTTTTCTTGATCTTTAGGATTTATTTCCACATTACTAGGAAAAGTTCCGAGTATTCTATTATTTAGTGCAAGAAGTAATATGTCCAAGTTGAGTTTCGATATTTTTAATAGATGTTCCTTGAATTTGTAATTGATTTCCTTGAATTTGTAGTTGATTTCCTTTATTTTGTAGTTGATGACCCATATTCAAAATTAATTCATCCATAGATAATTTCTTATCTTCGAATCGTGGGTTATCGTTATTAAATCCAGTGGGTAATTAGGTTTATAGTTTGGATTTACTTCGATTATGTTGATTCATCCATCGTTGATTAGATGTGTTATTCCAATTAAAATTTGGATGAGTTTTCCAACTAGGATTATAATAGTTTGAATAAGGGTTATTAGTTCTATTATTAATAAGCATTTAAAGTTTCATAATTAGATCGAGATTCTATGATTTGTCCAGATGAGTTTTCTTCTAAAGTAGGAGAGTAGTTCATTCCAAAATGATCTAATTTCTTAGATATAGAAGCAATTTGAGAAGCTAACATAGATATTGCATCGTTTTTATGAATGCCGGCTATTTTTTCTGGATTTACTCTATCTCGCATGCTATTGGAAATTATTTGTTGTCATTTCTTCGATTAGTGCATAAGCTTCATCAAATGGTTTAGACATTAATGAACCTCCAAAGCAGAAGCATCGATGATTGATCTTAAAGATCCTACTAATCCATTATAAAAGGTTCGAATAATCAACCAACTGCAGTAGGCATGATGTAGGCATTTCCTAAGAAGTTCCTTAAATCTCTCCCAAGATTCATATATTGATTCTCCATCTATCCGACAAAAAGAAGTTATATCATTTCTAAACTTAGCAGCTTTAGATGGTGGAAAATATTTGGATAGAAATTTTTGTGATAATTCTCCCCAAGTTTTAATAGATCCAAGTGCTAACGAATTCAACCACATTTTAGCCTTATCCCTTAATGAAAAAGGAAAAAGTCTAAGTCTTATCGCATCATCGATACTCCTTGATATTTAAAAGTAGCACAAAGTTCTAGAAAACTAGCAAGATGTAAGTTAGGATCTTCGCAGGTGAACCACTAAATTAATTGTTTTGTACCATTTGGATAATCGCAGGTTTAAGTTCAAATGAATTAGCAACTACATCGTGGTTTTGAATAGTTAATGAATTTCATCCGATGTAGGGTCGGCATAATCTCTTAATGGTCTTTGTTGGTTCATATTTTGAATTTCGTGAATATTCGCCATTTGTGTTAAATTTATAATTTGTTTCTTTTGTTTTTTAATTCTTTTAATTGTACGCTCTAATTCAGAATCGTAAGGTATTAAATTTTCGTTTCCAAATTTGCGCATACAATTTTAGAATAGATATTAATTTAATTTATTATGATTATTTTAAAATAGATCCGTTACTCTAGTAAATTTTTCTTACTTTCCCGACAACGGCGCCAAAAACTTCGACCCACAAATTTATATTATGATATTTTAATTTGATCGCAACGAAGCCAAAACTCGACCCCGCTATATTATATGTATAGAATTGTAATTATTTATGTTGTGGATGCTACGCAAGTATACGTATCGTATCAAGTAATACAGGCTCTAGTGGAGTCCTCGATTATCGATCCCACAGGAAAGAGAAAATTAAATAATGTACTAATTTTAAAATAATAATAATAATAATTTTAAAACAGTATACGAAAATTTGGAGTTCTAAATTTAAGCGCAATAAAGTAAACTAAGTATTCTAATCAGGTAACTTAACTAAGTAGAAAATTAATACTAATTGCAAGTGCAGGAAATTAAACTAATTGCTAAATAAGTCTTAACTATTCAGAAAAAGTATCTTTCCCCTGTTTAGAAATTTAAGTGATCGATAAATTTAAATAGATAATGTTAAGGTATTGTGACAAACAGGAGCATTCCTATTCTTTACCCTTTCGTCCGTGTGTAAAGAATATCGACTAATCCTATGTTTGATTACCGAATTTGCGGCCAGCCGGGAGGATACCGACCGCCACTTCGTAGCTCCCACGTCCCCTCGCCCGAGGGCTAACATTTACACTTCAGTCTCAAACAATAGGACCAAATTGAATATTTTAGTCCGTCACACTAAAATGCTCAATTCTACGCCCAAAGGATATTATTTCCCTATTTATTTGCACCCTCCTTTCAAGGCTTTTGAATTTCCCCGAATATCGATGTAATTTTTACTATAGTTGATAATCAACATATTTTAACAAATCAAATGGCCAGCTTGAAAAGTAAATTAAGTTTTAAGTAAAAATTATCACAATTTATTAATATATAAAAATACTTCTATTTTTAGTTCATCAAATCACTTAATTTCATAACAGGGAGAAAAACTAAATAAACTACTCGTAATGCATGGAAACTAAACTAAGCATGGATTTCATTTAAAGTTAAAAACAATAAATACAAATACTTATCTTAATTTATCCCTAGCGTACTCCTCGCAGCCTCCTTCGACTCTTCCTTCCAAGCACAACACGACTCACTAACTCACTAAATACTCACTAAAGACTCAAAATAACTCTCTTATAACACTTAGAACACAAAGATCGGACAAAAGACTGCTCTAAATGACACTTAATAACACAAAAGTAACACACAAAAGACTTAATTTCGACTTCTATATATGGAGGTGAGCAAAGGACCAAGAGGTGTGTAAGCATCCCTTCAAAAAGTGTCCGTGTTCAATGTATCCGCACCATTTGAACTAGCTCGCCGTCGGCGACGAACTACCTCGTTGTCGGTGAGGCTTCTGAAGATCTTCAACCGCTCTAGCTCGTCGTCGACGGGTCTCGGCTCATTGTCAGCGAGACAGCTTATAAATTCTTCGAATTTTCTTCTCGTAACCTCGCCGTCGGCGTGCTCGATCTCGCCGTCGGTGACTCAAGCACAATTTGCATGATTTTGCTCCAAATTCGCTCCTTTTTATGATTTTTGCTTTTATCACCTAAATTCTTCATTCCCGCAATAAAATAAAGAAAATACCCTTCTTTAAAGTGCAATTTAATCAAAAATAGGTATGAATTTCTTAATAAATTTTTCAGCCGATCATAATCCCCCAAACTTACTTATTACTCGTCCTCAAGTAATTTTAGTACTACATAAAAATAATGAGTTTTATAATAAGATTTTTTCAATTTAAATAACTATGAATTAGATTAATTAATATCATAATAAAGTTAAACAAAAATAATTCATGTAATTTAATTAATCTTATAGAAATAAATTATTTAGTCATCAGGTCTAAGATTTCTAGCTTACTATTCATTTCAGGAATGACTAATTTAAAAGAATAACTACTTAAGATATTTATATGATAAGAAATTTAAGAAAATACTATTAGGTAAAATTCTAATCCATAAACATAAGTTTGGAAATATCTAAGTTTTTCCCCTTAGGTTAAATCAAATGAAGCCAATTTTTGATAAGGCATCTCCTCAAGCTTCTCCTCATTTTTCTTTTCTTTTTCTTTTTCTTTCTTTTTCTTTTTCTTTCTTTTTTTTTCTTTTTCTAATGAGGATTACTGTATCTGGAGAGCCTGTTAATAATTTTGAACTTCATTTTCATCTTCCTAAATTTGAAACTTAGGAATATTTCTTAGCTTATATATACTTCATAGTTTTTACTTTATTGATTTTTAATCTTTTCTTTTTCACTTGAATACTTAAGAATTTAAATTTTAGAATATAATTTTCCTTGCTAAAAATAGTTTACTATATTGTTATTCCTTTTAACCAAATATTTTATTCTATTTAATTAATTAAAGTACTAGAAATATTTCATTTAACCTTTTATAATAATTAGATAAAATAATTCATATTAAATCAAATTGAAAAATTTGCTATAAAAATCATTTTTATAATAATTTGAAAATAGAAATTGAGAATAAGTTAATAACTAAATTTGTATTTTACTTTCCCCCCAAACTTAAATTTTTATATCTATTCTAAATAATGAATAAGAAGGAAAGTAAATAAATCATACCTTTGAAGTTTAGGTATTTCTTTTTCTTTGAAATTTTTGCAGGCTTTTTCATTTTTCATCGAACTCCGTATCGTTAGTATTCTCCATATATATATAACAATTTAAAGAAAATGCAGGGATAAAACCTAAGATAAGTATTAAACATAACAATTAAAATA
>JAKZJZ010002631.1:0-14914 GCA_022702705.1 Papilionanthe hookeriana x Papilionanthe teres
CCGGCTGGATGTACGTTGGAGGTGTGATATTTCCCATGTAACTCACAGCTCGTACGACCGGAGGTTCTCTAGCTCTGGGTCTGGTTGGAAATGGTAAGGTATTTTATCGTCGTCCATTCTCCCCGAAGGTAACCGAGATTCGCTCCATCGGCACTCCCGGTATGCAATGCTTTGCGATATCTCGCCCGTTACCTCGCAAGTATCATGACGGAACCCACCGGTAAAGGTATCTTTACTGGCCCTCGGAACTCACCCGGGCCTGCTATCCGTAGGTCAGATTTCTGGCGACTCTAAAAGAAGGTCTTACAGGAAGATCTCAGAGTAATGCAGTATTGGACGTAAAATCCTTAACCTCAAGAGTTTGATTTTGATGTATTTCAGTGCAATAGGAAAAGAATCCTAAAGCAGTGCAGTCTTGGATGTAAAATCCTCGACCAAAAAGGTTTGAATTTGATGTATTTCAAAGGTAATAGGAGAAGAATCCTAAAGCAAGATGCGATCTTGGATGTAAAATCCTCGACACAAAAGGTTTGAACTTGATGTATTTCAATGGCAATAGGAGAAGAATCCTAAAGCAAGTGCAGTCTTGGATGTAAAATCCTCGACCCAAAAGTTTTGAATTTGATGTATTTCAATGGCAATAGGAAAGAATCCTAAAGCAAGTGCGAGTCTTGGATGTAAAATCCTCGACCCAAAAGTTTGAATTTGATGTATTTCAGTGCAATAGGGAAGAATCCTAAAGTAGTGCAGTCTTGGATGTAAAATCCTCGACCCAAAAAAAAAAAAAATTGAATTTGATGTATTTCAGTGCAATAGGGAAGAATCCTAAAGCAGTGCAGTCTTGGATGTAAAATCCTCGACCCAAAATGTTTGAATTTGACGTATTTCAGTGCAATAGGAAAAGGATCCTAAAGCAGTACAGTCTTGGATGTAAAATCCTCGACCCAAAATGTTTGAATTTGATGTATTTCGGTGCAATAGGAAAGGATCCTAAAGCAAGGCGATCTTGGATGTAAAATCCTCGACCCAAAAGTTTGAATTAATGTATTTCAGTGCAATAGGGAAGAATCCTAAAGCAGTGCAGTCTTGGATGTAAAATCCTCGACCCAAAAAAAAAAAAAATTTTGAATTTGATGTATTTCAGTGCAATAGGAAAAGGATCCTAAAGCAGTGCAGTCTTGGATGTAAAATCCCCGACCCAAAAGTTTGAATTGATGTATTTCAGTGCAATAGGGAAGAATCCTAAACGGTGCGGTCTTGGATGTAAAATCCTCGACCCAAAAGTTTGATTTGATGTATTTCAAAGGTAATAGGGAAGAATCCTAAAGCAAGTGCGGTCTTGGATGTAAAATCCTCGACCCAAAAGGTTTGAATTGATGTATTTCAGGTGCAATAGGGAAGAATCCTAAAGCGAATGCAGTCTTGGATGTAAAATCCTCGACCCAAAAGGTTTGAATTTGATGTATTTCAGTGGCAATAGGAAAAGGATCCTAAAGCAAAGTGCGATATTGGATGTAAAATCCTCGACCCAAAAGTTTGAATTTGATTGATATTTGATTCGAGATCCGGAAGAAATTGAATTTGAATTTGATTGAGACTTGAAGCCCTGGAAAGATTGAATTTGGAAATTTGGAAGGATGAGTTTGAACTCGATTGAAATTTGATTTAAGATTTGATTTGAAATTTGGAAGATCAAGTTTGGAACTTGATCGAGATTGGGTTTGAAATTTGATTGAGAATTTGACTTGGAATTTGGAAAGATCAAATTTGAAATTTGATCGAGAGTGGATTTGAAATTTGATTGAGATTTGATTTGGAATTTGGAAAGATGAATTTGAAATTTGATTGAAAATTTGAAAGGATGGAATTTGAGATTTGTGTTGATTTCGTTTATCTTTTAATGATTTATTTTATTTTATCGTTTATTTAACGTTCATGTGAATTTGGTATTTGTCATTTTTCGCATTTTTTTTAGAAAGTTTTCTTTATTCTCTTTTTTTTTCTTTTCTCGTTCTTTGTTCGAAGTTCATTTAACTTTAATGGCGTTTCCCAATCAATTTGCACAAAAGAGGTGAAGGCCAAAAACGTGACATGGTCACTTTCATTCCAATCATGTTGAAAATACGTCGTACAACTCGATCTGGAATATATTTCATACAATCCATGTAGACTCAAAACGGATCGTGTGTGATCTTTGTTGATTCATCAAAGGAATCATCTCGTCAAAAATCCATGTCCGAATAGTGAGGTACATGGTCAATAACATCACCTTCCAAGCCATCCTTGGCAAGGATGCCGGCTGGATGTACGTCGGAGGTGTGATATTTCCCATGTAACTCACGGCCCGTACGGTCGGAGGTTCTCTAGCTCCGGGTCCGGTTGGAAATGGTAAGGTATTTTACTCGTCGTCCATTCTCCCGAAGGTAATCGAGATTCGCTCCACTCGGCACTCCCGGTATGCAATGCTTTGCGATATCCGCCCGTTACCCCGCAGTATCATGACGGAACCCACCGGTAAAGGTATCTTTATCGGCCCTCGAAACTCACCCGGCCTACTATCCGGAGGTCGGATCCGAACATGATGTTACACTCATTCAAGAAAGAGACCGTGCGCGAAAGGTCTGACGAAGTCGTGGTGATCAATATGTGGGGGTATGCAGTCACCCTGTTTGTAGATGTTGATAATGCAGCTATTGGGTATGCAATCTGCTGGCAGTATCCTCCATGTTATCAATCTTTTTACCATTCTCTTGATAACTAATGGCATCGGATCCACTTGCCCATGACGGAGTATCCCCGGTGGGTTTCCCTTTCTGTCTTCGACAAAGTTGTAGCAAGCATCCGCATTGTATTGTGATTCTTCCTTTCCCCGGCATCCATCTCCGGGGTTCCGAGTATGTGTTTTCCTCAGGCGGCCTCGCTCGGCCCATTCTCTTCGTATCCCGGATACAATCCACGATTTGCCGTTGTTCATACTCCGAGAATACGTCGGTATGTAGCTCGAGGCCTTCTAGTATGTTGATTCTTCTTCCTTTAATTCTCTCGAAGTATTCGAAAGTTTTCTTTTCAACATTTTGCATCCTCTCCGACTTCGTATTCCGGAATGATCTGCAGTATGGCGAGGCCTTGTGACATATTGTGGGATATATGGTTCAATCCCTTCACGTTCCCCTCGCATACCTCGGCTCCTCGTGGATGATGCCCGTCGGGACATCCCCCGGGGTTGCTTCGCAACAAGGTCATGCACCGCCGGTGGTTCTATCCGTTGGCGTGGTAGCCTTCTTTCTTCGATCTTCCGGAGATTTCCCGGTTCTTTTCGTTATTCTAGGAGCTGGCCTCCTTTCTTCGTGTTCCCGGTGAACCGGTGTCCTTGAAATGTGAGTGTTGGCATTAGCAATCGTCTCGTCACGCCGGTCCGCGCCTAGTTTTGTTAACATTTTACGGATACGGCAATTCTTATTTCTTCGTTGCGTGGCCGTGAGAGTAGCTCTCCGCACTTCTGAATCTCCGCGCGGTGCGGCGCCGACAAGCCTGCCCTCCGCCGTAGTGATTACGGACTTCATTTTCTTGTCTTCTTCAAGCATTTGCCTTTCTCTTCTTCTGCTCGGATTGGTGGCTTGGGCCACCCACTTTCATCACCGTCCGTCCGGGCGGCTTCTTCTCGGTTAACCGGGACCCAGCCACTTTCCTCGCATCAGTAGGCCGTCGGTGCGAAATCCGAGTCAATCTCGATTATCGCTCCATCTTTCACCCTCTTTTCATCGAGTGCAAGGCTTACGCCATTCTTAAAGTTCAAGACCAACCGCCCGTCTCGACATTTCCCTGCGAAAAGACAAGGAAAAGGATCAGGGGCTGTACTAAGAACAAGAACATTAAGAAAATGTTTATTAAAGATACATTTTTTTATTATTCTTATATTTTGAAATTTAACAGGAATGAAGTAGGATAAGATGAGGGAAGAGATTTTGATTTGAAAAAGAAAACAAGGAAAACTTAATTATCATGATTTTATTTATCTTAGCACATTTTATTATTTTTTTGGGTTCGGACCCAATCATAAGTAATTACTTCGCCCGTGTTTCTTAGGGATGAAGAATTCATTCCTTCGAAACATCAGGTAGCATAATACTTTTTTAAGTATCGTCCGTTGATCGAAGTATATGTCGTTCTTCCGGCAATTCACTAGCCGGTAGGAACCTCCCCGAGTATACTTGCTTCAACCACAAACGGTCCTTCCCAAGTGGGTTCAAATTTTCCTCCTATCTTGCGGTGTGCAAGAATAGGTCTCTTGAGAACGAGAACTAAGTCACCAACTTCAAGGTTCTTCGCTGACCGCGCTTGTCATGGGCCCGAACCATTTTAGCTTGGTATAGTTCTAAATTCCGTTGCACTGCAAGTCTTTCCCTTCCAAGCTTTCTAATTCTTCGAGTCGTAGTCCGGCGTTTTCTTCGTCATGATCTTGTTTGCAACTCGGCAACTCGAGTGAAGGAAGCCGAACCTCTAAAGGTAACATCGCCTCGGACCCATACACCCGCAGCGTAAGGTGTAGCTTCGAGTAGGAGTTCGAAGGTTGTCCGGTAGGCCCATAAGGCTTCTAACAATTTCTCGTGCCAATTTCTCTTATTATCGTCCAAGGTTTTCTTTAAGATTTGAACGAGAGTTTTATTAAAAGCCTCAGCCGAGGCCGTTTGCTCTTGGGTAGTAAATTGTTGAGTATCGCCAGCTGATTCCGTGTCTCCCCGACAAAATTGTTGATTTGTGTGCTTCGAATGCCGACCCATTATCCGAGATGATCCTCGCGCGGCACTCCGAAACGGTAGACAACTCGGTTCTTGAAAAACCGTAGCACGTGGTGTGCTTTCACTTCTCTAGTGGAACCGTTCCGCCCACTTGGAAAAGTAATCCGTAGCCGCAAGAATGAAGCGATGTCCTTTTGAAGATGGTGGTTCTATTGGACCCACTATATCCGTGCCCCAACATTCAAATGGCCATGACGCAATTGTCGGGTGTAGCACATTTGGAGGTTGGTGTAGAACCACTCCGTGCACTCGGCATCGGTGACGGCTCTTGGCGATTTTCATGCAAGTCGTCATCATTGAGGGCCGTAGTACCCTAGTCTTTTAATTTTCATTTTCATCTTCGGACCCGACCGGTGAGCGCCACAAAGTCCCGAATGCACCTCTTTAACAATTTCACGGGCCTCGACCCGCTTAGGCACCTTAGCCACATTCGATCAAAAGACCTTCTCGTATAATGTATTGTTTATTAATGCGTAGGACGAGTTCTTTTCTTGATCCGATGGGCTAGCGACCTATCGTCCGGTAGCTTTCCGTTTGCAGTAGTCTATCAATGACCGTCGCCAATCTTCCGTGTTTTCCGTCACCGCTGCAACTCGATTCTTTTTCTTTTCTCGATTTGTGTATTGTGTCTATGTCGAGCCGTGATAGGACCTGACGTCCGTGAACTGACACTTCCACTGATTCATCTTGCAAACAGGCAAATTCTTTTGCGAGACGGGCTAAAGCATCTGCTAAAGTATTCTCTTTTCTGGGAATCTTGTAAATTGTCACATTTGGAATATGTTCCAATAACTGTATGGCATACTGGAAGTATTGTTCGAGTCTTGGTTTAAAAATTCTGTATTGTCCGGCGATCTGCTGAATGATTAACTGTGAATCCCCGTAGATGTTGATGTCTGTTATCCCCATTTGAATAGCTAATTCCAATCCCGTTATGAGGGCTTCGTATTCCGCTTCGTTGTTTGTACACGGTTCTGTCAAGTGGTAGGAGTATCTTAACATCCCCCGCTCCGGTGTTATAAAGATTAGCCCGATTCCTGCCTTACCGGGCACTATCACTTGCGATTCTTCGTCTTTGTGTGCTGAAGATGCTCCATCAAAATATAATTCCCAACGTCGATCGTCAAGGTCTTCTAGGTTCATTATTTGTTCATCTGGCGTATCATCATTGAGAGGAGATTCGGCGGCAAGGGGTGTGCTGCGAGGAAGTCCGCTAAGACTTGTCCCTTTACGGCACGCGCAGGCACGAAAGTTATATCGAATTGCAATAATATCATCGACCATCCGGCAAGTCCGCCGGAAAGTGTTGGACGAGTCATCAAGTATTGCAATGGATTAAACTTCGAAATCAAGTTGACCTTATGAGAAAGCATGTAGTGCCCGAGCTTTTGAGCGGCGAAGATCGGTGGCCAAACAATGCTTTTCAATTGCGGGATACCTTACTTCCGTCGGAAGTAAACGACGGCTTAAGTAGTAAAGAGCATTTTCTTTACCCTCATCATTGACTCGGTCTAACGAGGCTCCGAGAGAGTCATCTAAAGCCGCGGTGTAAAGTATCGCGGTCTACCCGAGACTCGGGGCTGCTAAGACAGGGAGGTGTCATTAAATATTGTTTAATGTCTTCGAAGGCCTTCTCGCATTTCTCTTCCCAAATAAATTTGGCGTCCTTTTTAATTAGTGCCGAGAAAGGCTGACACCTAACCCGACAGTTTCGAGATAAAGCGTCGAAGATATGCCGCCTTCCTTGAAAAGATCGTAGTTGTTTTAAGGTTTTGGGGAGGCGGCATTTCTAAGATGGCTTTAATCTTCTCCGGATCGATTTCAATTCCACGATGCCGGACAACGAATCCTAAGAATTTCCCGGAGGTGACGCCGAAGGCGCATTTTAAGTGATTCATCTTAAGGTTAAATTGTCTTAATCGTTCGAAAACAATTCTCAAATCATACAGTGGTTATCCTTTACTTTGTTTTCGATGACGACATCGTCCACGTAGCATTCGACTTGATTGTGGATGAGATCATCAAAAATTCTTGTCATTGCTCTTTGTAGGTTGCTCCCGCGTTCTTCGATCCGAATGGCATCACTCGTGTAAGCAAAATACTCCGATCGGCGTTCGAATGCTCGTAAGCTTTTCATCTTCTCGGAGCCATTTTTATCCGGTCGTATCCTCGAAGATCCATCCATGAACGAGAATATTTCATGTGTCGAAGCAATATCGATCATCGGCTCTGGAATCGGTAGAGGGAATTCATCTTTTGGACATGCCTTGTTTAAATCTCCGAAGTCCACACAAATTCGATCCGACCATTCTTCTTTTCGATCGGCACTACATTGGCTAGCCAAGTTGGGTATTGTTCTTCACGGACAAATTTAGCGTCTATTAGCTTTTTAACTTCGGCTATGACTTGTTGTTCGATTTCTAGACGCATTCTTCTCGGGACCTTGTCCGACCGAACGACGTAGGATCCACTCCTAGCTTATGGACTCGCAACCTCCGGGGCTAATCGTGGCATCTCATCATAGTTCCAAGCAAAACAGTCTCTTAAATTCCATTAATAACTTGATTATTTCTTTGGAGTCTTCTTTGTTGAGTAAGGAGCTAACAAAGGTAGGTCTAGGCTCTTCGCTAGTACCTATGTTAACTTCCATTAACTCATCTATTATGGATTTAATTTCTTCTTCGAATTCTGGTGGAGCGTCTCCAATTTGTAAATCTTCGAGTTCGTCTGTAGTTTCCATGCAATTTTCCTTAGGTTCGCAAGTGACAACCAAGCAAATTCGGCATCGTCAACCGACCCTACTCGTGCTGAATCCGAGTCCATACTTTGAATTGGGTGGACGACCGAATTATTCCATAACTTTTCAAAATGTTGAGATTGGCCTTTCGTCCATTGTCGAGGTAAGAAACCATGTTGAATTAAATTTCGAACACAGGGAGAGTACCACTCAAAAGGTAATTCCATTAATTCGATGAAGTGACATCTTCGAATTGTACATTATTTTCAGTTTTGGACGAAGAAGCACCGCGGTAGAATTTGATTGGCCTTGCACCGTCGTTATGTACCTCTTTGACCACCATACCCTCAATTTTGTTAGAATGGATCGGGTTTAGGGTCATAGTATGTACGTAGTGGTTAATCTTCTCGTACATTGATTTGTATTCTTCGTTCTGCTCATCTTCGAGAGAGATCTTGAATTGCGGCTTCTACCAACTTATTGTTGCTGCTTCTTGTTTGATCTCTTTTTCTCCTTTAGAACTGGCTTCCCAATCAACATTGATGGCTGGTTTCCTCTGTCCAACTGTCCTAACGTCTCTACCACGACCTCGTCCCCGGCCTCTACCTCGG
Source organism: Papilionanthe hookeriana x Papilionanthe teres (assembly GCA_022702705.1). Lineage (NCBI taxonomy): Eukaryota > Viridiplantae > Streptophyta > Magnoliopsida > Asparagales > Orchidaceae > Papilionanthe > Papilionanthe hookeriana x Papilionanthe teres. The sequence goes on from JAKZJZ010002631.1 coordinate 8,148, forward strand.
ATGCGAGTTGTGGAGAAACCTTCACCATCTCGCCGGAAGGGAGTGGTGAGTGACTGTTGGACTAGAACTTCAAGTTCTTCATTGTCCCGAACTTTCTTTGCTTCCTTTGTTACGATATCTCTGGAGAAGATTGTTTTCTTTGGCGGTGTATAATAAGCTGCGTCTTCATGGATTCCAATCTCATGTACGGAGAATGGTTGTAAGTCGCCTTTGATGCATCGTTCCCTCCATCGTAATATTTGATGCACCGATGCAGAGATGATGGTACCATCCCGTTTTCATGTATCCATGGTCGGCCCGATAGAGCGTTGAACGATGTTTCGAATCGATTATATGAAATTTTGCGGTTGTCTTTGCTAAATCACCGGTCTTCATCGCAGCGTTATTGACCCGAGGGCTCTTTCTCCTTTCTGGTTGAATCCTCTTAATAACATTTTGTCGGCCTCGAAGCTCACGAGCATCAATTTCCAAGTATGCTAGTGTTCGAAGACTCATTATATTGATTGATGCTCCCGGATCCACCAATACTCCGGAGAGCGTAAACTTCCCAATTGTAACTCGAAATGTACAACGGTCGGTTGTGATCCGTCGTCCCAGCAGTAGGTCATTGTCCGTGAAGGTAACGCCTCGTCGTTCCTTTAACGAGCAAACCTCATCTAAGGAATCTCCGGCCATTTGAGCTAAGCAAATTTCCGGATCAAGTAAGGCCTCGATCGTAGCTTCCTCGATCTCCTTTGATAAGATGAGAGCATCGTAAATGCTCAGCTTGGCCGGTAGTTTCTAAGATGGGCTAGCACGTTGTAGTCCACTTTGTTTCCATGCGTCTCGGCTTCTTCTCGAACGGTATCTCTTCCGCCGGGGTTGGTTCTTCTTGAACAACCACCGCTTTCCTTTGTCTTTTGGACCCATTCTTGGAGGTAGAACTTTTCCACTTCTTAGGTTGACTTCGTAATTTCTTCGAATCTAGTGTTGAGTTTGTCGGTGTCTCTTCCCTGAATCGGAATGACCGGCTCTTTCCGGATTATCTTCCAAATCTGAAGGCTCTAACTCTATCGTAACTGGAGCTCCTCGAAACTCACAGATAGATCCGTTGCTTGTTGAACTCTAGTAGCCTCCTTGATGGATGCCTTCTTCGTCATTTTGATCGTCGAGATCTTGTATGATTTGAGAATTGTTGTTGGTATCGAAATCGACGCCCGGATTGTCGCTAGTTACGTAATCGTTAGAAACAGTCAAAACGTAGCCAACGCCATCACCCTTATCATTATATGATCCCACCGAAGTGAGCGGATAATCATACAAAATCGTAGGTTCGAGGGATTTCTCCCCCGAATCGGAAACAACTATCCTAGGATAAGCAGCCCCTAGTCTAGCCTTAGGAGTCTCGGTCCCTCTTCTTCGTCAATTTTCTTCTTCTCTTCGATTGTCTCCCGTCGAGGAGGTTCTTCTATCGCAAGTGATAATACCGGCTTAACAGGTCTCGAACTCGAATTGAAGCTCGCACCGAAGCGGTTCGGATGTTGTCTAAAATCTTCTTCGAAGATCTCGTCCAGTGCGGTAGTCCATCCATCGTTGGTTGCATAGTGGATCTATCGGAATGACGAAATCGGTTGAGATAACATCGACGGAACCTCCTTTCTGGGGTTCCTTCATGTACTCCTTCGGGATTGTTATATTTCCTTTCCGAAGGTTGTCGTTGAGCCAACTCTTAAAGGTAATGCAGTCTTCTATCTTGTGCCCAAGCATCCGATGGTAGGGGCAAAAGTTGGGATCACCTTTCTTGTTGACTTCCTCTGGTCTTTTGGGCTCTGGCAGCCGGAAATCTGGAGTTTTCATTAAGCTGCGGAACATCTTCGGTACCGCTTCATTTTTGAACGGATATTCTCTGCTCAGAAGCTCCCTCAATGTACGTTGCGGACGAGACGGTTGTTCATACTGCGGAGACGACTGATAGCTGGACCGGGGTTGCCGGTAATTTTGTTGTGGTTGCCGCGCCGTTCCGGTGGTATTTGCATCGGCTGTTTGCCTTTGTCAACTCGCTGCAACGATCCCGGATTTCTTCTCGAAGGTCTTCACCGGCTCTCGCTTGTCCGTCTTGTCGGCAAAACTTAATTGCTTCGCCTCTTCTTGCAAGCTTCCGGCCTTGCTTAACAACTTCTCAAAAGTCTTAATAGTGAATCCCTCGAGGAGAAGTGCTATCGGGCCGTGAATGCTTTTAAGCAAGATGCCGACCGCATGTTGTTCTTGCAGTTGTGGTTCACACTTCATGCTTAAATTTCTCCATCGAAGTATGTAATCCACTAGAGTTTCATTCGGCTTTGTTTCTCTACCACTAAATCACCTATAGTGATGTGGTGCCGAGCTCCGGCAAATCGCTTAATGAAGAGGCTCTCTAGCTTCCGAGAATGTCTTCGCGTAACCGTTGGGTACTCCCGCATACCGCCGAAGGCGATTCCTCACGCATCGCTAACGAACCGTCGGAAGAGTAGCGCATCGCTCCCGCCGGCATTGCAACAACCGGCACGAAAGTGTGCAACATGCCGTCGGGGGTTCCCGGTTCCGTCGAAGGTCTTAAACAGAGGTGGTACGAAGCCTTTCGGGTATTGGACAGCCGTCGAATTCTTCTCGGGTAAGGTCTACCCGTCCGAATGGATGTCCCGTTCTTCGATTGTGCTAAGGCTTCTCGCACCTCGCTCGCTCTACCAAGTTCTTGATATCCTTTTCGTGGATCATACTTTGTGCCGTATCCTTTTTCACTGGTCATCCCCATTGACGGATGTAATCTCCTTTCCTCCGTCTACGATGTGAATGACTTCTGGGGGTGTCTCTCATGTGGTTGTACTTGACTCCGGAGAGTGGCCGTAGCTACGGCCATCTCTTCCATCCTCTTCGCCATTCGAGCGATCGTGTCGTCCTTTTCCCTGAAGCCGTTCTCTTCATCGCCCGGCTCCTCTCTTCTCGCAACTGCAGGAGCACCTCGAGAAGCTGATGAAGCTCGTGTCTCAACCATGTTGATTTCTCGCATATTCGTTGTCCATGAATTCCGATGAGTCGATCTCATCTCCGAACTTTTCTTCTCTTTCTTTTGCCAACCGTCGGATGTCGGTTCTCAACTTTTCCATGGCATCTTCTAGCGGAGCTTTCTGTGTATCTTTGTGGTTGTCATGTGATGGTTGCCGGGTCCTTTTTTCACGAGTCCCCTTCATCGCAGTAGCACTTTCTTCAGATTCCAGCCTCCTGGCGAGACTTTCTTTCTCGGGTCGTCGTTTCAATCTCAATCGCCCCGTAGTGGGACGCCACACCATCCTTCTAGCAGCAGAAGGTCTAGGACCGTATGGTCTGTTGGCCAAATGCTGGAAGGTGGTATCCTCCCTAATCTGTAATCCTGATACTACGACAGGCGGGCTAGCCTTCATTCTCTTGCTTGGCTTTTCTATCATGACGGCGGGTTCTACTCGGGGCCCAAGACGGGATTTGACTGGCACCCGCCCTATCCTTCGTAGAATTTCCGACACGGGGCAGTTTTCCTTCTTTGCTAGCTTTTCTACCAAAGCTTGCAGTCGAGCAAACGGCGTAGTTCTAGTTCTTTTCTTGCGGCTATCATTGTAGTATGCGGGCTGTGGTAATGTGGCAAGCATCTTGCGAACATTCTCCTCATCCTCTGCGGCGGAGAGGGGATGGAACCTGCTTCCTCCCAAAAGTGGTATGTAGTTAGGCAGTGGTGTATATTCTGGTAGCGGTGTATATTCTGGCAACTCTGGAATTTCTTCCAGGAAAGCAATCTCAGCAGCTCTGGCCTCTCTGGCAATCCTTCTATTTCTATTTCTTCTTTGGGTCTTTGTCAGCAACGGAATCTTTGAACTGGACCCGATTTCGAAGACGTAAGGTCTTACAGAAGATCCGTACCCTCCACGGTAACAGTGTTTACCATAGTACAAGAATTCCTTCCGCATTGCAATCGGAAAGTAAAATCTGATTGTAAACATTTACTAGACCAATGGGGGTAGTAAGAACAGCTCCTCCCGCGGACGGCAAGCACTCCTCCAAGTCGGGATCCTTTGCAGGGGAGGAAACTCTGGGTCGATCTAAGGTCGAACTCAAGCGCGTGGCTCCTCACGCTTCAGATACCTTGCTCGTCAGCTGCAAAGAGGGAGACGTCGGTGACCTCGACGTTCGTGTTTTCAAATCCCCGTCCAAATCGGACGATCCCCATTGTCGGGCAGCTCATCCTTATGCATGCCGAAGTCCAGTCCGTTGGTGAAGGAGAAAATCAGCTTCGGGCTTCCATTTCCGCAAGGTAGATTCTGGTTGTCGATCCCAAGTTATGCTTCTTTTCTTTAGGACGAAAAGAAAGGAATTGAAAAGAGTCCGAACTCATTTTTGTTCATGTATTTATAAGAAAGAATCATTTGTTAAAAGAATCACTTATTAGAGGGTTTGTTTATTCAGAACGGAATGTTCAAAGGTGTAGAGAAGGTAAGGAATCCGATTCAGAAAGGAAAAGAAAGTCTTAAGCAAGACTTCCCGACTCGAAGGATCACTCCTAAACTAACACCTATCGGGGTCCACCCCACCTCGTAAATGAGGTAAAAGGATCTCGTAACCTCTCCGTTTAGGGGTGTCTAAACAAAGGGCTCCTAAATCCGAGAGAATGTTGGCTATACTTGTTCAAGATAGAAATGAACATAGTATTCCAACGGAAAGAAGGGTAGTTTGATCCATTAGTGACATGGATACACTACCGATTTTTGAAAGCGTAACTATTCGATTATAATGGAGAGAGGAATCGTCCTCAACGGAGTCGCCGAAGTTGTCTCGCACTATTTTTAGGTTGTGTGATATTTTGAAAAGGGCTCGCCTAACGTAAGTTGTCGGCGAATTTAAATTTTAAATTTAATTTAAATATATATATAATTTAGAAAGTAGTATTTGATTTTGAAAATAATTTTAAATATGAGATTAAACTGATCTCACATCCCAAATAGTTTATATAAACGAGCACCGCACCACACCACAAACCGTGTATCTATCCCTAAGGATAGACACACTGCTTGATGGTGGGGCTCGATCAAATAAACTAGAAGTTTTTGTGACATCCGTTTGGTCTGCGAACCAATTTTATAAGCCGACAAATTCCCCTGCTTAATATGAAAGTATCAAACAGGGTTTATATTATCTGGGTTCTTTAAAATTCCCTATAAGGGCAAGCCCCTATAGTTAATTACATCTTAAGTGACGGGAATCACCTAAGAAAACTCTCGATAATAATCAATAATTCTGCTCTCAAGAATTTCAAAGTTTAAGTTTTCAAGGGATTGAATTTTGGAATTTCAATAGTGAATGGATCAAGTTTGGAACATTTTGTTTTATGAATCCAAAGGAAGAAAAGTAGGAGAAATTACGGATTCGAAGTGAACTTTGGTAACTTCCCGACTATCCTATCATTCGGCTTCGAGTTTAGGAAAGTCCTAATATTTATTTAGTATTTCAATCTTGCCAATTTTAATTAATTAGGGCTTATATTTCGTATGATAAAATCAAACAAATAGCCTAGAAGATATGAGGGTTTATTGTCGTATCTGACGACTACCTCGGAATCCTAAGACCGTGTTAGGGCTTAATTCGCAATGCAAATGCCTAACGAAGAGTCGAGGATTTATGTTGCACTAGTGCAAGCTACCTCGAAGTCCTATGGCTTTATTGTTTAATTCTAAGAAGGTTTTCGCTGAAGTAGGTTCAAGTTTTGTTGATGACGATGGCCGTGCCGCCCACCATGCTCCAAGCTCCTTGTTGTTGCGCGAGGTTTAGTTTTAGAAATCATAAATCAGGGATGAGAAAAGTGTTTTGGTTTAGAGAAGTCTTAATTTTCCAAGTGTTCTTGTATTTCGATTAAAACAAATCTTAAAGTTGATTATAACGACACCTGCTAAGATCCCACGGTTCCATCCTTCCGCACGATCATTATTTTTATCGGATTCACTTAGTCCGTATGAATTTGCTAAACTCAACCGAATGAGTTCCACACTTTCATTTAGACTCGTGGAAATCCACGTTAGCAACACGTAGGTTACATCATCCGAGGTATTCCCGATCATCCAACAGACGTTTTAATTTAATTGTAATTGTAGTTTTGTGTTCTGTTTGTGATTAAATTTTGAGTTGTTTTATATTTTGAAATGTTGTGGCGGTGAATTTTATCTTGCAATGGCTTTTAACTTAGTTTTGGTTTCAGTTTTAGGGACTATCCTAAAAGTGTGGGTTTTCATGCAACAGTTGTTTTATCATGCAAGAAAAATAAATGCATTTGCAATAAAGTAAATTGCAGGAAGGTAAATTGCGAGAAAGTAAATTGCAAGAGAGTGAATTGCAATAAAATAAAAGCGTACCTGGAGGGTCTTCCCGTCATCCCAAGCTGCACTTTAAGACACAATTAGAATATTTAAGCAAGTTCCTAGGTAAAGCTAAGGGAAAGGTTATGGTTTTCTACCAAATTCCTAATCCTATAGCTAGTCATCTCCTATGACGTCTGTGTTCTTTTGTTTTTGTTTGAAGACGATTTTCTTCATCAAAGAACAATTAAATCCAATTGTTCTTATAAATATCCTATCATATCGAGGAAGTGCTTAAGAAGAATCTTAAACATCTTTTCAATATTTCTAGGATTGCTTTTAAGTCCAAATGAATTTAATTATATAAATGAATCAATCGTCCAGCAATACGTAACTGAACGAAGTACATTGATTTTTTTTTTTTTTTTTTTTTTTTTT
>JAKZJZ010002632.1:0-14910 GCA_022702705.1 Papilionanthe hookeriana x Papilionanthe teres
CTTAATTATGTGCATAAAGGTAATTCTTCTATTTCTCACTTAAGCTATGCTCGATGATTTAATCATATTTACTAATTCTAATAAGAATTCTATTAAAAAAGTGTGGAGACTTATTTCTCATTTTCAGAGAGCCTCTGGTTTGCATTTTAATACTTTTAAGTGTTGTTTTTATGGTTCTAAGTTTATATCCAGCTTTAAAATCAACTGGATCACTGATTATACTTCTTGCCATTTTAATGAGTTTCCTATTATGTATCTCAACTTTAATTTAGATAGGAATTCTAAAAGAGTTTCTTTGTTTTCTGAGCTTGTGGATAAAATCGAGAATAAAATTCATTCCCTGGGAGAATAAGTTTTTATCTTTTGGGGTCCTATTACTCTTTTCAAGAGTATTGTTACTTCTCTCCCCATATTCCTTACGAGTTATGAATGTTCCTATTATCGTTATTAAGAAGCTTGAGATTTTATTTAATAGCTTTCGGGATGGTCGTGGTAAGAAAGTGACTACATTGGAAAAGTCGGGATAAGTCGTGTAAGCCTATTTCTAGTGGTGGTTTAGGTTTTAGAAGTATTAGGGATTCTATTAAATACAGTTTTATGATATTATTGTTTCATTTTAGAGAAAATAACTCTATTTGGGCTTCCTTGATGTACTCTAAGTACTGTGGCAATCAGCACCCTTTATCTATTACTTCTTCCAAATCTGATTCTTATATTTGGAAGGAGATGTTGAAAGTTTCGATGAGGTTGAGAAATTGATGTGCCGGGATATTGGTCCGTGTAATATCTCTTTTTGGTATGATGATCGGACCACTTTCGGGCCTTTAGCTCAAAGTTATGGTGGTCCTCATGTTATTTTTCTTCATCGTCAATGATTACCGGTTAGATAATAGTTGGAATTTACCTTTCGTCGAGGAATGTGCTCAAACCATGTGATGCTAATTTCATTTCCGGCATCCCTATTACTATAAGCAGCATGTGATATTCCTAAGATTAAAGGTATTTATGGTGATTCTATCACTAAAACTTTTGCTTCTAGTGTGCCTCGCTCCCGATGGTCTTAATCTAGATTGGTTATGGAATAAATGGCTTAAGCCATCTATTTCGTTTTTTACTCCGGAGGTCATCGCACAACCGTATTCCTATTGATGATCTTCTTAAGATTAAAGGTTTAAAAATTGTTTCTAAATGCTACTTATGTAAAACTCGATGAGGAGTCTCTTATGCATACTTTCGCTTTTGCACATTTGCTCAAGATATTCGCGAAAAATTTTTTCTTTATGTGGAAGGTTGGATCATTTTCAGAAATACACTTCTATTCTGATATGTTCAATGATTGGAAGAATATAGATCATCCTTTTCTTAGTTGTATACCCTCTATAATTGTATGGTTTATTTGGATGACTGTTGACCTCATTTTTGATGAGGTCTTCCTTTCTTCTTTTTAAGTACTTAGATCTGACTTCAGCTTTTCCTTTCGACTATCTTAGAGGACTAGAATCGGGACCCGCCTTTTAGAAATTCAAACCACTTCTAAACTCCCCGCAAACTCCACAAACTCGACTATAGACCCCTAATCACCTGTGAGGGTCGAAATCAAATATGGAAGTTTAAAGGATGAGTTCCTATAGACTCTTTCGCCTTAGATCGCCTCGCGTGGCCTCGGTCTCAGTGAAGGGGCCGACTTACACTACACTTACACACTACATTTCCACACACTTCCTAAAACCACACCCATACCCAACTTAACCTCCCCGACTCATGTGAGTGATTCACATGGATGGTCCTTAACCCCTAAGCCCTCGCTAAGAGGGTTAGGAACAACATAGATGAATGCCTCAAATGAGTCCTTTCATGGCTCATATGGGCTTGAAATGGCTTCATGGCTCAACCAAAATGATTTCACCCCACTCAAATTCACCCAATCTTAAATTTCCCAAATTTTCAATTTTTGACCCCCGGACCCTACACCTACTAAACCTACCCAAAACCCTCGAAATTACCCAAATTTTCGCAAAATTTCCAAATTACCTAAAATTTTCCAAAATCAATCCCAAACACCTCCACATCACTCAAATTGATTATCCATACCCAAAAATACCAAAAATTCCAAGAAAACCTCCCGATACCCTCCAAATACCCAAAATACCCTTCTGCCTAAAAATCCAAAAATTCAGAAAATTCCCAAAAAAATTCCAGAAAATCCCAAATATTCCCAATTTCATTTTGTCCAACTACACCATGGGCCAATTTTGTCAATTTACCCTACTTTTGTCAAAACCCCAAATCGACCCATTTTAACCCAAAGTGGACCCAATGTCAAACCAAACCTACCCAATTGACCCCAATTTTGGTCCAATTCAATTCTAAACTTCAATTCAACATTCCCAATACCAATTTAGACCAAATCCAAGTCCAATTTGATTGACATTTGGATCCAATTTCACTTTGGGCCTTAAAGCCCAAATTTGGCCCATTTACCAAATAAACCCAAATTCAACCCAATTCAAACCCAAACCACCTTAAATCTATTTCAAATTATTCATGAAACATCCCTAAACCAAAACCAACAACTATTTGGCCCAAACTTCTACAAAAATTCCCATCCATGAACACATCCTTAAACTTAAAAGCCCACTTCCCTTAAACCTTCTTAAAAGCCCATTTCCTTCAAAATTCAAAAGCCCAAATCTACCCTAAAGCCCACATGACATCTCCATTTGTCATCCATTTAATTAAATCCATTACCTAAGTCCTAAAATCATCATTGAATTATCCCAAATGAAGCTTCATCCAAATTCCCATCAAATTACCAAAAAATTTCTTAAAACCCTTTTCATGAAACAAATCAACCTTTTCCCAAGCCAAATGAAGCCATGAACAAGCCATTCTCAAGCCACATGAAGCCATGAGGGCTTTGACTTGTCATTAGTCCATTTATGGCAAGAAGAGGGGGTTCTTTCTTAAACCTCCTTTAACCTTTTTTACCTTAATCATGTCACACACTAAACCATGTTTAGCCACCTCATCATGGATGGAGACTTCACCACTCCTTCTAAGCCGACCTAAATGATTCCCTCAGCTCAAAATCGAGCTTGGAAGGGTGCACCAAGCCCAAAATGGTGGGTTGACCCAAACCAAGCCAAAGTGAGCCTTCTCCCATTCCATTTAAATCAAACTCCTTTACACATGTCAAACCTCAATCGCCTACACCAAACCCCGCACCCGACCCACCCGACCAAGATGGTGACCATTGCTCGGTCGGCCGCCACCGGGCCGCCGGAAAACACCATGGCCGAGAGCTCACATGTGAGCCAACATCGAAATTCTCACTTGCCGAGTCGCCCCATGCCTAGTGGTCACCACGGCCGATCTTCTCCTCACCGCAGCAACTCGATCCCAAGCCCTAACTCCTCCGAGAGGCCTTCCACCCTCTCCTATTTAAACTCCACCCCTCTCGGCCATGAGGGGGCCGAAACAAAAACCTTAAGGAAACTCTGCCAAAATCACTCCGCATCACTCTCTACACATAGAGCACCCGATCCCCACCGAATTCCACACCAATTCCTTCTAGCCGAGCCCAATTTCGAGCTCAAACTTTAGCCCAAAAACCAGGACACTTCTCCACAGCTGAGCCAATTCCCAAATTGATCGGCTCTACACCTTCACTGCACCGAGGAAGGTGTCCACCACCAAAAGCCCCATCTCCAGTGCCACCCAGCTTGCTCCAACTCTCCAAGCTTTGTGATCGGGCTTGGTCGAAATCATATCCGGACAATTCACTGTACCGGGAGACTTCATCCGGAGCTTGCGGGACCCAATCGAAGGTGCAACAACTCTCGATTGAAGCCACACTTCTCCGAGCCAAGGTACGAGCTAACTCTTCATCCCGAGCTTCGAAGATTCTCTATTTCAAATGCCTTAGTTCCAATGCATGTTAGTCGTATAGATGTGTTCGTCTCTTCAAGACGAATCCATAGAGCATAAGAACATGAAAATCCATTGAGTATCGAGTGAGATATTAGGGATTTAGTGTGGACGGCTATCGGGCGAGGACACTCGGGGACGATGAACGGATGCCGTCCATTCAATACACGCGCGGACGAACGGCTCGATGGCGTCGGACCGAGAAACGGTGCGAGAACCGCGGGCCCGGCCGCCGACTCAAGTGGCGGCGTCGAATGGGAGCGCGCCGCGCGGCCTTCGTGAGTCGCCGAGGATGCGCCGGCGCCGCGTGGATAAATAGAAAATTAGGGTATTTTTTTATTTATTTAATTCCCTAAACTTCAAAAATCCATATCTTTGTGTAGAAAAATCACAAAAATAAAATAAAAATACCCTCTTGCTCAGCTGAATCGGAGGAGAATAATGTGAAAAAGAAATCACTTAATTTCATTAAGTATTTTATTTTTTATGATTTATTTACTCTCTGCATACATTTAATTCTCCATGCATGTATACAATTCACCATGGCATGAGACCATAGGGCTTTCGAAGCCTCCGAACTCGGGAACATTCCCCGAATTTTCTAAGGTCGAGGCCATCTCTCGTGAAAAGTTATTTATTTTTCAAATGCATGTTCTGTTTTGAGTATTTTAATTCCAAAAATTAAGCATGTTGTGAAATAAATTCTAGAAATATTTGGTGATGTTCCTTATGACCGCAGAACTCTCAGGAAAAATAGGATTTGAGTTAATTCACTCGCATTAACCCTAATCGGCTTAAACACCCAAAATAGGTCTTTAATTAATTAGAGTTAACCAGTGCATCAAATTGACTTGAAATCAATTCTCCACGACCTTTAGGATCGGAGGAATCTACCATAAAAATTTGAGGTCAATCGGACTTGGTTAGCCCCACTAATCGGGTTGATTAAGTCACTTAGCCATTTTAAACTTTAAAAATTCATAACTTTTAAAATACTTTTCAAAAATTCACCAAATTGGTTTTGGAGCCTCTCCGATATCAGGGAACCTAAGAAAATTAAAATTTCAATTTTCTAAAAAAGTTAATTTTTAATAATATTTTAATATTTTTAATAATTAAAAATAATAAAAATCACAAAAATAATAAAATTCACCAAAATGTCACATTTTGAATTTTAATCACTTAGGAACAAATCCCACATTTTTCCTAGTGTCTATTTAGCGAGATATTGAATTTTAAAGCCCTAGTGGTAATTTTAAAATAAAAAAAAATGTATTTTCTAAGCATTTTCACTAAAATAATTATTATAAATCATAGAAAAATCAGAAAATTGCAAAATTTGATTCTCTCGGTTTCCTTGATATCAGAGAGATTTTTGAAAAATATAAAATTCATTTTTCAACATTTATTTTATTTTTAAATTAATTAACACTCCAAAACCCAAAATAATTATAATAAAAATAATATAATTCAAAAAATCACCAAAATTAATCCAAGTGGTCCTCTCGGTCATTAGGAATGTCCCCTAATTTTCTTAAGGACTGTAAACTTTCCCTTGGTCATGTTATCAAATTTCCTCGAAAATCTCTATTTTCTACTAAAAATAATTATATAAATAAATTAAATACGTAAAAATCACTTTTTCTCCTCTCATGTCTTTATCGACATATGAGTGAAGTCACATAAAAATTTCAAGTTCATTTGAATTCAATTTAGTGAGTTATGAAATTATTAAGCTTAATGGGTAAATGGTAATTAAACTTTCAACCCTTAATTAAAACTTTAGGTTTAAAAAAAATCAACAAGTAAAATATTTGATCTTAATCTGGCTTGGATGATTGAAATTTAAATAATTAAAGGGTAGAAACTCATTAAACATTTTTAAAAAAATGATTAAACTTTAATTAAATAATAGATTAAATTTGGAAGAATAATAAAATCTGAATTATTAAAATAAGGGATATTTATTAGGAAGAGATTTATTCTTTAATTTAAAAATCCCTAAAATAATTATATCATTAATACTCAATTTTTAATTAAAATGATAACTCAAATTCAAAATATTAAAAGACTTAATCATTAAACTAAAATTAAATTATTAAACTCTTTCAAAAATTTCAATTAAAATTAAAGATAAAACTTAATTAAAAATTAAATTAAAATTAAATTAAATAATTGAATTAAATCAAATTAAAACAAATTAAATTAAATTAAATTAAATTAAAATTAAATTAATTAAATTAAATTAAATTAAATTAAATTAAATCGAATTTAAATTAAATTAAATTAAATTAAACAATTAAATTAAATTAAATTAAATAATTAAAATTAAATTAAATTAAATTAAACAATTAAATTAAATTAAATTAAATTAAAACTCAAATAAATTAAATTGAATTAAATATAACATCACCTAAGACATAAAAGAAAATAAATTTAAAAACAACTTGAACACTATTCCAAATTTAAACCCTTTAACTTAAATCAAATCATTCGAATACTAACTTACCCTCGAAAGCTTTGAGTTATTATAACTCCTAAATAAAACATTAAATGAAGTGTCACTTCACTCATAGGATATTCAAATGTCCTAGTTCACTCGAGCAAGTTAACAAAACTTGAAATTCCTTGGACGATTAATTCATTTGTATAATTAAATTCATTTCGAACTTAAAACAATCCTGAAATATCGAAAAGATGTTTAAGATCCTTCTTAAGCACTTTCTCAATATGATAGGACATTTATAAGAACAATTGAATTTGATTGTTCTTCGATGAAGAAAATCGTCCTTCAAACCAAAACACAAAGAACCTGTACGTCATAGGAGATGACTAGCTATAGGATTAGGAATTTGGTAGAAAACCATAACCTTTCCCTTAGCTTTACCTAGAACTTGCTTAAATATGCTAATCGTGTTTTAAGTGCAGCTGGGATGACGGGAAGACCCTCCGGTACGCATTTGTATTATTGCAATTTACTTTCCCGCAATTTATTTTCCAAGAATTTACATTATTACAATTTACTTTATCGCAATTGCGTTTATTTTTCTTGCACGATAAAACAATCGTCGCATGAAAACCCACACCTTTTAGGATAGCTCCTAAAACCGAAACCAAAACTAAGTTAAAAGTCATTGCAAGATAAAATTCACCGCCACAACATTTCAAAATATAAAACAACTCAAAATTTAATCACAAACGTAACACAAAACTACAATTACAACTAAATTAAAACGTCCCGTTGGATGATCTGGAATACCTTGGATGATGTAACCTACGTGTTGCTAACGGGATTTCCCACTGCCTAAATGAAAGTGTGGAACTCATTCAATCGAGTTTAGCAAATTCATCTCGGACTAAGTGAATCCGATAAAAATAATGATGCCTAAGGATGGAACCGCGGGATCTTAACCTAGTGTCGTTATAATCAACTTTAAGATTTGTTTTAAATAAAACATAAAGAACACCCGGAAATTAAGATTTTCTCTAAACCAAAACACTTTTCTCAACTCCCGATTTATGATTTCTAAAACTAAACCTCTCGCAACAACAAGGAGCTCGGAGCATGGTGGGCAAGACGACCATCGTCATCAAGCAAAACTCGAGTCTACTTCAAAGAAACTTTCCTAGAATTAAAACAACCAAGCCATAGGACTTCGAGGTAGCTTGCCTAAGTGCAACATAAATCCTCAACTCTTCGTTAGTGCATTTGCATCGCAAATTAAGCCCTAACCGGTCTTAGGATTCCGAGGTAGTCGTCCGATACGACAATAAACCCTCACATCTTCTGTGCTATTTGTTTGATTTTATCATACAAATATAAGCCCTAATTAATTGAAATTGGCAAGATTGAAATATCAAATAAACATTAGGACTTTCCTAAATTCAAGCCAAACGATAGGATAGTCGGAAATTATCGAAGTTCACTTCGAATCAGCTGATTTCTCCTACCTCTCTTCCTTTGGATTCACAAAACAAAATGTTCCAAAATTCGATCCATTCCCTATCGAAATTCCAAAATTCAATCTTTCGAAAACCTTAAACTTTGAAATTCTTGAAAGCGTAATTATCGATTATTATCGAGAGTTTTCTTAGGTGATTCCCGTCACTTAAGATGTAATTAACTATAGTGGCTTGCCCTTATAGAGAATTTTAAAGAACCTGTGTAATATAAACCCCGTTTGATACTTTCATATTAAGCGAGTGGAATTTGTCGGCTTATAAAATTGGTTCGCAAACCAAACGGATGTCACAAAACTTCTAGTTTATTTGATCGAGCCCCACCATCAAGCGAAGTGTGTCTATCCTTAGGGATAGATATACGGCTTGTGGTGCGGCGCTCGTTTATATAAACTATTCGGGGATGCGAGATCGGCTTAATCTCATATCTTAAAACTTTCAAATTTAAAAATTATTTTCAAAATCAAATACTACTTTCTAAATTATTATATATTTAAATTAAATTTAAAATTTAAATTCGCCGACAACTTCGTTAGGCGACCCCTTTTCAAAATACAATACAACCTAAAAATAATGCCGACATATTTCCAGCGACTACCGCTGGGAATAATTCCTCTCTCCATTATAATCAAATAATTCTCGTTTTCAAAAATCGGTAGTGTATCCATGTCCCTAATGGATCAAACTACCCTTCTTTCCGTTGGAATACTATGTTCATTTCTATCTCGAACAAGTATAGCCAACATTCTCTCGGATTTAGGAGCCACCGTTGTGACACCCCTAAACGGAGAGGTTCCGAGATCCTTTTACCTCATTTCGAGGTGGGGTGGACCCCGATAAAGTGTTAGCTTAGGAGTGATCCTTCGAGTCGGGAAGTCTTGCTTAAGACTTTCTTTTCCTTTCCGAATCGGATTCCTTACCTTCTCTACACCTTCGAACATTCCGTTCTAAATAAACAAACCCTCTAATAAGTGATTCTTTTAACAAATAATTCCTTCTTATAAATACATGAACAAAGAATGCGTTCGGACTCTTTTCAATTCCTTTTCGTCCTAAAGAAAAGAAGCATAACTCGGGATCGACAACCGCAGTCTACCTCGTAAATGGAAGCCCCGAACCGATTTTCTCCTTCACCAACGGATCGGACTTCGCCGTCTATAAGGATGAACCGCCCGACAATGGGATCATCCGATTCGGATCGAGGATTTGAAAACACAAACGTCAAGGTCACCGACGTCTCCCTCTTCGCACCGACGAACAAGGTATCCGAAGCCGAGGAACCACCGCTCGAGTTCAACCTCAGGTCGACCCAAGAGTTTCCTCCCCGCAAAGGGTCCCGACTAGGAGGAGTACCGCCGTCCGCAGGAGGACCTGCTCTCACTACCCCCACCGGTCTAGTTGCTTCGCACCTACCCCGACTTCCGCCAAATCAAAGGGGAAAGGAATCCGTAACTATGATAAACCCGTTACCGTGGAGGGTACGGATCTTCCCGTAAGACCTTCCGTCTTCGAAATCGGGTCCGAGCTCGAAGATTCCTTCGCCGACAAAGACCCAAAGAAGAAATAGAAATAGAAGGATCGCCGTGGAAGCCGTAGCCGCCGAGATCGCCTTCCGGAGGAAATTCCGTAGTTACCGCAATATACACCGCTACCGTAATATACACCACCGCTCGACTACATACCACTTTGGGAGGAAGCGTGTTCCATCCCCTCTCCGCCGCAGAGGATGAGGAGAATGTTCGCAAGATTGCCGCCACATTACCACGACCCCGCATACTACAACGATAGCCGCAAGAAAAGAACTAGAACTACGCCGTTCGCTCGACCGCAAACTTTGGTAGAAAAGCTAGCAAAGAAGGAAAACCGCCCCGTGTCGGAAATTCTACGAAGGATAGGACGGGTGCCAATCGAACCCCGTCTCGGGCCCCGAGTAGAGCCCGCCGTCATGATAGAAAAGCCAAGCAAGAGAATGAAGGCTAGCCCACCTCGTCGTAGTATCGGGATTACGGATTAGGGAGGATACCACCTTCCAAGCATTCGGCCGACGTACCATCCGGTCCTAGACCTTCCGCCGCTAGAAGGATGGTGCGGCGTCCCACTACGGGCAGCTGAGACCGAAACAACGAAGCTCGAGAAAGAAAGTCTCGCCGAGAGGCCGGAATCGAAGAAAGTGCTACCGCGATGAAGGGGACTCGTGAAAAAGGACCCGGCAACCATCGCATGACAACCACAAAGATACACGTAAAGCTCCGCTAGAAGATGCCATGGAAAAGCTCGAGAACCGACATCCGACGGTTGGCAAAAGAAAGAGAAGAAAAGCTCGGAGATGAGATCGACTCATCGGAATTCATGGACAACGAATATGCGAAATCAACATGGTCGAGACACGAGCTTCATCATCTTCTCAAGGTGCTCCCGCAGCCGCAGAAAGAGAGGAGCCGGAACCGATGAAGAGACAGCCTTCAGGAAAAGGACGACACGATCGCTCAAATGGCGAAGAGGATGGAAGAGATGGCCGTAGCTCTAGCCACTCTCCAAAGTCAAGTACAACCACATGAGAGACACCCCGTAAGTCATTCACATCGTAGACGGAGGAAAGGAGATTACATCCGTCAATGGGATGACCAAATCGAAAAGGATACAACACAAAGTATGATCCCCGAAAAGGATATCAAGAACTTGGTAGAACAGCAGAGTGCAGAAGCCCTAGCACAATCGAAGAACGGGACATCTATTCGGACGGGTAGACCTTACCCGAAGAATTCGACGCCGTCCAATACCCAAAGGGCTTCGTACCACCTCTGTTTAAGACCTTCGACGGAACCGGAACCCCCGACAAGCATGTTGCACACTTTCGTGCCGCTTGTTGCAATGCCGGCGGGAGCGATGCGCTACTCTTCCGACAGCTCGTTAGCGACCTGTCGAGAATCGCCTTCGACCGGTATGCGGACTACCCAACGGATCCGTAAAGACATTCTCGGAGCTAGAGAGCCTCTTCATTAAGCGATTTGTCGGAGCTCGACACCACATCACTATAGGTGATTTAGTGGTAGAGAAACAAAGGCCGAATGAAACTCTAGTGGATTACATACTTCGATGGAGAAATTTAAGTATGAAGTGTGAACCACAACCGCAAGAACAACATGCAATCGGCATCTCGCTTAAAAGCATTCACGGCCCGATAAAGACTTCTCCTCAAGGGATTCACTATTAAGACTTTTGAGAAGTTGTTAAGCAAGGCCGGAAGCTTGCAAGAAGAGGCGAAGCAATTAAGTTTTGCCGACAAGACGGACAAGCGTAGCTCGGTGAAGACTTTCGAAAAGAAATCCGGGGTCGTTGGCAGCAGTTGACAAAGGCAAACAACCGATGCAAATACCACCGTAACGGCCGCAACAACCACAACAAAATTACCAAAGAACCCCGGTCCGACTATCGACCGTCTCCGCAAAGATGAACAACCGTCTCGCCCGCAACGTACATCGAGGGAGCTTCGAGCGCAGAATATCCGTTCAAAATGAAGCAAGTACCGAAGATGTTCCGTAGCTTTAATGAAAACTCCGATTTCCACTGCGCGAGCCCAAAAGACCGGAGGAAGTCAACGAGAAAGGTGATCCCAACTTTGCCCCTACCATCGGATGCTCGGGCACAAGATAGAAGATCGCATTACCTTCAAAAGTTGGCTCAACGACAACTCTTCTGAAAGGAAATATAACAATCCCGAAGGAGTACATGAAGGAACCCCGTAAAGGAGGTTCCGTCAATGTTATCTCAACCGATCCCGTCATTCCGATAGATCCCTATGCAACCGACGATGGATGGACTACCGCCCGGACGAGATCTTCGAAGAAGATTTTAGACAACATCCGAACCGCTTCGGTGCGAGCTTCAATTCGTAGTTCGAGACTCGTTAAGCCGGTACTATCACTTGCGATGAAGAACCACCTCGACAGAGAAAATCGAAGAGAAGAAGAAAATCGACGAAGAAGAGGGGACCGAGATTCCTAAGGCTGACTAGGGGCCGCTTATCCTAGGATAGTTGTTTCCGATTCTGGGGAGAAATCCCTCGAACCTCCGATTTTTTATGATTATCTCGCTCACTTCGGTGACATCATATAATGATAAGGGTGATGGCGTTGGCTACGTTTTGACTCGTTTCTAACGATTACGTAACTAGCGACAATCCGAGCGTCGATTTCGATACCAACAACAATTCTCAAATCATACAAGATCTCGACGATCAAAATGATGAAGAAGGCATCCATCAAGGAGGCTACGAGAGTTCAACAAGCAACGGATCTATCTGTGAGTTTCGAGGAGCTCCAGCTACAATAGAGTTAGAGCCTTCGGATTTGGAAGATAATCCGAAGAGCCAATCATTCCGATTCGAGAGGAGACACCGACAAACTCAATACTAGATTCGAAGAAATTACGAAGTCAACCTAAGAAGTGGAAAAGTTCTACCTCCAAGAATGGGTCCAAAAGACAAAGGAAAGCAGTGGTTGTTCAAGAAGAACCAACCCCAACAGAAGACATACCCATTCGAGAAGAAGCCGAGACACGGAGAACAAAGTGGACTACAACGTGCTAGCCCATCTTAGGAAACTACCGACCAAACCGAGAATTTACGATGCTCTCATCTTATCAAAGGAGATGAGGAAGCTTCCGATCAAGGCCTTACTTCGATCCGGAAATTTGCTTAGCTCAAATGGCCGGAGATTCCTTGGATGAGGTTTGCTCGTTAAAGGAACAACTGAGGTGTTACCTTCACGTACAATGACCTACTACTGGGACGACAGATCACAACCGACCGTTGTACATTTCGACTCATAATCGGGAAGTTTACGCTCCCGCAGTATTGGTGGATCCAGGAGCATCAATCAATATAATGAGTCTTCGAACACCAAGCATACTTGGAAATCGATGCTCGCGAGCTCGAGGCCGACAAAATGTTATTAAGAGGATTCAACCAGTAAAGGAGAAAGAGCCCTCAGTCAATAACGCTACCGATGAAGACCGGTGATTTAGCAAAGACAACCGCAAAATTTCATATAATCGATTCGAAACGTCGTTCAACGCTCTACTCTGGGCCGACCACGGATACATGAAAACAGGATGGTACCATCATCTCGCATCGAGTGCATCAAATATTACGATGGAGGGGAACAAAGCATCAAAGGAGACTTACAACCATTCTCCGTACATGAAATCGGAATCCATGAAGATGCAACTTATTATGCACCGCCAAAGAAAACAATCTTCTCCGTAGATACCATAACAAATGAAGCAAAGAAAGTTCGAGACAACGAAGAACTCGAAGTTCTAGTCCAACAGCCACTCACCACTCCCTTCCGGCGAGATGGTGAAGGTTTCTCCACAACTCGCATCCGAGGTCGAGGCCGGGGACGAGGCCGTGGTAGAGACACTAGGACAACCGGACGAAGAAACCAACCATCAATGTTGATTGGGATGATAGTTCCGAAGAAGAAAAAGAAATCAAGCAAGAAGCAAGAACAATAAGTCGAAAGAAGCCGCAATACAAGATCTCCCTCGAAGATGAAAAGAACGAAGAATACAAATCAATGTACGAGAAGATTAACCACTACGTACATACTATGACCCTAACTCCGATCCATTCTAATAAGATCGAGGGTATGGAGGTCAAAGAGGTACGTAGTGACGCGTGCAAAGCCGATCAAATTCTACCGTGGTGCTTCTTCCTCCAAAACTCGAAAATAATGTACAATTCGAAGATGTCACTTCATCGAATTAATGGAATTACCTTTCGAGTGGTACTCTCCCCGTGTTCAAAATTTAATTCAACGTGGTTTCTTACCTCGACAATCGACAAAAGGCCAATCACAACATTTCGAAAAGTTATGGAATAACTCCCGCCGTCCTCCCAATTCAAAGTATGGACTCGGATTCGGCACGCAAGAGGTCAGCTGACGATACCGAATTTTGCTTGGTTGTCACTTCGCAAATCCAATGAAAACCGCATGGAAACTACGGACAAACTCGAAGATTTACAAATCGGAGACGCTCCACCGAATTCGAAGAAGAAATCAAATCTACAATAGATGAGTTAACGGAAGTTAACTCTGGGTACTAGCGAAGAGCCTAGCACCTACCTTTGTTAGCTCCTTACTCAATAAAGAAGACTCCGAAGAAATAATCAAGTTATTAATGGAATTTAAAGACTCGTTTTGCTTGGAGCTACGATGAAATGCCGGGATTAGCTCCGGAGGTCAGCAGTCCATAAGCTAGAGTAGATCCTACTTCGTCCCAGCCGTACAAGGTCCCGAAGAATGCGTCTAGAAATCGAACAACAAGTCATACTGAAGTTAAAAAGCTAATGACGCTAAATTTGTCCGCGAAGAACAATACCCGACTTGGCTAGCCAACGTAGTGCCGCCGTAAAGAAGAATGGTCGCATCGAATTTGTGTGGACTTCGAGATTTAAACAAGGCATGTCCAAAAGATGAATTCCCTCTACCAATTCCGAATCGATGATCGATATCGCTTCGACACATGAAATATTCTCATTCATGGATGGATCTTCGGGATACAACCGGATAAAAATGGCTCCGGAAGATGAAAAGCTTACAACGATTCGAACGCCGATCGGAGTATTTTGCTACACCGTGATGCCATTCGGATCGAAGAACGCAGAGCAACTTACCAAAGAGCAATGACAAGAATTTTTGATGATCTCATCCACAATCAAGTCGAATGCTACGTGGACGATGTCGTCATCAAAAGCAAAGTAAAGGAAAACCACCCGTATGATTCGAGAATTGTTTTCGAACGATTGAGACAATTTAACCTTAAGATGAATCCCTTAAAATGCGCCTTCGGCGTCACCTCCGGAAATTCTTAGGATTCGTTGTCCGACATCGTGGAATTGAAATCGACCCGAGAAGATTAAAGCCATCTTAGAAATGCCGCCTCCCAAAACCTTAAAACAACTACGATCTTTTCAAGGGAAGCTGGCATATCTTCGACGCTTTATCTCAAACATGTCGT
>JAKZJZ010002633.1:0-14899 GCA_022702705.1 Papilionanthe hookeriana x Papilionanthe teres
GACCCCGCTATATTATATGTATGAATCGTAATTATTTATGTCGTGATGCTACGCAAGTATACGTATCGTATCAAGTAATACAGGCTCTAGTGGAGTCCTCGTTATCGATCCCACAAGGAAAGAGAAAATTAAATAACAACTAATTTTAAAATAATAATAATAAAACTAGTATACGAAAATTTAGAATTCTAAATTTAAGAGCAATAAAGTAAACTAAGTATTCTAATCAGGTAACTTAACTAAGTAGAGAATTAATACGTATTAAAAGTGCAGGAAATTAAACTAAATAAGTCTTAACTATTTAGAGAAAGTATCTTTCCCCTCGTTTAGAAATTCTAAGTGATTGATGAATTTAAATAGATAATTTTTAAGGTATTGTGACAAATAGAGCATTCCTATTCTTTACCCTTTGTCCGTGTGTAAAGAATATCGACTAATCCTATGCCTGACATCGAATCTCGCGGCTAGGCCGGGAGGATACCGACCGCCACTTCGTAGCTCCCACGTTCCCCTCGCTCGAGGGCTAACATCTACACTCAAGCTCTCAAAAATAGAACCGAATCGAATATTTTAGTCCGTCACACTAAAATGCTCAATTCTACGCCCAAAGGATATTATTTCCCTATTTATTCGCACCTTCCTTCCAAGGCTTTTGAATTCCCCGAATATCGATGTAATTTTTACTATAGTCGATAATCAACATATTTTAACAAATCAAATGGCCAGCTTGAAAAGTAAATTAAGTTTTAAGTAAAAATTATCACAATTTATTAATATATAAAAGTATCTCTATTTTAATTTCATCAAGTCACTTAATTTCATAAACAAGGAGAAAGACTAAATAAACTACTCGAATGCATGGGAACTAAACTAAGCATGGATTTCATTTAAAGTTAAAAACAATAAATACAAATACTTATCTTGATTTATCCCCAAACGTACTCCTCGTAGTTCCTTCGACTCTTCCTTCCAAGACAAAGACGACTTACTAATTACTCACTAAACTCACTAAAGACTAAAAGATAACACCCTTAGAACACACAAATGACACACACAACACAAAATAACACTTAAAGACACACTTAGAGACTGAATTTCGGCTTCTATATATAGAGGTGAGCAAAGGTCCAAGAGGTGTGTAAGCATCTCTTCAAAAAGTGTCCAGGTTCAATGTATCTCGTGCCATTCGAACTAGCTCGCCATCGGCGACGAACTACTCTCGTTGTCGCCGAGGCTTCTGGAAGATCTTCAAACCGCGCTATCTCGCCTGTCGGCGGGCTCGGGCTCGCTGTCAGCCGAGACAGCTTATAAATCCTTCGAAATGTCTCTCGTAACCTCCGCTGGTCGGCGGGTCTCGATCTCGCTCGTCGGCGACTCAAGCACAAATTGCATTATTTTCTTCCTTTTGCTCCAAATCCGCTCCTTTTTATCATTTTTGCTTTTATCACCTAAATTCTCCATTCCCGCAATAAAATAAAGAAAATACCCTTCTTTAAAGTGCAATTTCATCAAAAATAGATTATGAATTTCTTAATAAATTTTTCAGACGATCAAAATCCCCCAAACTTACTTATTACTCGTCCTCAAGTAATTTTAGTACTACATAAAAATAATGATTTCTATAGTAAGATTTTTCAATTCAAATAAACTATGAATTAGATTAATTAATATAATAAAGTTAAATAAAAATAATTCATGTAATTTAATTAATCTTATAGAAATAAATTATTTAGTTATCGTGTCTAAGATTTCTAGCTTACTATTCATTTCAGAATGACTATATTTAAAAGAATAACTACTTAAGATATTCATATGATAAGAAATTCAAGAAAACACTATTAGTGCAAAATTCTAATCCATAAATATAAGTTTGGAAATATCTAAGTTTTTCCTTTAGTGTTAATTCAAATGAAGCTCAATTTTTGATAAGGCATCTCCTCAAGCTTCTCCTCATTTTTCTTTTTCTTTTTCTTTTCTTTTCTTTTTCTTTTTCTTTTTCTTTTTCTTTTTCTTTTCGAGGATTACCGTATCTCGGAGAGCTTGTTAATAATTTTGAACTTCATTTTCATCTTCCTAAATTCGAAACTTAGGAATATTTCTTAGCCTTATATATACTTCATAGTTTTTACTTTATTGATTTTCAATCTTTTCTTTTTCACTAATACTTAAGAATTTTAATTTTAGAATATAGTTTTCTTTACTAAAAATAGTTTACTATATTCTTATTCCCTTTAATCAAATATTTTTTTCTATTTAATTAATTAAAGCACTAGAAATATTTCATTTAACCTTTTATAATAATTAAATAAAATAATTCATATTAATTAAATTGAAAAATTTGCTATAAAAATCATTTTATAATAATTTGAAAATAGAAATTGAGAACAAGCTTAATAACTAAATTCGTATTTTACTCCCCCCCCCCAAACTTAAATTTTTATATCTATTCTAAATAATGAAAAAGGGAAAGTAAATAAATCATACCTTTCAAGTTTAGGTATTTCTTTTTCTTTCGAAATTTTGCAGGTGCTTTTTCATTTTTCATTAAACTCCGTATCGTTAGTGATTCTCCATATATATATAATAATTTAAAGAAAATGCGAGATAAAATCTCGAGATAAGTATTAAATATAACAATTAAAATTAACTCTACACTACACATATGAATTACTAACATATTAAAAACATTGAACTACCAGTATTAACAATTTTACAACTTAAAACAATACAGAATAAAATAAAAACATACTAAAGAAAACTAACATCCTATTTAACATAAAAACAAATGCAATTAACTAGCACAAAAACAAAAACTAAACTACTATAACAATTCAAGCAAATAATCTAACAAACATCAATGTCTCAAAACATAAAGTACTGAATATTACAAATATATAAAGTCTTTAAAATAACTTAACATCAAACAAATAAAACAAATAAAGTCCTAATCTTCAGCACCAAAGTTCCAACTATATCATCTCCTCCCTCATCTCGTAGGCCGAGAAGACCGAAGCAGGATGATACCGTGAATATCGGGGGCATTCGTGAAAGACAACATCTAAATCACCACTCCTATAACGACGTTCAGCCTTCATAGTATGCAATCTCGTATTCCGAATGTCGCCGGAGATATTCGCTATCATAATCATGTCTCCTCTCCATATTATCAATTCTTTGATCAAAATGATCAAATCTTCTCCCCATTGTTTCTCCAAACTGCTCAAAACTTCTTCTATGCAATGTCAATTCATTCATCAGATCTTGTAGGGTAGGGGTGGTAGGCTCAGGAGGTTCATGGCTAGTAGAGGTTATATCTCTACTTAACTGAGTGAAATAACTTCTTACTCCTGCTCTCCACCCTTCATGAGATTCATACTTCTTAATATTAGCAACTACGAGTGGTTTCATTGGTTCTACCCATTCTTCATTATCTCTAGCCTCAACTCCAGAGAGTTGGCAGAGTGAAAAAATTAATCCATGGTGTCCCAATCCAGCTCCACTCTCATTTCGAGGAGTGGCCAAGATGTTTTGATAAATAATTCTCCCGATGTTGATGCTTCTGTTATTCTGAATACAAAAATTCAGAATTGCTCTATTTTGTGTTACCTCACTGTGGTGATATGTGGGTAACAGAGTAGAACAAATAAAGTAATGCCAAGCTTTGGAGATCGCATTTAATTTAGAAAGAGGAAAATTCACTCTTTCCTACCGCTTAATTTTCCAAACTCCGGTCCCATCGATGAGAAAGTTAATGACTTCCTCCAGTGGTCCTTCCATTGTTCCAAAAGTTTCATACTCGCCAAAGTGCGAGTCATGAACTTCATAGAACGCGTTAATTCTTCGCAAGCATTGAATTCTACAAAAACCCTCGTACCTTTATCGGTGCATCTTCAGCAGCTAGCCAAATTGGCATAAAATTCTTTAACCACTTCTACGAATACGTTCTATATCGAACGTAACGAAATTCTCCCAACCTCGTTCCTTAATAATCCGCTCTACTTCTCCTACCGGATTTTGAAAACCCGATCTACAATGCACTTTCTTCCTTGAATATTTTCAAAATATTTAGTCTCCGTGCTCGTGCATCGATGAATCGGTTTTCGTCGAATTCTACTCGACGTTTTTGTCGTGGAGCCATACGATCGATCTGCGAAAATCATGAAAATTTTCACTAAACTTAAAAATAATCCTAAGAAGGCTTCCTACAACATTTATAAGCAATTTAAATTAAATTCTATGGATTTCCACCGAATATTTCTTCCATATTTTGATTTTTCCCAAAATTTGCAATGTGGTGAAAATACATGGTGAAAATCAAAAAATTTTTGCATAGGAGTGAAGCACTTACCAAGAGAAGATGAAATCTGGTGTTTTTGAGTGATGAAATCGCTTCAAATCCAAGATCTCTCAAGCTCCTAGGTCGGTTTTTTGCAAAAATGAGGGGTCTGGGGATGATGAATAAGTGTTTTTGACCGGTCAAATATATGTTTTTCCCGACCTCGGCTCGTCAGTGAGATTTTTCGCTTGCCGGGCGAGATTCCAAAAATTTTAAAATTTTTGAAATTCGTCACTCATTTTCGTCCTTAATTTGCCTTATATTATATTTCCGATCACATCATTTATTAATTTAATATGAAGATTAGCTACTTATACACAAACAAATTCACACAACACAACAAATTAACTTTAATATTGAAATCCATGAGATATACAAACTAACATAATTTTAGACTCTATAATCAAACTTCAAACTTCAATCCTTACTATTAATCAAAGATCGCAAACCAATCCACGACACACTAAATGCCGATACAAAACTATGACGCATATCTCAATTAAGTTCGAGATATTCAAATCATCACTCCACACATAATAAAATCTAAATCAAATCAAATAACATAAATACAAACATACTATGGAAATCTTTACTACTACTCTTCAAGGTCGAATCTTCATCTTCTCTCGATATTTCCGATATGACGATGATACACAAATAAGTTATGCAAAGGCTCGAATGGAAATTCCGGCGCATTCTTCAATGATCCAACCCTTCGTCTCAGCAAATGAAGAAAGCTAGCTTCCAGTGTGTCCGGAATGATCAAAGTGTTCCTTCATCCTCCAAATCAATGTGATCAAATAAATCGGATATATTGTCGATCGAATCTCTCACTTTCTTCGCTTCTTTCTCCATTCCTTTAATTTTCTTCAAAAGTAACTCCGTTTTATCTCGAAATAGCCTCTATCATAGGATTATTCTCGTGAAGCTCTATCGAGATAAATGTAATGTCTTCATTATTGTCCAAAGTAAGGGAACATATCCGTAGGATCGAGCGCTTCCAAGGTAACAGAACATTTTCCCAAGCTTCATAAGAAACCCGATACCGACCGCATAATGCAAAATAGTAGATGGGTTTCCTAGTCCGTGAACCGACCCATGCACAATTAAACCCAATGCGTACTTAACAATTATTGATCCAACATCAATAGGCAATCCACTTCAATACAATAATTCAATATAGTCGCATTCCTTCGAAACCTTGTTTACCCTCATAGTAGGTAACAATTCGGATGAGATGAAAAAGTGTCGCGTTTTGAGACGTGATTCAAAAGTGATGCAGAGAAACTAACATACCCGTCTTCACGCATTTCCCAATCTTCCGGTTCATCAATCAAATATCGAAATATCTCATTCATATTATATCGAGAAGGCACAAAATTTGAATAAGTGACATACCGGGTGTTTTCTATGAGAATAATTCATTTACTCTTGATGGATTAAACGTCACCCATCTTCCTCGGACGTAGACATTTCCATTGTTGATCGCATGTAAGTTAGAGTAGAACTCTTTCACAACCGGAATAACAATGACAGACGTAGTGTAACAAAATACCTCTCAATGCAGCGCCGCGCGATCGTATCTTCTATCTTCGTAGTGGAATTCTCTAATCCTCGATCGACAAATCCCCGTTCCTTGATAACTCTTTTCTTTATCAAAACCTTGTTGAAAATCCGCTCGCGCTTCCGCACTCACAAATTTCCTCCGGTTAAACACTCCGCATTTAGAGGAATCTAAGAATTTGGAGGCCATTATGGTGAATGGAATGAATTCTATTGAAGAAGTGCAGTACTTAGAATGGTTTAAGAAATGGTTTTCACAAAGGAATTGGTATTGGAAACCGTCCAAATCGGCATTCAAAGTATAAATAACTCATCTTTATAACTTCTCGCCGGTCGGCGAGGACGTTTCTCGCCGTCGGTGACTTAGTTATAAAACCGCCTCTCGGTTCTCGCTGTCGGCGAGGACGTTTCTCGCCGTCGCCGAGCTCGATAAATAACCGAATCTAATTTAGGCGCGAACCTCGCTCGTCGGCCGAGTATCGACCTCGCCGTCGGCGAGATTCCAAAATAATGTCCAATTTCACTCTAAATCGAATAATTTATTTTCTCATCATAATGGTTCGAATATGTGATGATTCTTAATAATAATCGAGTAGTAAAGTTTCAATAATATAGACTAACTATTAAGATACAATAAAAATAGATGACTAATATGGGTTGCCTCCCATAAAGCGCTGGTTTAACGTCGTCGACTCGACCTAATTTCAATTATTAATCGTGTCGACTAAGCATTAAAACCTCTTTATAGTTAGGTCTTATACCTTCGAAATATAGTTTTAATCTATGTCCATTAACTTTAAATTTATGTCCAAGCTTTTGGATCTTCGATTTCTATAGTTCCGTATGAAAATATTTGAGTTATGGTGAAAGGTCCTAACCATCGAGACTTCAATTTTCCAGGAAATAATTTCAATCTAGTATTATACAACAAAACTTCCCGTCCCGGTTCAAAATTTCTCCGATTAATCTTCCGATCATGCCATAATTTCATCTTTTCTTTATAAATCCGTTCATTATCATAAGATTCATTTCTTAATTCTTCCAATTTATTTAATTGCAACGAATCTTTTCTCACCAAGCCTTCCTTCATATTATAATTAAATTCTTTTAATCGCCCAATATGCTTTATGTTCTAATTCAATCGGTAAGTGGCATGTTTTTCCATATATAAGCCCGTAAGGAGTCATTCCAATCGGAGTTTTATAAGCAATCCTATAAGCCCATAATGCAGTTGTCTAATCTAATAGACCAATCTAACCTATTTGGGTTTACGATTTTTCTAAGATACGTTTAATCTCACGATTAGATACTTCGACTAATCCGCTAGTCCGTGGATGATAAGCGTGGATATCTTATGAGTAATATTGTATTTTTCTACTAGTTTGTGAATGTATTTATTTCTAAAATGAGTTCCTCCGTCGGTGATAATCACTCTCGCATTCCAAATCTAGTGAAAATATTTTTCATCGAAATTTTGAAACACTCTTAAGCATCACACCTGGGTAAAGCTTGTAGGCTTCAATCCATTTGGAAACATAATCAATAACTTACTAATATATATGAATTTCCAAACGAAGGAATAAAAGGTCCCATAAAATCTAATCCCCAAACATCAAAAATTTCAACTTCTAATATAAAATTTAGAGGCATTTCGTTTCTTCTAGATATATTTCCTACTCTTTCGACATTTATCGCAAGTTTTAATATATCCGTATACATCTCTAAATAGAGTAGGCAAGAAAATCCGATTGTAGAATTTTATAAGCAAGTTTATCGTCCCGAAATGTCCTCCAAAATCGAATCATGACATTTTTGAATAATTGGTTCGCTTCTTCATAAGGTACACATCTTCTAATAATTAAATCCTTACATTGCTTATATAAATATGGTTCATCCCAAAAATAAGTTTTCGTATCATGGATAAATTTTTTCTGTTGTTGTAAGGTTAGCATAGGTGGTAAAATATTACTAACTATATAGTTTACTATATCAGCATACCATGGTATTTTCCACTCATTGATATTATATAGTTGTTCATCGTGAAAATTGTCTATAATTTCATTTTCAATATCAGATAATTCATGATTTTCTAATCTTGATAAATGATCTGCAATTTGATTATCAGTTCCTTTCTTATTAACGATCTCAAAATCGAATTCTTGTATTAATAGCATCCATCTAATTAATCTTGGTTTGGAATCTTTCTTTTGCATTAAATATTTGATAACAGTAATGATCAGTATGCACGATACATTTTGTTCCAATCGTATAAGGTCTAAATTTATTAAAACCATATACTACAGCCTAATAATTCTCTTTCAGTAATCGTATAATTTATTTCAACGATTATTTAGAGTTTTACTAGCATAGTATATAACTTTAAAAATCTTTTCATATCTTTGCTCAAGAACTCGCTCCTACAAGATAATCACTAGCATCACACATAAGCTCAAATGGTTTCTCCCAGCTAGGTGAAACTATTATAGATGCCGTAATTAATTTTTCTTTTAAGAGTTCAAAAGCATTCGGCATTCGATTGTAAATTCAAATTTCTTGTCCTTTTCGAGAAGTTGGCATAGAGGTTTAGTAATTTTTGAAAAATCTTTTATATAGCGTCCGTAGAATCCAAAGCATGTCCAAGAAAACTTCTTACCCCTTTTACCGTGGTTGGAGGTGGTAATTTAGCTATAACTTGAATTTTTGCGAGGTCCACTTCCATGCCTTTTTCCGAAATTTTATGCCCTAATACAATGTCGCCCGCAACCATAAATTGACATTTCTCCAAATTTAGAACTAAATTTGTTTTCTCACATACTTCTATTACTTTTTCAAGATGAGTAAGCATGTGTCAAATGATGTCCCAAATACAGAGAAATCATCCATAAATACTTCTATTCCATTGTCAATTAACTTACTAAATATAGACATCATACATCTCTCGGAATGTTGTTGCTGCATTACATAATCCAAAAGGCATTCTTCGAAAAGCGAAAGTTCCATAAGGACTAGTAAATGTAGTTTTCTCTTGATCCTCGGTGAGCAATTTGTATTTGATGATAACCGGTGTATCCATCTAGAAAACAAAAATACTTATGTCCAGCTAATCTATCTAACATCCGGTCTAGAAATGGTAAAGGGAAGTGATCTTTTCGGTGCGGTATTTAATTTCCTATAATCAATACATATACGCCAACCAAGCAACTTGCCTTATAGGAATAAGATCATTATTTTCATTGGCAAGTGATTCGGTCACTCCTCCCTTCTTAGGAACACGATTGAATTGGGCTTATCGAAGCACCGTCGTAAATAGGATATATAATACCATTATCTAACCATTTTAAAATTTCTTTCTTAACTACTTCTTTCATTATCGGGTTTAATCTCCTTTGGGGATGTGCTTTAGGTTTCTGTTCATCATCTAAAATAATTCTATGCATACGTATCGAAGGACTAATTCCTTTAATATCTCGCTAAAGTCCAACCAAAAGTTTTCTTATATTTTTTTAAAGTTTCTAAAAGTTTTTGTTCTTGAGATTCGTTTAATGCAGTATGAAATAATAACTGGTAAAGTTGAAGAATTACCTAAATAAGCATATTTCAAATGATCAGGTAATATTTTTAGCTCAAGTTCAGAGGTTTAATAATTGATGGAACTATATTCTTGTCGTTGTTTTCGGTATTATCCAAAAATTCAAATCTTTCCCGAATATAATCTAGTTCTTCATTATTATCTTCAATTAATTCAGTGTTTTCTTTTTCTAATTTATCTTCGTAATATTCCTTAAAATGTTCGCGTTGTAAATGTTCAAGTATTTCCATCCGAAAACATTCATCATCTTTTTCTAGTCAGCAGATATTTCATTGATTTTGCGATATTAAATGTAACTTTTTGGTCATTTACTCTCATAGTTAATTCTCCTTTCCGAACATCAATCATAGCTTTTCCAAGTAGCTTAAAAATGGTCTTCCTTAAATGATAGGAATTTCTTTATCTTCCTTCATATCTAAAACAATAAAATCTACTGGGAAGATAAATTTATCCACTTTTACTAACACATCTTCAATAACTCCCTTGGTGATAGAGTAATCGAACGATCACTCGATCGAAGGGTTATCGAAGTAGGTGTAATTTTTCCTAATCCTAATCTCTTAAAAATTGATAGAGGCATTAGATTGATGCTTGCTCCTAAGTCACACAAAGCTTTTCCATAAAAATTTTCTCCTATAGCGTAGGGTATAGTGAAAGCTACCAGGGATCTTTCAATTTTTCAGGAAGCTTCTTCGAATAATAAGCACTACACTATTCACTAAGTGCGATCTGTTTCATTATCGCTGAATTTTCTTTTCTTATTTAGAATATCTTTCATAAATTTTACATAATTTGGCATCTGATCTAAAGCTTCGACAAAAGGTATATTGATTGTTAATTTCTTTAATATTTCAAGGAATTTAGAAATTGTTTATCTTTTTATGTTGTCAGCTTACTGTTGAGGAAATGGTGGTGGAGGTTTTTCAACGTAAATTTTCATTGGTATTAAAGGATGTTCTAAGTTCGAATCTTGTCGAATTGTTTCCTTTTCAATTTCCACTTCCTCTTTTGGCTTGCAAGTTCTTTTTGAATTCGAGGTTCTAATTCTTTTCCACTCCTTAGTTGTATTGCTTTAATTTATTCTTTTCCTCGATCTTTAGGATTTATTTCCACATTACTAGGAAAAGTTCCAGTATTCTATTATTTAGTGCAAGTAGCAATATGTCCAAGTTGAGTTTCAATATTTTTAATAGATGTTCCTTGAATTTGTAATTGATTTCCTTGAATTTGTAGTTGATTTCCTTGATTTTGTAATTGATGACCCATATTCAAAATTAATTCATCCATAGATAATTTATTATCTTTGAATCGAGGGTTATTGTTATTAAATCCGAGTGGGTAATTAGGTTTATAGTTTGGATTTGCTTGATTAGATCGATTCATCCATTGTTGATTAGATGTGTTATTCCAATTAAAATTTGGATGAGTTTTCCAACCGTGATTATAATAGTTTGAATAAGGGTTATTAGTTCTATTATTAATAGCATTTAAAGTTTCATAATTAGATTGATATTCTATGATTTGTCCAGATGAGTTTTCTTCTAAAGTAGGAGAGTAGCTTCATTCCAAAATTATCTAATTTCTAGATATAGTAGCAATTTGAGAAGCTAACATAGATATTGCATCGTTTTCATGAATGTCGACTATCTTTTCGGATTTACTCTATCGGCAGGCCATTGGAAATTATTTGTTGCCATTTCTTCGATTAGTGCATAAGCTTCATCAAAGGGTTTAGACATTAATGAACCTCCAAAGAAGACAGCATCGATGATCGATCTTAAAGATCCTACTAATCCATTATAAAAGGTTTGAATAATCGACCAATCTAGTAGCGCATGATGTCGGCATTTCCTAAGAAGTTCCTTAAATCTCTCCCAAGCTTCATATATTGATTCTCCATCTAACCGACAAAAAGAAGTTATATCATTTCTAAACTTAGCAGCTTTAGATGGTGGAAAATATTTGGATAGAAATTTTTGTGATAATTCTCCCCAAGTTTTAATAGATCCAGAAGCTAACGAATTCAACCACATTTTAGCCTTATCCCTTAATGAAAAAGGAAAAAGTCTAAGTCTTATAAAGCATCGTCGCATACTCTCGATATTTAAAAGTAGCACAAAGTTCTAGAAAACTAGCAAGATGTAAGTTAGGATCTTCGATAGGTGAACCACTAAATTGATTATTTTGTACCATTTGGATAATTGCGAGTTTAAGTTCAAATGAATTAAGAAACTTACATCGTGGTTTGAATAGTTAAATGAATTTTATCCGATATATGGTTGGCATAATCTCTTAATGGTCTTTGTTGGTTCATATTTTGAATTTCGAGAATATTTGCCATTTGTGTTAAATTTATAATTTGTTTCTTTTGTTTTCTAATTCTTTTAATTGTACGCTCTAATTCGAATCGTAAGGTATTAAATTTTCATTTCCAAATTTGCGCATACAATTTTAGAATAGATATTAATTTATTTATTATGATTATTTTAAAATAGATCCGTTACTCTAAGTAAATTTTTCTTACTTTCCCGACAACGGCGCCAAATACTCGATCCACAATTTTATATTATGATATTTTTAATTTAATTGCAACGACGCCAAAACTCGATTCCACTATATTATATGTATAGAATTGTAATTATTTATGTTGTGGATGCTACGCAAGTATATGTATCGTATCAAGTAATACGAGGCTCTAGTGAAGTCCTCAGTTATCGATCCCACTGAGGAAAGAGAAAATTAAATAACAACTAATTTTAAAATAATAATAATAAAACTAGTATACGAAAATTTGGAATTCTAAATTTAAGAGCAATAAAGTAAACTAAGTATTCTAATCATGTAACTTAACTAAGTAGAGAATTAATACGTATTAAAAGTGCAGGAAATTAAACTAAATAAGTCTTAACTATTTAGAGAAAGTATCTTTCCCCTTGTTTAGAAATTTAAGTGATTGATGAATTTAAATAGATAATTTTAAGGTATTGTGACAAATAGAGCATTCCTATTCTTTACCCTTTGGTCCAGTGTAAAGAATATCGACTAATCCTATGTTTGATTACCGAATCTCGCGGCCAGTTCGGGAGGATATCGATCGCCACTTCGTAGCTCCCACGTTCCCCTCGCTTCGAGGGCTAACATCTACACTTCAGCTCTCAAACAATAGACCGAATCGAATATTTTAGTCCGTCACACTAAAATGCTCAATTCTACGCCCAAGGATATTATTTCCCTATTTATTTGCACCTTCCTTCCAAGGCTTTTGAATTCCCCGAATATCGATGTAATTTTTACTATAGTTGATAATCAACATATTTTCACAAATCAAATGGCCAGTTGAAAAGTAAATTAAGTTTTAAGTAAAAATTATCACAATTTATTAATATATAAAAGTATCTTTATTTTAATTTCATCAAGTCACTTAATTTCATAAACAGGAGAAAGACTAAATAAACTACTCGTAATGCATGGGAACTAAACTAAGCATGGATTTCATTTAAAGTTAAAAACAATAAATACAAATACTTATCTTGATTTATCCCCAAACAGACTCTTCGTAGTTCCTTTGACTCTTCCTTCCAGTACAGCACGACTTACTAATTACTCACTAAACTCACTAAAGACTAAAAGATAACACCCTTAGAACACACAAATGACACACACAACACAAAATAACACTTAAAGACACACTTAGAGACTGAATTTCGGCTTCTATATATAGAGGTGAGCAAAGGTCCAAGAGGTGTATAAGCATCTCTTCAAAAAGTGTCCAGGTTCAATGTATCTGTGCCATTTGAACTAGCTCGCCGTCGGCGACGAACTACCTCGTTGTCAGCGAGGCTTCTGAAGATCTTCAAACCGCGCTATCTCGCTGTCGGCGGGCTCGGGCTCGCCATCGGCGAGACAGCTTATAAATCCTTCGTAAATGTCTCCTCGTAACTCCGCCGTCTGGCGGCTCGATCTCGCCGTCGGCGACTCAAGACAAATTGCATTATTTTCTTCCTTTTGCTCCAAATCCGCTCCTTTTTATCATTTTTGCTTTTATCACCCAAATTCTCCATTCCTGCAATAAAATAAAGAAAATACCCTTCTTTAAAGTGCAATTTCATCAAAAATAGGTATGAATTTCTTAATAAATTTTTCAGTGATCAAATTCCCAGTTGGATTAACTTGATTATTACTCCATTGTTGATGTCCATTATTCCAATTAAAATTATGGTGATTTTTCCAACCTGGATTATAATAATTTGAATAAGGGTTATTAGTTTTACTAACAATAGCTTGCAATGTCTCCATTGTTTGAGAATCATCAATATTTGCAGAATTATCATTACTTACATGCGATACGTTAATAGCAAAATTATCCAATTTCTTAGATATCGCAGCCACTTGTGAAGCTAAAATAGAAAAGGCTTCATTATCTTGAATACTTGTCACCCTTTTAGGATTAATCCTTTCAGAAGTCCATTGAAAATTATTATTAACTATTTCTTCAATTAAGGTATAAGCTTCATCAAATATCTTAGCCATTAAAGAAGATCCAGCAGCAGCATCTATAATAGATCTAAGTGATCTAATAAGTTTGTTATAAAATGTTTGAATAATTAACCAATCTGGTAAAGTATGATTAGGACATTTTCTTAATAGTTCTTTAAATCTTTCTCATGTTTCATAAATTGTCTCTCCATCAAATTGCATAAATGAAGTAATATAATTTCTTAATTTAGCAGTTTTAGAAGGAGGAAAATATTTAGCAAGGAATTTTTGTGTCATATCTGCCCAAGTTTTAATAGAACCAGTTGCTAATGAGTTAAGCCACATCTTTGCTTTATCTTTTAAGGAAAAGGAAAGAGTATAAGCCTAATAACATCATCAGAAACAATATTATATTTAAAGGTAGCACAAAGTTCTAAGAAACCAGCAAGAAATAAGTTTGGATCCTCATTTGGTGTTCCTCCAAATTGATTATTTTGAATCATTTGAATAATAGAAGGTTTAAGCTCGAAAGAATTAGCATCTACAGCAGGCATTTGAATTCTAATATGAAGTGCATCAGCTGTAGGGTTTGCATAATCCCTTAATGGTTTATAAACATTTTGTCCATTAATTTATATTGGATTTTCATTATTATTATGTAAGTTAGCCATTTCCTGATATTTTAAATTGGTTTTCCTTTTTTAATTCTTTTAACAGTTCTTTCTAATTCAGAATCAAAAGGTAATAATCCTTCAGATCCAAAACTATACATAAAAAATTAAATAAAAGGATTTGAAAATAAAATTAAATAAAATAAAATCTTTATGGTATGTTTTTTTTTGTAAATATTTTTGTATTATTTTTTTTTAAGAAATAAAAGGTATATAAAATATTTTTAATTTGAAAAATCTAAAAATTGTTTTTCACTTCCTTCC